>JAKSZT010010873.1:6134376-6192006 GCA_026826555.1 Tolypeutes matacus | reverse complement strand
CCTTCAGGTAGGCCATCACCTTCAGGTAGGCCATCACCTTCAGGTAGCCCATCACCTTCAGGTAGCCATCACCTTCAGGTAGGCCATCACCTTCAGGTAGCCATCACCTTCAGGTAGCCATCACTTTCAGGTAGGCCATCACCTTCAGGTAGCGCTGCTCTCCGGGGAGGCCAAGGGAGGGAGTGTGGGGCCTCACGGGGCCGCTGGCGGCGGCCTGGCTGAGGCCCGGAGCCCTGGGCTCGCGGTGTCTGCTGGCGGTGCGCCCAGTCACCCCCGCCCTGAGACTCGGTGTTGCGGCGTGCGGCCGTGCGTGGTGGAGCTGGATGTTACCCGGGCAGCCCGGCCCGAGACGCCCTGGAGCTGGTTTCCGCCCACCTGCAGCTGCCACCCGCCGCGGCCTCCCGGCTGGGTGAGCCGCCTGGCTTGCTGGCTAGGGCCGCTGCCACGCGTTGCCGCCGATGGAGGCGCTCAGAGCAGCAGACACTGACTTCCTCAGTTCTGAGGCTGGAAGTCTGAATCGGGGAGCCAGCAGGGTTGGTCCTTGTGGAGGTTCTGAGGGAAGAGCGTTCCGCGCCACTCTCCCAGCTGCGGGGGCTGCCGGCCTTCTGGCCATCCGTGGCCCCTCCTCTCTGTGTCTGTGTCCACATCTCTCTCTCCTCCTCAGGAAGCCAGTCATAGAGGACCAGGGCCCACCCTCGTCCGGTTGGTCTCGTCTGAATGAATCACGTCTTCAAAGACCCTGTTTCCAGATCAGGTCCCACTCACGGGCCTGGGGCTGAGGACTTGAACAGGTCTCCTTGGGGACACAGTTCTCCTGTGTCAGCCCGTCTCCCCTGCCTGGCGGTGCTGATGGTCACTGCCATTCATCGAGGGCCTACTATGTGCCAGCTCCCGCCTGAGAGGAGTCTCCACCCAGTGTGGCTCTTCTGGGCTTCGTGCTGCTGGCAGGGAGGCCCTGGGCTTCCTTGGCGTTGATGCATTTGCCCTTTGCCCTTTTCCAGAAAGTTCTTGGTGGTGGCCTCTCAGCCTCGATGGGAGTCTGGTGTGTTCTGTCCACTGAGCATTAATTGAACATCTTCTTCCTACCAGGCACTGGGCTGGGGTTGGGTTCTCCTGTGCTGTTGTCTGTCAGGATGCCGTTGGGTGCAAGTGACAGAAACCCAACTCAACTGGCAGGAACAGACAGAGGTGACATGCCCAAGAGACAAAACTGGCTTCCGACTCTGGACCCAGAGCCTCCCTGAAGGCACGGGGCCTGCTCCACCTTCTCCATCTTGGCATTCCTCTCTGTTGGCTTCATTCCCAGGGGTCTTTCCCTGGGGTGCCGAGGCTGTCGCCAGCAGAAGGGCTCTCCCTGCTCCATCCTCGAACCAGGGGCCATGATTCCGAGTGGCCATCTGGGGGCTGGTGAAGGGGTTGGGCCGTCCCCATTACAGAACCACATGGATGGAGAGTGGGGGAGCACGTTGAGGACAGGGGCGTTTGTTTTTTAGGAATCCATGGAAGTTCAGGGAGCGCTTCTTACATGCCAGGCCCTGCGCTGGGCCCCACAAACAGAGCAGTGATGAAAAGACCCCGGTGCTTGCCCTCGCGAGGCCTCCAGTCCAGTGGGGTGGGCGATGCCACGTTCCTCACGAGGGTTTCCTGCCTTGGGCCTGTAGGCTCCTGTGCAGCGTAGGTGGGCAGTAAATGCTGGCTGCAGGGCCCTCAGCGACCAGGATGGTCTCCACTGCCGGGAAAGCCTAGTCCAGGCCGGTGCCTGGGGCGGGGGGCTCTGCTGTCATGACAGTCAGAAATGCCCCCACATTTTCAAGCCCTCCCTCGTGGAGAAATGCCGCCTCGACCAGAAGGGTTAGGCATGTTAGCAAATCACTCATTGTGCGATGGGTGTACAGAGAGAAGACGGGGTCCTACAGGGCCAGGAGAGGTTCTCCAGGGTGATGGGGCAGGGGCTCCAGGCAGGAGGGCGCAGGGGCCCAGGCCTGCAGGAACTTTTCTTCCCTCCCTCCCTTGCTCCACTCTTTTCCTCCCTCCCTCTTCTCCCTCCTCCCAGTTCTGGGCTCAGGGAACTTACGCTGACCTTCTGGTAGATTTCCACAGGAGCAAAGAACAGTCAAATCCATGGGAAGAGATGAAGTTGTTGGGGTGGGATCAGAGGTGGGCAGCCCTCGGTGGGCTGAGGGGCTTCTTGGTGAAGCTCAGGCCACAGTCCCTGACCTGGCTGGCTGGCAGATGCACATTCTCTGAGATTGGAAAGAGAAGCTTCTGCTCTGGCCCTCCTTCCCCACCTTCCCTTCGGGGTCTTCTTTCCCCCGGGGCAGCTAGTTTTGGTAGATTTTGCTTGTCCAAGCCCTTCAGTGCTGTGCAGGCACGGTGCTACGGGCTCCACCTGGACTGCCCGGCTGACCCTGCCACTCCCCGTATGACAGTGGCTGCGGATCCCCAGGGCTGTGGGTGAGGAAACGGGCTCGGACAGGCTGGCTTGCATGCCCACAGTTCCGTAAGGAAGGAGCCAGAGCCCACTCCCCACTCTTAACCTCAGTGCCCTCGCGCCTCCTGCCCTAAGGAACTTCAGGAGAAAGTTTTAAAATAAATTTTTAATTACATGAATATTACATAAATGCATTCTCCTCATGAAAAATTAAGACGTTAAGGGTCAGGCTAAAACCCGTTTTGGTCCTCGTCTCAGTCCTCATCCTGGTAGAAAGCACAGTTTTCTAGTTGGAGACTCCATCTAGCTGCGGCCTTCTTTAAATGTATTTACAGACATATGGGGGAGATATACAGTACCGTTTTGTGTGTGGATATTTTGCTCCATTTAAAAAAAAATACAAATGGGGCCACACTGTAATTTCATTCTGCAAATTGTTTTCCCACTCAGCAGTATTTTCGTCTCTTTTATAAAAAAAAAAAAATTGTCTCTGCATGTAAACCACTGAAGCAGAAGTCATCTAGCATTTGTTTTTACAGGACTTTTTGAAGGAATGGTTTAACAGGATGTGCTTATTAAAACAGTAGATGAAGCTTTACAGTGCAAAAAATTTAAAAGATGAGCATAGAAACTGTACTTTTAAACCTTTTTTAAAAGAATCTCTGGGCTATATAGTTAGGAACAAAGCTTAATTTCCCAAATGCTTCCATTCTTGCTGATTAAAGCTAAAAAGACCGAAGAGCCTGTTCTGTTTTGGATTTTTTTTCCCCCTTCTGCCTCTTGTTTAAAATGGATGAAGAAATAAAAAGCTGACTTGCTTTTTGGGGGGAAAAAAAAATCAATTATTGCAGCAGTTGGGCCCATGAAGACAAGATTTAAGGATCTGAAGGTCAAATTCAGAGTTCTAGAGCACGACTTGGCAAACCTTTTCTGTAAAGGGCCAGGCAGCAAATGTTTTCGGCTTTGTGGGCCCCGTGGTCTCTTTTGCAATGACACAACTACTGTTGTAGCGTTAAAGCAGCCACAGACAACACAAATGTGTGTGGCTTGTGTCAGTAAAACTTTATTTGCAAAAACAGCTGGCGGGTCGGATTTGGCCCGTGAGCATAGTTTGTCATCCTCTGATCTGGACACCTAGAATGTTCCGCAAATCAAGTCCACGTAGTTGGCGGGAGAGCGGGAAGGGGCAGGAGGAGCTGTAGAGCCTCTCTCAGTAGTAGTGTTTTCTGATGATTTTTCTCTGTCGTGTAAAATTCCACGTCGTTTTAAACACTGTGTTGTATTCCTTAGGTGGTCTGTTCCCTGCTTACTTGGCTGGTCCCCCAAGGAGGGCTAACTGAGTTGCTTCTCATCTGCGGGTTGGCCAAGCAGCAGCCCTGCTGCCAGGGTCCCGGCCGCCAGGGTCTCAGTGTGTCTAACCCACGTCGTCGTTCCCTGCCAGGGCCAGGGGCAAGGTAAAGCACTGCCGCATCAACCGGGACGGCCGGCACTTTGTGCTGGGGACCTCCGCCTACTTCGAGAGCCTGGTGGAGCTGGTCAGCTACTATGAGAAGCACGCCCTCTACCGGAAGATGAGGCTGCGCTACCCTGTGACTCCCGAGCTCCTGGAGCGCTACAATATGGTAGGCGGCTGACTCCTTGGGGATTTGGTGCAAGGGTAACAGAGAAAGCCTTGTCTGAGGTTTGCAACCACCTGTTGGTTCCGTCCACAATCCTTTATTGAGCCTTTACTAACTGCCTGGCCTTGCTGGAGGTCCTGGGTATACAAAACTGAACATAGCAAAGACCCCGCCTGCATGCTGCTTGCTGCCCAGTGTGGGGAGACACAAGAAATGAGAGCATCAAATATGCCTAGCAGTGTCAGGTGGTGGTAAGTGCTTTGGAGAAAAACAAAACTGGAAAGGTGGATAAGTGCATAGAGAGTGATGCAGTGTACAAGGGGTAATCTGGGAAGACCTCGCTGAGCAGGAGGCATTTGAGCAGACGGTAAAGGAGCTGAAGGAATGAGCCATGCAGGTATCTGGGGGGAGAGACACCAGCACGTGCAGAGGTCCGGAGCTGGTGCCCGGGGGCACAGAAGCACAGGGGGAAGCTGTGTGGCTGGAGTTGAGTGAGGCAGGGCAAGTAGAATTGAAGGTGGACGGGGCTCGGGTAGGCCTGGTGACCTTTGTTCAACACTGGCTTTTCTTCTGAGCCGTTGGAGGGGTCCGAGTGGAGGAGAGGCCTGATCTGGTTACTGTGTCCCAGTTTCCATCCAGTGGATTCATGAATTTATTCCAAAGAGGTGAATTGTGCACAGCCAGGAACTGTTCTGGGTACAGGGTTTCTGTGGAACAGAGTCTGCCCTCATGAAATACAGGTTCTGGGCTGGATAATGTGCAAATGCCTAAACCAGGTGACTGCAGATGGTGCGGATCACAGCGAAGAAAAGAAAGCAGGAGGATGTGCTAAGGTGTGGGGGCTGCAGTAGAGGGAGGGACGATTGGAGAAGCTGTCCCTGGGAGGGTGAGACTGTGAGGCAGAACCTTGAAGGGAGGGGCCTGCCACGGGGAGATGTGGAGGAAGGTGGCTCCGGGCAGAGGGGCCACGACGCACACGCTCTGAGGAGAGTCGGGGGACAGAAAGCTGTCCAGTGTGGCCAGAGTGCGGGAGGAGGGGCCGGAGCCTGGTGGGGACGTGCTGGTGAGTGCTGAAGCAGCTCTCTGGGGTAAAGCCCTGCTATGGCCCCTGCCAGTTTCCCTGGTGTAAATACTTCCTCCACGGCCGACGGCCGACATCCGACATGGCGGCGTGGGCCAAGGGGCTCGAGAGCAGCTAGCCAGCTTCGGCACCCCACTGGCTCTCAGGGTTTGAGTGTTTTCACAAAGGTGCACAGTGCCTGGCACATAGTAGGCCTGGAGATGGGCTTCTCTCATTTTGGGTAAAGTTTCCAAGTTTGGGGGAAACTTTTATAGTTGTCTTTACCCACAGGCCATGACTAAACTCTGTGAGGTCCCAACTCTTCTACCAAAGGATGAGTGACCACGAGGGACTCTCGACCCCTCCTTATATGTAAAGGAGCGAGGATTGATCCATTTAATTTTTCTCTCTTCTTCTTTCAGGAAAGAGATATAAACTCCCTGTATGACGTCAGCCGAATGTACGTTGATCCGAGTGAGATCAGTCCTTCCATGGTAGGTGCTGACCTTGCCCTCCAGCCCGACCTTTAACTGGCCTGGGTTCCCTCCCCCATCCCTTGCTCCCACTGCAGAGATAACAGGGCAAGGGAATGTTTTAGAAAACTTGGCCAAAATGGTTTTTTTTTTTTGGAGAGGAAATGACTGACAAGACGACACCTAGTTTCCGGGGAGACGTTAATGGAATTCCATCCAAAAGCGATGGTGCCTTGCTCAAGTTCTGAGGTTTGATGAACCACCTTGGGGCCAAATGGCTTCTAATTAAAAGTCTTTCAGACGTCTTGCGCCGACTGAGCGGTGGTGTTTTCACACTCCTGTGGCTGGCTGCCCTCCTTGCCATGCCCACGCTATCTTGTCAGCCCACTCTGCCTCTGTCGGGTACTTTGAGGCACGTGGGGATGGATTGTACTTTCAGCCTCCAGCTGCTCCTTGCTCTGGTTTCATCTCCCTGCCAGTGGACTCTGTAGGAATCCGGAGACAAGTTAATTTTTTTAACTTATAAACTTCAGCTAATGCAAATCCCTTTCGGGAAGAAATGAAGCCTTGAAAAGTTGTGTGCTGGTTGAGCTGTGTGAAACACATGAGGAGATTTATTTAGTAAGTAGCAAAAACTTAAAAAAAAAAAAAACAAAACCAAACCAGTTTTATTGATACAAATTCGTACAGCATGGAATCCATCCAAAGTATGTAATCAATGGTATTTGGAATAATCACATAGCTGTTCATTCATTATTAGAACACTATTATTTTTGCACCTTATATTGTGTAGTCATTATTAGAGAAAATGCTCTAATAATGATTGAAGTGATGAATGCCCAAAAACGTTTATTAGAAGTGAAGGATAATTTGGAAATGAGATTAATGACCCTTCTCCCCATGTATGTTTTGCAAATTTAGCTGTGGGCCTCCTGAGCAACTTCAGGAAGCCTGTATCTCTAACCCCTTGATGGGTTGGTAAACGTAGAGTCTATTTCAAAGGGCTTGAGTTTCTCTCTCTATCTTTTTCCTTTCAAAAATAATTTCTTAAGATGGGGGCTGCAAATTCAAATGTTAGAAAGACCAGACAGATTCCATGACTGAGTGGAGCATGAAATTAAAAAATGTCTCAGAATCTCTTAACTCCACAATGACAGCATCACAGTGTGGTGCAAGTCTGGTGATAAGTGGTGACTGGTACCTGGCCTCGTGTCCTTCAGATGATGGGGACGGGGGCTGGTGGGGGAGGAGAATGTGGGAAACCCCATCGGAAGGGCAGCCCTTCTTCAGTAGTCGCAGTGGTTGCTTTTTTGAGAGAGGAGGCCAGGTCTTCTGATTTTTCAAGACAGGCCAGAACTCTGCATGTTCTCTGTGAAATATCCCAATTTTTATTTTATTTCGCCCCCCCCAATTTTCAGATCTTGGCAAATTTTAGAGAAAATCATCCTATAAATGAGTCAAGTAAAATACGTTTGCTGAATTTGATCTCAAGCTGTCAGGGTAGGATAAGTGCTTTGAAATAAAATTATTACTATTATCATGATTTGAAAAAAGATGCAACGATGAAGAACATTTTGGGAAAAAAAGAAACAACATCAGCTCAAGTCTGGCCACCCTGCTATTACAGCTTTTTGGGTGTTACTTCCCTTCTGGCCTTGAAGCCTAACCCCCGGGGAGGCATCTTATGTCTTAGACTGCCTGCCGGTTTTTTGTCTTTGTTTTTTTTTTTTTTTTTTTTTAAAGATTTATTTATTTACTTTTATCCATTTTTAGTCCCCCCTTGCCCCGTTTTTGCTCTTTTTGTGTCCCTTCACTGGGCAATTCTCTGTGTCTGTTTCCTGTCCTCTCTTCTCATCCTTCTCCTCCTGTCTTTACTGGGATTCGATCCTGGGAACCTCCGATGTGGGAGAGAGGCGTCCTACCACCCGCACCACCTCAGTTCCTGGTTTTTCAGTGTGTCTTGTCTTTTGTCACTCTCCTGTTACGTCATCACCTTGCTGTGTGGCTCGGCTGGGCTTGGCGGCGCTCCTGTGCACAGGGCCTGGCGGCTTGCACGCCTTCTGTATTTTTCTTTATTTTACTGGGAGGACCCGGGGATTGAACCCAGGTCCCTCCATATGGGAGACGGACACCCAGCCGTTTGAGCCACATCCGCCCCCTGCCTGCCGTTTTCATCCTGCTTTGTTCATCTGGTTTGCCACATGTGCTTTTCTCCATTGTTCATCTTCTTAAGGACTGTTTTTGTTGAACATGGTAAGCTGAGTAATTTAGATGCAAATACACAGATTGGTATTATAAGTTTTAAAAAATTGTTTTTAATGTTGCAGAATGTTCTAGGGGACGACATCATAATTTACTTAGATATGTCCCCATCAGTAGCCATCTGGGTGCCACGCAGGAGGCTTTGGGCACCTTTTACAATATTTCCTTTGGGTAGGTTCTTTGAATGGGAATGACGAGATCGATAATCATGGGTAACACATAACTGCTGTCAAATGCTTAGAACCAAGCCTGATAACTCATCAGTCCTGTGCGGTAGGTACCGGTTTTGTCACCATTTTACAGGTGAGGAAACTGAGGTATGTAGAGGTTGAATAACTTGCCGAGGTCACACAGCTAGTCGGGCGGGAGCTGGACTGTGACCCTGGCAGTCTGGCTCGGAGGCCTGTGTTCTCAGCCCTTTGCTCTGTCACAGGCTTTCTTTGTCACGTTTTCCCCTGTTGAGGCCCCTCCTCCACTTGTCTGGCTGGAGACTCGCCCCTTGGGGAAGCTGTTTTGTGGCCGCCCCTCCACTGCTGGCTC
Source organism: Tolypeutes matacus (assembly GCA_026826555.1). Classification (NCBI taxonomy): domain Eukaryota; kingdom Metazoa; phylum Chordata; class Mammalia; order Cingulata; family Chlamyphoridae; genus Tolypeutes; species Tolypeutes matacus. The sequence goes on along the minus strand of JAKSZT010010873.1, from coordinate 6,183,621 downwards.
TACCGCCACCGAGGCCTTGGAGATTTACCTGTGGGCCTCCTGAGAGAGAACGATGTGGCTCAGGGCATATGTCCGCCTTGGAGCGGGATGCACAGGAGCTCCCGTGCGCTCCAGTTGGAGATTCCTAGGGCAGAGCTTCGAGAACCTGTGTTGCTTTTTATGGAGCATCACAAACTGTGGCGACTGCTCACATTTACTGATTCGGTTCTGGGCTCAGCCATTTACCAGCTCCTTGACTTTGGGCAACGTACTGGACTCTGTACCTCGGTTTCCTCATCTGTAAAATGGGGATGCTGCTGACATCCACCTGATAGGGTCGTTGTGAGGATGAAATAGGATACTGTAGGTAAAATGCTTCGGACAGTGCTTTGACTCTAGTGGGCAGCTAAGAAACGTTAGCTGCTGCCATTTTTTTCTCATCACGTGCTCTGCCTCATTTAATAGTCTAAGTGACCCTGTGAAGTCTGTAATGTTTTAATTCTAGATGGGGAAACTGAGGCTGAGAAAGCCTCAACTTTATATGCTCATAAGGGGCAGAGCCCATGCCCCAGCCTGGGCTGTGGGAGCAGCTTCACTGGATTCCTTACAAGATGCCCCCCCTTTCTCCGGGGAGCGGGAGCAGGTTTAACCATCTGAGGTTCTCCCATTCGAGTTTGCTGCTCCCCGGGTATGCTTCCTCAGATTTACGCCTCAGGCAAATCCACTGAGGAGCCTTCTACACCCAGTGAGTTCCGTCTGACGTGTCTCTGCTGAAGCAGAGGCCACCTTTCCATGACTCGGTTCCTCCTGGAAAACGCCAGGGCTCTGCAGGAGCTCAGTCAGGAGACCCCTGGCCCAGACAGAGTCGCTGGCCAGGCCCCTGACGGCAGGACGCGGCACTGCCCTGAAGACAGGCTGCCGGGAGGCCGCGGAGGCACCGAGGACTTTGGGGGCGGTGGCCGGGGCGTAACCTGCAAGGCAGACCCTTTCTTTGTTAGGAGACGGAGCCGTGTCGGGTCCCCCACGTGCCTTGACCCTGCCAGGCCGCCGAGCTGTGGGGCTGCTGCTCCCTTGCAGTGCCAGCCCTTGGCCGGCAGATGGCGCTGGGAGCTAACGAGAGGATCCCGATGGCGCTGTCGCCGGCCTGACCTTTTCTCTCTCGTTTTCCCTGCAAGCCTCAGAGAACCGTGAAGGCGCTGTACGACTACAAGGCCAAGCAAAGCGATGAGCTGAGCTTCTGCCGCGGTGCCCTCATCCACAACGTCTCCAAGGAGCCCGGCGGCTGGTAAGGCTGAGTGGGGGCCGCGCTGCGGGGCAGGTGAACCCGACTTGTCTTGTGGCTTCCTGGTGGTGAGGCTCGGGTGCTGGCTCGCCTTGCGGCCCCTTTATCCGCCACGTGGGCTGGCCTTGACCTGCCGTGTACAGTCCCTGAGAAAGCAACCTGGGGTAGGCTTTACTCTGAAAAGCGGCTGAACAGTGAAACCGGTTTATATATTATTATTATATTATATTGTTGTATCGTATATATACCATATTTGCATATATCATTGTAATTATAATAGCAGCCAGCATCGACTCAAGTCTGTTTGCCAAGCACTCAGCTAATTGCTTCACCTAATCAATTCCCATTTCAACCCTGCGACGTTGTGACATGATTATCCCCACTTTACAAACTGCCGGGAATGAGGCTCTCCAAGGTCGCACAGTTGCTGAATATCGCAGGCTCTTGCCGTTACACAAGCCAGTGTGTTATTTCAAATTCAAATTCTTAGGCTGTTACTCAGTCCTGTGCTCTGTGCAGTGGCCTGTCGCGGATGGACGAGGGAACATTTTTAGGCCACAGGCATCTAGGTGTGCTTAACTCTTCCCTTTTCTCACCTGGGAGAGAAAAACGCTGTGCCCAGTGGTAGGTTCCTGGGCAGGAGGCTTTTTGGGGTGTGATTTCTACCTTAGAGCAATAAGAATTTGTTCATAAGCCTGAGCACTGGCAGAGACTTCGCATCCCTTCTTCCCACGAGTAGCTGAACTTGACCTAGGACTAGGAACAGCTGCACACTGGCACTCGGCATGTCTGCGTGTCGAGCGTTGCTTTAAGCCTTTCATCTGAAATAGTCCATTTAATCCACTCGATGGCCCTATAAGGTTGGTTCTGCTGTTACCTGCACTTTACAGATGAGGAAACTGAGACACCGAGAAGTGCAGTAACTTGGCCAAAGTCACACAGCCGGTGGAAATTGGAACTCCACAGCCCCTGCTTTTGACCTCACTTGTGTATTCAGTCCCTCTCCATACTCCTGGAAGGGGCCTAGTCTAGGGGTTTCCAATTTTTTTTTAAAAATGAGGGAAAACAGAGTTGATTATTCCAGATCGCAGCATGTAGTGTGTGGGAAGCAGCCTCTCTGTGCCCGTTGTGGCCTTCTCCACCTTTCTAAGGCTCTCGTCTTGCCGTGGACCCAGAGACTGCCTTAAGTTCCTTTGGCATAGCGCTGTGGGTAAATCGCCCCAGTGGGGTGCCAGCGGGGTGCCCGCAGCAGAACACCTTTTGCGTCCTCCCAAGAGGCTCCGGTGTAACTGGGGGACCACATCACTTAACTGCCTAACCCGGGGTGCTTCTGAGAGGGAAGGGCAGCTACTAGTAGTAACTACATGTGCCCATAGGTGTAAAAGCTCAGTCCCAGGCCAGCAGAGCCTTGGTGACCCTGAGTAGACAGCCTCTGCCTGAGATGGGCTGGAAGAGTGGAAGGTGAAGAGGGCATGGAAGAGGGTTGACACCTGGCAAGTCTTTGTTTCCACTAGCGGAGTGGTTCCGGGCCAGCGGATGATGGCTCCTTACTCTGCTTATTTTGATCAACGAGCATGTTTTGAGTGCTTCTCACCACCCTGGAGTACAGATTTAAGATCAAGAAAGGTCTTGTGCAGTGGGGAAGGCAGACGTATAATTATAAGTGAAATCTAAGGTGCATGCTGCTCAGATGGGGGCAAGATGCCACGGGAGCACCGAGAGAGAGCACTTGGTCTAGTGGAAATCAGGGAAGGCTCCCTGGAAGAGGAAGTGCTGGCGCTGCCTCTTAAATGCTTAGTAGGAGCAAGCAGGATCAGAGGGGCATGGGCCAGGCATGGAAGTGTGGGGCAGCATGCCAGGGGCGGGAGGGGGTCTACTGGTCTTCTGGAATGAATGTCAACTCCGAGTCACGGGGAGACAGGAGGTGAGGCCCGAGAGGCCCTCTGGGCTCTGGCCGCCAGGCTAAAGGGACTGGGCTTGAGTCTGAAGGCTGTGGGGAGCCATCGCTGTGGCCTGGCCAGATGTGTATTTTGGAAAGAGCACCCCCGAGCTGCAGGGTAGGGCATGGTCCGCCAGGGCGCCGGGCTGGAGGGAGGGGCTCTGCCTGCCGCCACGCCTGCGGTGCTGGACTTGGCCAGGGGCTCGCAGTCTGGTGGGAGTGATCAGAGCTGAATGATAACAAGAACCAACACTGTTGAGCAGTTCCTGAGCGCCAAGCACTATGGAGAGCGCTCCGCATACGCCAACTCCTAAGTCCTCATCCCATCCTTCCAGGGAGCTGCCATTGTCATCCCCACCTTACAGATGGAGAGCCTGAGGCATGGAACCCACGTGGTTGGTGATGGAGCTGGAATTCGATTCCAAGCTGCCTGGCTCACCCTTCCTGAAATTGGGGTGGGGATTAGTTGAGCTTTTGTCTTCCATGGCCCCTGACTTCAGTTAAAACACTGAATCTTTTGACCTCTGCAATCTTGGACCAAACGTTAGGGTCGTGTTAAGGGGAAGGCAAGGACCCTAAATTCCTCCTCATTGATAAAAAGGCAGAAGGTCCCGTCGAGATGCTCCATCGTCACAGATAATGCCCACATCCTCGGCCGTGCAGCCACTGGCCTCCTTTCCCCAGCGCTGCTGGGGATTTAGTGAGCAGTAATGGGTTATTGATAACTGCCTAGTGAGGCTCTCTGACGCCCTTTCTTTCTGTCTAGGTGGAAAGGGGACTATGGGGCCAGAATTCAGCAGTACTTCCCGTCGAATTACGTTGAGGACATTTCAACCGTTGATGTTGAGGAGATGGAGAAGCAGGTGAGCTCTGATCAGCCTAACAGTGGACCTTCCTGTCTTGGTTTTGGGGAGTCCACTGTGCCATTTAGTGGATGGAGTTTACATGGGCTGCCAGGTCCCACTGGAACGCCCAACGTGGAGAACGGAGTGACGTGGACATTGGGATTGTCCCCTGAGCTGCTGTGGGTGATTTAAGCAGGCTGTGTTGTGCTGGAAGGCTTTGAATATGTAGGAGAATTCCCTCGGAGATGGGGAGTTTGTCCTCTGCTTGAAGCAGCTTGCAAATGAAACACATTTAGTTTGGACGTCCAGACCCTGGGAACGTGCATGGTGTGAGTAAGCGAGCGGACACCGGAAGGTGTGACGAAGCCTTCCTGGTGACTTTGGAAAACCTGGTGGTTCTCAGGACAGAAGGGTTCCAAGGGTGGCCGGCTGCCTGCAGCATGTCCGGGTGGAACCTCTGCACCCAGGACTCGGAGGTCTCAGGGAGGAGGGGTGTCCAGGAAGGCGTCCTGGAGGAGGGGGCATTGGAGCTTCTAAGTATCACGTCAGAGTTCAGCTGCAGGAGACTGGCAGGAGGGAATTCCAGGTGGAAGGTACAGCCTAAGCGAAAGGATGCGGTGAGAACGTGGCTGTGCTGGGCCTCAGGCAGAGCCGTGGCCCCCTTGCCATGTCTGTCCGGCACAGTGCTTGCCCACATGCTTAGCTCTAGTCTGGTAGTGGAGGAGCGGGAGAGGCACGAGGGCTAGGGGGGCACACGATTCTGCCAGCGCTCCTGAGATTGGTGTTCCCATCTCATCTGGACCCTGCGACGGCAGAGCTGGGAAGGGGGTGGGGCAGGAAAGCTTTAAAGGCCGGACCACAGAGTGTGGCTATTTCCTCTGCAGGACAGGGGAGCCACTGAAGGTGTGTGCACTGTGGTCGGCCAGAGGGTCCCAGTTAGTCGTGGTAAAGCCAGGTGAAGGGTCCAGGGTGCTCGCTGACACCAGAACGGAGGAAACGTGAAAGCTTTTCTAGGATTCGTGCGGCACATTTTTACATTCTGGAAAATGAAATGCAGAACCTGCCGGCACCTGCTAGCCGCTAGGTCTCCGTCAACTCCGTGCTTCATTATTTAGCTCTCTCCCCGTAGACGGATCCTGTAATGAAAATGCATTTTAAACAGTTCCACAGGCAGTGTCTCTGCTAAACTGTGTGCTTTGGAAACCAGTTGTCTTTTTATTATTCCTGTTAAGATTAACATGAGTTACGTCTTGTTTCTTCACAGATTATCGAAGACAATCCCTTAGGGTCTCTTTGCAGAGGGATATTGGACCTCAATATGTATAATGTGGGTATGTGCACAGTCTCTTTTTCGCTCTTTACTGTGATAACACGTGCACGGCTCTGTTTCCCATGTAGCCGCTTTCAGGGTACAGTTCTCTGGTGGTAATTCCATTCACAGGCCTGTGCTACCATCACCACCACCCATTACCAAAACGCTCTCACCACCGCAGACAGCAGCGTACCCCTGAAATAGTGACTGCCCATGCCTGTCTCCTCCCAACCCCTGGTGTCTCTCAGCTACTTCCTCTATGAATTTGCTTAGTCGAGGTATTTCGTAGCAGCAAAATAATAGCTGTCCTTTTGCAACTGGCTTATTTCCCTCAACATAATGTCTTCGCGGTGCACCGACGTGGCCGTGTGTGTCAGGACTTTGTTCCTTTTTACAGCTGAGTACCATTTCACTGAGGGAAGGCCACGTTTTCTTTGCCTTTCATGCCTTGCTGGATGCTGGAGTTGCTTCCTCTTGTTGGCTTCCCTGAGTGACTCTGGGATGAATGTTGGCGTGTGTCTGAGCCCCTGCTTTCAGTTCTTTAGGGCAGATGCTTAGAAGTGTGCACACATAGTCGTAGCCTGGATTCCCACCCACATCTTCCACATCCTGTCCACAGAACTGCCCTGAGTGGGGAGGCAGCCGCCCCCAGGTCCTGTCCAGCCTTGGACGTCGATCTGCTTGTTCCCCAGCTGGGGGCGGGCATCTGGGCCGCGGTGGCCACTGATTGTGGCCGCTAGTCTCTGTAAAGTGCTGTAACGGAAACTGGCACGTAAGTGTGAGGGGAGGATTTGCTGTTTCTATTACCAGCCTCATCGACACTGTCAGGACCTGCCCGTGCTTCTCCTGCGTTTCTCCTGCTCGCTGGTCATGAGTAGGGATTTGGGTTTGATTTGAGCCTCAGCTTTGCTACTGCTAGCTGTGTGACCCCACATGTTATTCTGCCTCAGGGAGCCTCAGTGGTCTTTCCTGTAAAATGGGAGTAAGAGCAACACCCCACGGGGCTGTTATAAGGATTAAATAGGATACAGTGCATGCAAGCTGCTTAGACTACAGGAGCTCAGAAATCCCAGCTACTAATATTGTTTGGCAGGTAATTTACCCCCTTGTAGCCTTAATTTTTTAATTCATAAAGTTTTTGAATTGTGGTAACACATATAGAACAGAGTTTGCCCTTTTAACCCCATTTAAGGGTACAATTCAGTGGCGTTACTTACTTTGACAACATTGTGCTACCGTCACCGGCTTTCCATTACTAAAACTTATTCATCACCAAAACAGAAACTCTTTACCTATTAAGCAGTAACTCCCCATTCCTCCTCCCCCAGCCCCTCGTAACCTCTTAATCTACTTTCTGTATCTATGAATTTGTTTATTCTAGGTATTTCAAGTAGTGGACCAGGTGATACTTGTACTTTTGTGTCTGACCTTTCACCCAACATAATGATTTCAAAGTTGATCCATGTTGCAGCATGTCTCAGAACTTCATTCATTCTTACGGCCAAATATTCCCTTGTGTGGCTATGCCACGTTTTGCTTGTCCATTCATCTGTCAGTGGACGCCTGAGCGGTTTCTGCCTTTTGGCTATTACCAGTAACGCTGCTGTGAACATTGGTGTGAATAGTAATTCCACATTTAACTTTCTGAGGAACTGCTAGACTTTTCCACAGCAGTGCACAAGAGTTCTAGTTTCTCCACATCCTTGCCAATGCTATTGTCTTCCACTTTTTAATAGTAGTCTTACTAATGGGTTGAAGTGGTATCTCAGTGTGGTTTTGATTTGCATTTCCCTAATGACTGATATTGACCATCTTTTCATGTATATCCTCCTTGGAAAAAATGTCTATTCAAGTCCTTTGCTTGGTTTTTATTTGGGTTGGTTGTCTTTCTGTTGCTGAGTTGTAAGAGTTCTTTGTATATTCTGGATATTAAGCACTTAACAGATATATGATTTGCAACTATTTCCTCCCATTCTATAGGTTGTCTTTTCAATGTCTTGATAATGTCCTTTGCACAAAACGCTTTTAATTTTGATTAAATCCAAATTATTGTTTCTTTTGTTGCTCGGGCTTTTGGTGTCACATCTAAAAATCCATTTCCAAATTCAAGGTCATGAAATTCCCCCCTATGTTTTCTTCTAAGAGTTTTTTTAAATTTTTTTAGCTCTTAGTTTAGATCATTGATCGATTTTGAGTTGATTTTTATACATGGTATGAGGTAGCGGTCCAACTTCATTCTTTTGCATGTGGATATACAGATTTCCCAATATACTTTTCAGAAAGACTATTCTTTTCCTATTCAGTAGACTTGGCATCCTTGTTGAAAATCAGTTGACAGTAGATGTTTGGGTTTCTTTCTGGGGTAGCATTAATTTTTAGATCTATAAAATACTCTTGCATCTTGTGGTAATTTCCTGGGACTCCTATAAGGAACCGCCAAAAACTTAGTGGCTTAAAACAACAGAATTTTTTTCCTCCCATGGTTTTGGAGGTCAGCAGGACTGGCTCCTCCTGGAGGCTATTGGGGAGAGCCTGTCCTGCCCTCTCTCCTCTCTCCTGGCGGCTGCTGGCCTCCTTGGTGTCCCTTGGCTGGCAGCTCCTCACTCCTAACTCTGCCTTGTCTTCACATAGCCTTTTCCTCTGCATCCTTGAACTACCCCCTCCTTTCTCATGTAAGGACACTAGCCATTGGCTTTGGGGCCCACCTGAAATCCAGGATGATCTCATCCTGAGGTCCCTAAAGTAATCACATCTGCAAAGACCCTATTTCAAATAAGGTCACGTTCGCAGGTACCAGGGATGAGGACCAATCTGTCTCTGGGGGGCACTGGTCAGCTCACTATGTTCTTCATCAGTAGCTTGGGCAAAGCCTCCAGAGACCCTTTGATACAAAGCGATGCTCAGTTGCGGCTACCCGTGACTGTAGCAATAGCGGTTTGGTTTGGTTCAGGACAGCGACGACTTGGGCAGCAGGAAGCCTGGTCTTGTGGCCTTCTACTTGACTGACTGGCTCTTTCATTATTCCTTCCTGCAGTGAAAGCCCCACAAGGGAAAAACCAGAAGTCTTTCGTCTTTATCCTGGAGCCTAAGAAGCAGGGTGACCCTCCGGTGGAGTTCGCCACTGACAGGGTGGAGGAGCTGTTTGAGTGGTTCCAGAGCATCCGGGAGATCACCTGGAAGATTGACACCAAGGTGGGCACCTTGCTCACCTGCTGCTCAGGTGGGCTCACCTGCTGCTCAGGTGGGCCCAGTGTGTTCAGGCCTCGGGCATTCTGCTGAGGCCCTGGGCAAGACCAGGCAGCAGGAGGAGCAGGTTCAGGGGCCATGTGGAATTCGGGGAGATGAGGTGGGTTCATCAGAGAGTAGGAGCGTCACTCATTAGGGAGAGGGAAGGGACACTGGAGGTCCCACTGGGAAGCTGGGTCTAGTTTGGACCTTCAGAAGGCTTAGCATGTGTTACAGTGATACTTGGTGTTTAGTGCCTGGCTGGCCTTACTCATCTTATTGAGCAAGTAATGCCATTCTCATTTTGAATGTTTTCTTGTTTTCTAAACGTAAATGCATACAGCATCCTACCCACAGAAGCATTCACTGGGCTCTGCCTCTCCAGACCTGGAGGGCCCAGGGAACAGAGCAGTAAATAAGATCCCAAAGCGTTGACATTCTTGTAGAGGAACTTCAACTCTAGAGGGGAATGAACTCTGTGGCATTGCTCTAACCTAGTACATTGGTATTTGGCTAGGAATGTTTTGAGAAGGTGTGATGTTCTGGGTCAGAAGAGGAGGTTTGGAATTAGGCAGGCTGGAGGAGTTTGAATCCTAGCAGGCCTGGGCCATGGGCAAGGAACCACACTCCTCTGAACCTTAGTTTCTTTGTCTGCAACACAAGGAACCAAATAGCTAGCTCAAAAGATGAAGTGACGATGGAATGAGATGGTACATGAAAATGCTAGGCTCAGTGCATGACACACAGCTAGTGCTCAGTCCACGACAGTATTTAATCATTGCATCACCACTGTACCGGGATGATGAGGGGGGGTGTTGCCACATCTTGGATGATGGAGTAAGGTGCTGACTACCCTTCCTTGTGGTCACAGAAGTGAAAACCCAAATACTAATTTGGGTTTCCAATGTCCACATTAGCTTCTAACGTAGATCTTGACCTAAAGTGCTGATTTTAAAACTTTCCAAAGGCCTCTTGGGTTCCTCTGTAGTCAATGAGTTTTTCTCTTTCAAATCCTTAGAGCAGTCAGCCACCAGCATTCTTGTCTTCATTTTGTCCTGGGGGGCCTCACATCTTGGCCCGTCTGTGGCCACCAGCGGCCCCTTGACTGACCCTTTCAACTCCCCTGTAGTGAAGTCCTCTTCTTTAGAAGACTCTGCAGAGGGATGGTCCGATGGGTACCCTTCCTGGCAGGGGCCATCATCTCTTCCCTGTTTCAGAATCCAGCCTGTGGCTTTATATCTTGCTCCTGATTCTTCCCAAGTCTTGTCACACCATCACTAGTCACTTGAGATAAACCATGAACTCATCTTACATGATGGAGGCCTCTGCTCTCTGGTGCCTCTGATGCAGTTTAGCCCTCAAGCACAAGAGGGCGTCACTGCCTTGAGGTTTATTTGAAAAATCATTTCTCCTTATCTCCCTGAGTGTGTTCTCATTGCTGGTTGAATGGTTGTCATCGTAATTTATATGCCACCATTCACCAGCATGGGACCCTCCTAAGCATGTCCTGTCATTCAGTGCTTCCAGGTTCCTCTAGCTGAAAATAGAAACAGAAGGGAGCAGGTCCTTAGCCCCTTTGTACTGCTGGTACACCCTGGCTGTCTCCACTTCTCTTAATGGAAAAAAATTCGTGTTCACTTAAAGGTTCTCTCTCTCCCTTCCTTTCTCTTACTCACACTCCAGCCCCCACCCCACCCCTACCTCCACTGAATAATATCTTTCTGAAACTAAGCTTAGCTGTTCAAGGCTGCTGTTCTCTGCCTTTGATCTACATTCCCCTTTGGTAAGATTTCACAAGAAATATTTTTTCAAGCCTCATTAGTGCATTTGAAGGTTAAAAAGCAGGAATCAGCAGAATTGACTGAGATTCTGCTCTGGGCACAGCCATCCTCTACTAGGAACTGGTGTGGGAATGAGGAAGAAGGCCCTGTCCTGCCTTTGGGAAACCTACCTGGGATGTGCTTTTAGCTCTCTACAGGGAGCTCTTCACCCAGACCTTACAATTGTGCCTGCCCCTAGGAACCTGCTTGGCCCTGTATTGCTACCCAATCTCAGTCTTCCTTCAGTTGGTGGCACTCAGTAGACCAGCCACTAAGATTCATCTGAAGCCTAACCAACAAAAGGGTTGTGACTGCATTCTAGATGGCGTGACGGGCTGACTCTGTAGGTTTGGAGAGTCCTTCGTATACAATTTTGAAGGAGCCACTGGCGTTTCATCTTGAACTGATGATGATTCTTGCTGAGCTAGGGGGAAAGTGAAGCTCCACTTACTTGTCTCAGCTCTGAGTGAGACTGAAGTTCCGTAATTACTTGCTCTAGCCTCATTCCATCTCAACCATCTATTCTGGCCTTCCTGTTAGTTTTCTTTGTGCCTAGGAAGTATAGTAAGGCCTGGTGAAACATGGGTGTACATTGATGGGCTGGGCAAAATTTTAGAGGCTCTTGGTCACAGTCGGAGCTATCTTGGTGATGGGGCTCACCTAAAGGGCTGGTTTTGCCGGTCATTGCCAAGGTGCATTTGTCTAGCCCTGGGAATTATGCTGGCACTTGAGGGGGAAGGCAATTTTATGAAAGAATTGGGTGTCCACATCTGCTTGTTTCCTGGGAGTGGGTTTCCCATCCTTTGCAGAGGGGAGGCATCTCCCAAGGTGGTCTGAGTGGTCTCTTCTGTTTTGCCTCGTGCTGGGCAGAGTTCTAAGAACTGCTCATTTAATTCTCAGTGCAGCTCTATGAGGTGGGCACTTACACTAGCGTCATTCTGCAGTTGAGGGAACGGGGTGGAGAGAGTGGATATGGCTTGCCCAAAGGACACAGCCAATGAAGAGCAGGGCCAGGTTCTACTTTGCCCTTCTTTAACCACTGTCTGTGTCGCTGTTCTCACTAAGCACCACCTGTCACCTGAGCACTTGGCACCTGCAGAGACTCATTCTTGAGGGACGTTGCTCAGTGGGCAATAAGATCTGGGCACTAATGTTGAGTGACTCTGGTGTAAGATGGTCGGGTGCATGGTGCAAGGCCAAGTAAAGCAGAGACGTGTGAGACAGCCAGCATTCCAGAAGGTTTGAGGAAGGCAATGCTCCTTTCCCGGATGTTGGCTGCAGTGACCCCCAAGGGCTGCACAGAGGAGGAATGGTGTGGACGGGGTCTGGAGAAGGAGACGTTGACAGGAGGGTTGACGGCAGGTTGAGGAGCCAGGAGGCTGGGGCCATGGTTCTGGGGTGCGAACTCCAGGGCTGGATGCAGGAGGCATTTTGGACAAGTCACCTCCAGGACCTGGTGGCTGATGGTATGTAAGGTCCACACCAAGTTGTAGCACGGGGCACGGTGAGAGCAGGGGCTTTGGGTTGGTGACTGCTTAAGCATCTGGTGCTGTCAGTGCCTCTGTGCAGCCTGGGGTAAACTGCCTAACCTCTCTGCATGCTGCGGGTTCTTTGTAAAATGGACATAAGATCCGCCGGGCAGGGGGATGTGTGGACTTACTGAGATGCTATCCATAAAGCCCTTGGTGTGTGACACCTGACACATGGGGACCATTACTATCTACAGTTCTCTCTCAAGAGTTCCCCTCGGCCAAGGAGAGAACAAGAGTCAGATGGGGTACAGTGAGGAGCCCATCTTCCTCAGGAGGATTTGGACTTGATGGTGGGTCCCCAAAGTGGAAATGCTTCCCAAGTCTGTAGTCTGGGGCCTGGGCCCTGGGGAGCCCTTTGGACAGAGCAGGGATGGGCAAGGTCAGGGGCAGAGAGGACTTTGCATACATTTCAGGGCAGAGGAGCGCAAGGACAGGGTTGTGACCAGGTGCCGTGGCCTGCAGGGCTCATAGGACATAAGATCATGGGCTCTGAGAACGAGTTTGATGAGCTGAAACTGTTCTCCTGGGAGAGGTTGGGCAGGAGGCAGGAGGCAGGAGGCAGCGAGCTGCGGCCAGGCGCTGAGCATGACCCAAAGGCTGGGTGGGAGCACCCTGGTCAAGGAGTTGGGCAGAAAGAGGAGTGGCAGCACAAGGGGTGTGGCAGGGGTTGGAGGAAGTGAAGGAAAGCACCAGCTGTACTGAAAACCTGAGCTTGCAGGAGGAACGGGCAGTGGGGGTGGAGGGCAAAGAGGAAGGAGAGAGAGAGAGGGCTCAGGTAGGAGGCGGGAGCTGAGGATGGTGGAGGAAAGTGTGTGTAGACCAGACAAGCTCCAGGGCTGGGGTTTCTCAGGCGCTGGCTCAGGGCTGGAACTAAAGATGATTGACTCCATACAGGAGAACAACATGAGGTACTGGGAGAAGAACCAGTCGATCGCCATTGAGCTCTCTGACCTGGTTGTCTACTGCAAACCCACCAGCAAAACCAAGGATAATTTAGGTAATACCTTCCCCACGAAATTTTTTTGAGCCTGATACTGTCTCAGATCAGGACAAAGTGATTGTGTTTTCCTGCTCATCCTTATCCACTCTAGGCAAGAGCCTCCCCTTGAGTTTGTCCTCAGTGCAAGGACAGAACAAGCTCTTGTGGGGTCTTCGGGAGGAAAAGCCTCTTAGAGCGTATATGAGTTCTGTATTGCTGGTTTAACAAACTACAGCAAACTTGGTGGCTTAAAACAACACACGTTTGTTCTCTCAAGGTTTGGGGGCCAGAAGTTCGAAACAACTGTGCCAGGGCGGTGCCCCCTCCAGAGGCTCCAGGGGAGAATTCAGTCGTGGCTTCTGAGGTGGCTTTGCTCCTGTCTCTGCCTGAGGTCCCGTGGCTGCCCCCTTGCCTGTCTGTGTCCAGTCTCTCTGCCTCTCTTCTTAGGATACCTGTGATTACACTTTGGGTCCACCCGGATAATCCGGGTTGTTCTCCCCATCTCGAGGTCCTAAATTTAGTCACATTCGCAAAGCCCCTTCTGCCATGTAAGGCAACAGTCATGGATTGCGGGGGCTGGACCTGGATATATTGAGGGGGTTGGTGGCATTATTCAGCCTCCCACAGAGGGATTAAAAAACGGATTTTCCACCGGATTCTCCAGAGTGGCAAGCTCTTTGATGATCGAATCATGCTGCTGTTCGTCTTTGATTTCCCCTTTCTTTGGGCCTCTTGAGCACCTCCATCTCTTTGATCTCAGTAGTTGGTGGTCCAGGACAGAGGACCAGGGAAATGGCAGTAAACCCCATGGTTCACTGCTAGGTGAGTCCCCAGGCACCTCCACGAGCCTGAGGAAGAAGCCGAAGCTCAGAGCTGCCCTCAGCTAAGCTCAGCATGCTTGGCCCTGGGAAGTTCCATGAGTTTGATGGGAGGAAGCAGGGCATTGTGTGCACGACTCAGCACTGCTCCTTCCCTTGGTTCTCCCCTTACCCACGAGGGTCCCCATCCCTATCACATCCCTGCCTGCAGGCAGCCCCTCACCAGCTGCTTGCTCATGTATCTCTGCATCTCCAGTCCCAAGACCATCCACACCTCCCTCTTTCCATAACTATACCACCCTTGTGCTATCTTGTTCATGCCTGTTGGTGGTTTTAAAAACTAAATTACAATAATCCTAGAATAAAGGCTGTGGGGAAAACGGGGACCCCTTCTAATACCTGGGAGCCTTGGAGAGCAGGAATCCATGGCAGTCACAGGGCAATAGCATCATAGCCACTTAAATGAATTGTCTGAGAGAGCAATTCCTGGTTTTACTTTACAACCTGAGCACTGAGCAACGAGAAAAGTCATGCGTGCAAAAACAGAACCAGTGGTGGCTTCCTTCCCTGTGAATGCAGAAAACCCTGACTTCCGAGAGATCCGCTCCTTTGTGGAGACCAAGGCTGACAGCATCATCAGACAGAAACCTCTCGACCTCTTGAAGTACAATCAAAAGGGCCTGACCCGCGTCTACCCGAAGGGACAAAGGGTTGACTCGTCAAACTACGATCCCTTCCGCCTCTGGCTGTGTGGCTCACAGATGGTGGCGCTCAACTTCCAGACTGCAGGTAAAGGAGGCCTGACTTGGTGGCTGGTAAATCCAAGAGGGCCATGGGGTCACTGCAGGCAGGACTAGTGGAGCCACCGGGCTGATGTCAGCGTCCCAGAACAAGTGATCCGTCTTAGGAACGTGAAGGAATGGAGTGGTGAAGGGGACCTGCGGCACCTGTGCTAGGCAGACTCCTTGATTGCAAGTGACAGCAGCAGAGTCAGTCTAGCTTTAGAGAAGGAAATGCATTAGCTGATGGAATTAGAAAGTCCAGGAGATGATGCTTAGCTGCAAGCACAGCTGGATCCAGGTGCTTAACATCTTTCTTTGGGGCTCTCTCTTCGTTCAGGCTGTCTCCCAGAGTAACCATATGCTGGGAAAAACAAGCATGCAAAGCTTTTTCATACAAATAGTGGCATAAAGCCCTGTGCTTTGCACTTCAGCCTCCCTTGGGTATCTACTGTCTACCCTTTAACCTCCTTTGCACAGCTGCAGAGTACTCCAGCGAACCGAACCACAGTTTATCTCCCATGTCCACTGTGGACGCCCATGTCGGTTATTCCCTGCCATTTATTTGTGCACACAGCACTGCTCCTGTGACCTTACCCGAGCATCGGTCACAGATGTAGGCACACATCTGTGGGACTAGATTGTCAGAAATGCAGCATGGGTCAAGCAGCCCGGGCCTGCATACATGGAGAAGGATGTCCAGCAGCTGCGTCCAGCTGTGTCTGAGCTAAGACATTTTGCCAAACTGCACTCCCCGCACTCCCTGGAGACCTGGGGGTCGGAATGTAAATTGGTAAAATGTTGGGAGACACTACTTGCGAGTACCTTCACCAAGTTAGTTTTATTGAACGTTTGAATCTCTTCTTAGTATGTCTCTTTTTTAGGAGTAATGTACCATTGAGCAGATTTTCACGTATTTAGGAAGCATTTGTATTTTTTTCTCTGTGAACTATTTGTTCATGCTTTTTACCCAGTTTTTATTTGTAGCATAAATTTATCTGAGCTCTCAAATAAGTTAAATTTATGCATGTATGTTTACTGATGATTTATGCTGAAATAATTTTTCTTTCCACAGTGTGTCTTAAACTTATGGATTTTTTTATGTAGAAAATTTCGGTTCTAGCAGTTTTTAAACTAATTTTTTTTTTTTAAATGGTCCTGGATTTTGGAAAGGTATTCCCCAGCCTGAGATTTTTAAAAAAAATTCTATATTTTTTTCCAATCAGATACCTATTTTAACAACAGCCTCAAATTTATCTTTGGAAAAAGGTTTAAATCATTTCATACCTGGCAAATTCCTGGCCCAGGAGGCCCAGGAGCTGGTGCACAGGCAGCAGCAGTTTACCTTCTCCCTAGATAAGTACATGCAGATGAACCACGCCCTGTTTTCCCTCAATGGGCGGACGGGCTACGTCCTGCAGCCAGAGGGCATGAGGTCAGAGAAGTATGATCCCACGCCTCCAGAGTCCCAGAGGAAGATCCGGATGACACTGACTGTCAAGGTGAGCCCCCACCCCTTTACAACCCCCGTAGCCTCTCTGCAGTCTCAGGTGGAGCCTGGGACTTGAACCATCAGCACCAGGAAGTGTTTAAGGAGCTTTACTACAGTGTGTACTATACAGTCATTTGGGGGGAAGAGGGAAAGGAGAGGGCTCTTCCCCAAACCCATGTAGGCCCCTACCCTTGCCGCTGGCGCTGATGTCTGCATCCCTTTCCCAGCGGGCTGAGCACCTTCAGGCTTCAGCAGGGACTCTGTGGTCCCAGCTGGGTCAGCCCCTGGTCAGGAGAAGGTGGAAATAAAGCAGGGTGGAGGTGGCCATTTGGTCCTTTACCAAGGAGGCAGCCTGTACCTCTTTGGCCAGTTTCAGGGGTCAGAGCCTTTTGTTTTTAAATTCATCCAACTTTGTAAGTGTTCTTGCTTCTCCGAACTCTTGAAAACCATGGAAAGTAGAGAAATGAATTGTGTTTCTCCTAAGATTAAAGAAATATAAATGAAGCAAATGTAAGCAGAGTCTTCAAGTGAAGACCAGCTACCCAAAGGCCACCACTTCCCCTCCTCTGTGTCTGCCCATCTTGCGCTCAGGTGGGAGCCACCTTGCGTCAGATGGCATGGGGGGTGGAGCTCAGAGCCTGACTCCGTCCATTGTAGCTTTGTGACCCTGAGGAGTCTCCTGGGTAATCCCACTCAACTCCCCACCTCTACAAAAGGGAAACCACGAGGGCCTCCACTTCAGAAGCTATGATTTGTCGTGAATTAACCCTCCTGGCCACCCCCTGAACAAATTAAGGCTGGCTTTGAACTCACACAGACTGACTTGGAACCCATACACCCATGCCTGGTGAATGAAGCTCTAAGCAGGATGTATCCAGGGAGATCCACATATTGACCTTTGATGTCCTAGGTCCTTGGTGCTCGCCATCTCCCCAAACTTGGACGGAGCATCGCTTGTCCCTTTGTCGAGGTGGAAATATGTGGTGCCGAGTACGACAACAACAAGTTTAAGACAACGGTTGTGAGTAAGTTGTCCGTGACTCTTCTTTTCAACCGTGTCTGGGTCCTTTCATTTCTCCCTCTTCCCTGCTGTGCTTCAGCTCAGGGGAACACAGGGCCACTCTGTACCACAGTGGGGCCATACCCCATGCAGTGCGCCTGCCCGCAGCTCATGCGGGCGCCCTTGGTGAGGCTCCCTCCCCGGGCGCCATGTGCAAGGTTGGGCATCCCTGTGCGGCAGGCCCCAACCTGACTTACCTGCCGAGCAGAGAGAGAGGCTGACGGCACCCAAGGCATTCAGCCTAGCCTGGGTGATCTTCTCCCCCAGGGGGCAGGAAGGACAAGAGAAATGCTTGTTCTAGGTGAAGCCGGGAGGAGAACCTGAGCTGTGGGCCTTTCAAGGCCCAGCATCACTGCCCTCAGGAAAAGGTAGCCTGGGGAACAGCTCCCGTTAACTTGGCAAGTCGGGTCTCTGGAGGGGAGTGGGAGATAGGGGAGGTATGGGGGGGCAAGCAGGTAGTCTCCTCTCTCTACTCACTGAGAGCCAGGGCTGCCACTGCAGCTGTATCAGGATTGCTTACCAGAAAAAAAAAATTAGATTTTCTTAGTTCTTGGTATAGATGTACTTCATTTACATCATGTATAGGTCATCAGGTTAGAAAGGAATCCACTGCTAATTTGGCCCCTACACTATAACAAAACAGTTTGATTTGGGGCTCATTTCCTTTTCCCTTGTGCCTCCGTTAGCAGATCAGGCATTCTGGATAATTTAGAGGCTGGTCAGCTGGTCCTGAGAAATGGTGATCTCACTGTTGCTTTGGCTTAACATGGGCATCAGTGATGTTTGGGGATAGAGACTGAGACATTTGCTACAGGAGTCCCTGGAGGAGGGTGGGATCTTGGGACTGAAGGTTCTTGGCTGATAAAGCTGGTGGTGCTTGTGGATATGGACTTTGCCTCAATAGTCAGCCTTGGCCTTTCCAAAGGGCACTCCCATAGGGAGATACCAAAGTCTGCTTTCCTATACTGCAGCACCCCCCAGGGCCACAGAGCACAGCACACTTGTTGGGAAAGGCAGCCAGCCAGGGGTGAGTACCCCTGTACGTTCTTGCTGAGTGGGTCAAACTACAAGGCTTAGCCTCATCCTGGTGCCGAGTGGCTTCTGCAGCTGATCATGCAAGCAAATAGGAAGGCTGGGGTGGCTACAGTGTGACTGCCAGGAACTGCTCACGCCAGACTGGGGACTCCAAAACTGCTGGATCCTGGGCCCCTCAGATAGGATACAACCCATTATGTAGCATTGAGTCCATCGAGTCACCCCAGGGGGGCCTGGGGAATTGGCACAACTCTGCTGCTTGCTGTCCTGTGAGCAGGGAGCTTGTGGTCTGATGCATCAGATCTTGTCATCTGCTTTTGGCATTTAGGCAGTGTGGCAGGCTTACTCCTTCCTCCACAAGGCTGGGATCTTCCCTGACAATTTTAGAATGCGCTGCTGTTCCTACCTCTTCAGCAAACCTCCACCCACCCCCTTTATCTCAGACCAAGAGATGCAGCTCCCAGGCTCTCTTCTTGAGAGCCCCTTCTCCTTTTAGCCCTTCCAAAAATCACCTCCTCTTGCTCTGCTATCCACCTCCCCTCCCTTCCCAGGGAGTTGAGATGGGAGATTTATAACTGTAAAAGCCCTACTCACAAGGGCTGGGCCTGCCACAGCAGCTTCACAGCCATTGCTTACTGGTAAAAACAATTTCCTTAGATCTTGGCACAAATGCATATTTATTTACAAAGCTGCTTACAGGGTTCAAAGCCAAAGGCTGGAGAGAGTTGTACCCAGGAGGGGCAGGTCAAATGTGGCCTCTAATGAGCTCTGATCTCTTCCCAGATGACAATGGTTTAAGCCCTGTCTGGGCTGCAACACAGGAGAAGGTGACATTTGAAATTTACGACCCAAACCTTGCATTTCTGCGCTTTGTGGTTTACGAGGAAGATATGTTCAGTGATCCCAACTTTCTCGCTCATGCCACTTACCCCATTAAAGGAATCAAGTCAGGTAAGAGGCCCTCTAATTACGATGCTCAGTTTGAATTTGCATCATTCTTTGGTGTATGCTGCTGGTTTTAAAGAGTGGTGAACCTTCCCCACCCCCGCCCCCCAGAGTTTTATTAAATCATTGCAAAACCTATTGGGTGGCTTGGTGAGCTGATCTCTTGATAATGCCCTGTGAGCTGGCATACTGACTGCCTGTCATTTAGCACACTGATTTAGCATGCTGCTGGAGGGAGACCGTGAGATGAGATGCTCTGTGCTCCAAAATCTGCATGTCTGCATGCAGCGATGGATTAGTAGTTGACTATCAACTTGGAAACACAACACTGTGGTTTGTGTCCATTTTGCAAGGTTAGGGGCTATTCACAGGACTGGCTCTGGCTTGAGCTCTTCTATCTCCCTGGTTGGCAACATGGTATATGGTGGTAGGGAAAGGCCTGAGTTACAATCTTGGGTTCCTCTCTCCTGAGCGATCTGGGGCAAGTTACTTAAGGGATGGTTGGATTTATTTCTTTGAATTGTTAACAATTTCCTTCCATGCTATGCAAAAGACAAACCCATGAATGGTTTGGGACCAGTTCTTAAGAATCAAGATACCTAGCCTGACCCCACAGAATCCCAGGTGAGCCTGGGAGCCTCGCCCTGCTCCAGGGGAGGAGGTGTAGGACCCATGGCGCAGTGTGGCTTCTAGGGCCATTTGTCAAAGTTGCTGCTTTGTAAACGTGGCTGTCCCTGCATTGTATGTACTGTCTAGAATGGACTCTCCCGCTGGATTTTATATACACAATCCAGCGGATTGTATTATACTAACGTTTGACAGATAGGCCCTGGCCAGATGCTGAATGCCCTCCTTCCCTTGCATGAGGCACAGGACCAGGGGTCCATCTGGACTTCTCACGGGGGTCACTGTTCCCGTTTTTCTCAGGATCGTATTTTATTTCCCTTCAAGAGAAAAATTCAGTGTGATTTCAGTTATTTATATAGTCTTTTCTCTTGACATTGTTTGGAAACCTTAGACTCAGTGGGGAGATGAACTAGGTCCTGTTTTCACTGTTTGTCTAACTTGGAACTTGTCAGATAGTCCTAAATCTCTCCTTCTGCAGCACCATCAATCTGACCACTTCCACTGCAGGCAATGGCCTGATGCAGTTTCATGAAAAACCTGCCTGGTCTGTTGTGCTCTGCTCCTGCAGAAGCAACCTCTGAAAATGTTTAAGCCATCTGCTTTTCTAGCATTTGAGAAATATCCATTTTCATAATTTACTCTATAAATAATGAGTGTCCATCTGTAAGCCGCAGAGGCCTGGGATCTGGCACCCCCTCTTGGTTCACCCCACTGTAAACTGCTTTAAACCTGGCAGTAAAGCTGCAGCTCCTTAACTTGTAATTTGCCTCTTAGATTAGCCAAGTAAATAAAGGCTTGGTGGGAGGCGGCTGTGGCTCAATCAGTGGGGCTCCCGTTTGCCATGTGGGGGGCCCCGGGTTTGGTTCCCGGGGCCTCCTGGTGAGGGCAGGGCCCGCCCGCGCGGCGTGGTTGGCTGGCCCGGCGGGCGCGGGCAGCAGGGGGGGGATAAATGAATATTTTTTTTTTTTTTTTTTTTAAGATTTTATTTATTTAAAGGCTTGGTTAATGACACCACTTCTTCCAATGTAGGAAGTGTGGGGTTTTGATCAAGCATCTGTGTTTCAGAGAGATTTCTTTGTGGGATAACTGTCAGCTGCTTCCTGACCCACCTTCCCTCGGGAATCCCCCTGCACAGACGAGTGCGCTAGACTGTTACCCCTTAAAAGATCAGGGACCTGAGCTTTCTCCACGGCACCAGCAGGGGCTACAAAGACCAGAGCTAGGAACCCCCGTTACTGGACACCAAATCAGGCTGACTCACCTAGAAAATGCTATGACTTAGCTTAGAGCATTAAAAAAACAGAAAATTAAAAATGGGATCCCCTCCACCACCCCCAGACTGTGAGATGCTCTCAGCAGGAGCCTTATCTGCCTCCTTTCCTACCCTTAGCCTTGGCACAGACATCTTCATGGCAGGAATGGAAGCAAATGAACAATCCCTTTGTGCATAAGGCATGGGGACTTCTGAACTCCAAGAGAAACTTTGCCCATTGTCATTAGGGATGCGCTTAAGCTTTTAAGCCACCTGGAGCTTGGGAAGGAAGGAAAACAGCATTAGCTGTGTTAGGGCCTTCAATTCTTTCTTTTAATCCCCCAGCAATTCTGTGAAAGAGGTTTTCTCATCTTCACTTTACAAATACAAGCACTTTTGGGCACCAAGGTGTTAGTTAACTTGCACAGTCACACCCTGTTAAGACCAGAAGTGGATTCAAAGCCAGGAATGCCTGACTTCAAACCTGGCTTTCTCCCTACTCTGTAGGCCACTTTCAGTGAGGCCTCCCACGTCCCACCAGGTGCTTGAAGCCGAAGCGCTGATCTGACTTTAAAAGAGGTCTCTCTTTACATTTCTGCTGTGAAACAACCCGAAACGATAAGAATAAAGAGAGATCAAACTCTTTTTAGGGAAATTGGTTTGGAGCTGTATGTACCCCAGAAAAACATTCTCTTAAGCTTAATCCATTCCTGTGGGTATGAACCCATTGTATGTACGACCTTTTGACGAGTTACTTCAGTTAAGAAGTAGCCCACCTCAATTAGGATGGGTCTTAATCGTATTTCTGGAATCCTTTATAAGCAGAAGAAAATACAGACAGAGAGAAAGGCGCAGAGGGAGCAGCCAGAAGCTGAAAGTCAGCAGAACCCAGTAGAGAAGGGAGAGGTCAGGAGGAGAGGCTGCCACATGCACTGCCACCTGACAAACGAACCAGGGATCCCTGGCAGCCAGCCCCAGAACACCACCCTTCGGGAAGAAAACATCACCTTGATGACGCCTTATTTGGACCTCTCCTAGCCTCAAAACTATGAGCAGCCAGTAAATTCCCAATGTTTAAGCCAACCCATTGCAGGGTATTTGTTTTAGCAATGAGGAGACTAAGACAACCCCTAACTCCAGTATACAAAGACCAGAGCTGAGACACCCCCCCCCCATTACTGGTCACCAAATCAGGCTGACCAGTGCCAAAAAAAACAAAACAAAACAAAAAACAGGCAGTAAGAGGAGGTACATGGAGCTGGAGACATTGGCAGAGTGGTCAGAGTTCAGTTCTCCAAATCAGGAAGCTGATGGACAGTGTGGTTCCCTGACAGCCTCCAGGACACTCTGACAGTCTGTCAATGCCTAGACTTAGGGCTTCAACAACTTGAAATATGGTCCACAGCCAGCTTCTTAGGTACAGAGAATCTCAGGTTTCACCTAGACCTTCAAGTCAGAGTTAGCATTTTAACAAGATCCACATGTACCTTCAAGTTGGCGAAGCACTGGTGTACACTGCAAGAATTCTGTGGGTATCCAGGCAACAAACAAAACAAAAATATCTAATCACGTATGAGGGGGAAATGGATCAGGAGACTTCAGTATACAACGAGAGCAGTGTCCCCAAAATCCTATGGGAAAAGTGTGACCTGAGAGTTTTATATCCAACTGAACTGTCACTCAAATATAAGATTAAAGGACAGGTGCACAATTCAGGGACTTTCTGTCCTATGAGCTCATTTTGAAGAAAACAAATGAGGACAAATTTAGTCAACCAAGACACTGATGGAGAAGTTCAGTAAAAAAGATGGTAAACAATGGACCATTAGAAAAATGTGAATTTATACATTTCTTTGTATGCAAATTTTCTATCAAGAGAGGAACAATTATTGAGCTCTAGTTAGTGAGGTACATGCTAAAGTATTCAGGGAAAACTGTACTGATGTCTTCATCTTACTTTGAAATATACATGAAGATGACAGATTGATGATGGATAGAGCGATGGAAAAAATGTGATAAAACCAGCATGGCAAAGGCTAATGGTAGAATGTAGGTGATGGGTGTACGAGTATTCATTGTACTATTCTTTTAGCTTTGCTGAATGTTTGAAACTTTTCATAAGAAAATGCCAGAAAAACAACTAAGCCGCCTTGGGAGAATTATGGTTGCAAATATTTTACACTATGTCCATGTAGAAATAATAATACAACTTACCCAAATCTTGAGAAGAAAAGGGAGAAAAGGTGCAGGGTTACGTAAGCATGCCGATATCCTCATCATAAGCAGTGGAAAGTGGGAGTTTCTGTAGATATTTAAAGGAAGTAAATCAACTAATAGTGTAAGAAGTTCTCCAGGAGAAATACGAATAATAATTGAACAAGTCAAAACCTGAATGGCACAGGGCAAGAGGAAGTTGTGGGAGTGCCCTAATTTGAGCATTGTTCTTGGTGGACAGTCAGCAGATGCAGTGGTTTAGTTTGCTAGGCTGCAAAAATGCAATATCCTAGAAATGGGGTGGCTTTTACAATGGGGACTTATTAGCTTACAGTTTCAAGGCTGATAAAAATGTCCCAGTCAGGGCATCTTCAGGTGATGCTTTCTCCCTGAAGACTGGCTGCCAATGATCCTGGACTCCTCTGTCACATGGCAAGGCACACAGTGGCATCTGCTGGTCTCGCCCCTCTCTTCTGGGTTTCTTTGCTTTCTCTCTTGGCTTTTGTAGGTTGCCTTGTTTCTCTCTGTATTCCTCCTGTTTATAAATGACACCAGTAAGAGGATTAAGACCCACCCTGGGCCACACCTTACTGAAGTAATCTGATTAAGAGGCCCTTGACTGAGGTAACCTAAAGAAAAGATGCCACCTATAATAGGTTTACACCCAGAGAAATGGATTAGCTTTAAGGACATGATCTTCTGGCGCCCATCCAGCTTCAAACCATCATAAGTATAAATCAAAAGCTTTCAAGAAAACTTAGGGCCATATAGTGAATCTTCAAGATGCTGTGTTGAAGGGAAACTGTATGGTGCAGAATTGCCTAGGTGTAGGGTATTGTCATTGGTGATATGAGAGAAATTCTCTGGAAAGCTCCCGTTTAACAGGGGTTCCTTCTGGAAAGGCAGTGGGGGAGACCGCCTTTTAATGATACTTAATAAACACAAGCAAACAAACCAACTTTGAGATGTGTTGCCTTAAATAGTACTTAATGGGGCAAAAAAGATTGAGCATTACCTCACCCCCAAATAAAAAAAAACACATTTAGAAGACTGTCCAACACAGGTCCCGATTGTAAATAGGGAACGGCTTTTTGAGGCGGATGATCAATAATGCTCTGAACTTCCAGGGGACAGCAGGATCTCCTCCCATCGGAAATCTTTAAAGATAAAACACACACTGCTCTCCTGTGCTTTGTAAAGGCCTAAGTGGAAGAAATGGAGTGAAATTTCAGTACTCCTTTAAATCTTTTGATTTCAGGAGTATTAAGGAATTGAACTACATCTGCAGTCACTCTCAATTCAATGCGGAATGTTCTGTGGGTTTTCATTTCTTCTGAGTGAATCATTTTTGTTTCTAGAGGGCAAATAGTTTTACTTTGCTTCCCGGTATGGACATGTTCGTCAAGGCTGCATTCTCTAGCCCCGCTCCTGAACCGTCAGGATGGGAACTCTGTTTTCTAGAAAGTCAGCCCTGGTACAGGGCATTGACCTCTCTGCTCCTTAAACCTGACACGATTCCTGGGTAGTCCGAGGAAGCTGAGGTCGGACCTTAATTACCTCCGCATTTGTTTTTCCACTCTCGCTGCAGGATTTAGATCTGTTCCTCTCAAGAATGGGTACAGTGAAGATATTGAGCTGGCTTCCCTTCTGGTTTTCTGTGAGATGCGGCCAGTCCTGGTAAGTGTGGTGAAACACCACTTGGAGTCCCCTGAGCTCTGTCTTGGGGTTTGAGGGGAGAGGAGGGAGATGGCCTATGAGGTTGGTTGGCTGATAGACTTGACCCCACTGAGAATTATCCAACCCAAGCACGAGACATCCTAAAAGAAGACCCACTTTCAGCTACAGATTTTCCCAGAGGTCCTGGTCTTTTCCTCCAGCATTCTTTTTTGGAGAATGCTGTATGATCCTGTGAGTCGGCAATGTCGTTGAGAAGGGTGAAGGTCCTTGGAAGTTCCTCCTAGTTTCATTTCAGCAAGAGCCAGCCAGATGATGATTTCCTGGATAAAGGTCATCCTCTTGGGTGCTTTTTCCTGCCTACTGGTCTTTGGTAATCCCTTCAGAGGTTCTGAGAGCATCCAGAGAAGGCCTCTCTTGGCCTTTCGCTGGCAAGAGACTTAACTTTCTTTTGTGGTTCTCTCTGTGGCTAGAGGAGCCTGCCTTCTTGGTCATTTTGGTTTTCCAAGGCCCTGAATAACACTTAGTCTCTTCTTTGACTAACCAGTTTGGGTAGACTTGGGGGCAGTCGTGGTCTTGCTGGACTATGGAAGGATGAGGCAAGGTCCCTCAGGACAAAGGGTTAAGAAGGCAGTACCAAGCCATAGGTTGTTTGGGTCTTGTGTTTAATGGTAGTAGATGGCAGTAGACTATCTGGTTATTTTTTGTGATGCTTGAGCTTAGAAATCTTCACAGAGGCCTCTTCCGTAGAATCAAACCCCTCCGTAGTTGTTTTTGCAATGTCTCATATGTGGCCAATAAAATTTTCCAATCATTTTCCATTCTTCTTCCCCCTAAAACACCACACAGCTCATCATGGGTGGGGTGGGTTCTGTGGTCATCCCAGTTCTCTCGGTGTAACCTAGAAATTTGGGTTTGGGACCCAGAGGGCTGATGGGCTTGGTTGGTGCCTATGGATCCATGTCTTGTCTTCTCACCCTGGTGGTTCTCTAGGTGGAGAAATCAGCCTGCGATGCTGTTACTCTGGTCATAGGAACTAAACAGTGATTTGGAAGCTGCTGATTTGGCAACTTCCAGAATATAGCCACGAACCTTCAAATGGGACATGGTGGAGACAGGCATGCCTTGGTTCTGCAGTAAAAATTCATGAACTTAACTCAGAGAAAAGAATTTTAGGCTATTCTGTATAGCCATTTCCTTTACATTCAGTTTTAGCAAACTTGTTAGTTTTCTACCTCAAAGCATTTTAGAAGCATCAAAATGGAAGGAAGAAGATGCAAAAATAAGGAAAACAAAAGACAGAAGTGCAGTAAAAACTGGATGCGGATGGGGTCGGATGTGGCTCAACTGGTTGGGCGTCCGTCTCCCATATGGAGGGACCCGGGTTCGATCTCCGGGACCTCCCGGTAAAAAAAAACAAAAAACAAAACTAGATGCAGAGACTTAGCTCTGGGCCAAAGACAACTTGGGACCTCAGTAAAGGGCATCGCTTTGTTAGTGTAAAATAAGTTCACAATAACTAAATTCTGTCTGATAAGGAGATGGTTAATGGGAAGTTTTCCATTTTTACATGTTAGTGCTTTAGACTCTGTAAACATCAATTTAATGTTCAGGTGAAAATTATAGCTTTCACTTGAACTTTAATTATGGATCAAAAAGATCACCTTTCATGATTTTTTCTGTGATAGAAATGCTCTCACTTTCATGAAAGTTTATATAAACCTCCTCCCTTAACCAGGGTGACTGAGTCAGCCAACAAATCCCTGTTGAGCATGCCCAAATTTCTTCTTTTAGAATGAATGATGCATTTGTCAATTTGTCATTAATATGACTGTCGGAAGTCTTTATAATAAGGCCAATTAAAAGGCTGAAGCCAGAATATATTATTTTGTATAATAGGGAAAAAAAAAAAAAACAAAACTTGCCAGATTCTGTGGAAAGTATAGTTTTATAATCTGGGAGAAGGGAGAAAATAATGTTAGCATTTTGGTCTGTTCTCTCCTAGGTGCATATACTCTTTATATTGGTGAAATAACTGTTATACAAAATAACATCATTTTTTCTTTAAAGTAGGTTCTTGTCATGACAACCAAAAGTCTCAAGACATGGCCAGATGTCCCCTGGGTGGCAAAATTGTCCTTGATTGAGAAGCACTGCTCTACAGTGCAATTCTAAGCACTTTTCATACTGTTGCATAATCTTCATTAGCACTTAAAGGAACTGTAGGCTTCGCCATCAAGTGGATCAGCCGCAGATGCACGTAGATGGAATCCACTTACCGATAAGGCAGTCATGAACATCTTCACATGAATTACTCCTTTCCTTCTTTAAATCAGAATAATTTCCTTAGGCTCGAGTCCCAGAAATGGAATTAGTAGGATTAATTTTGCAGGACAGGCAGTAAAAATTGTGGAGCCTGGGCCTTCAGCAAAAGACTTGAACACATA
This sequence comes from Tolypeutes matacus, assembly GCA_026826555.1. Classification (NCBI taxonomy): domain Eukaryota; kingdom Metazoa; phylum Chordata; class Mammalia; order Cingulata; family Chlamyphoridae; genus Tolypeutes; species Tolypeutes matacus. The sequence continues at coordinate 6,156,365 of JAKSZT010010873.1, read as the reverse complement.
AGCTCGAAGACCCTCTGCTCAGTCAAGCTCACCAAGGGGTCTGGGACTCATCCAGCTGTTGCCTGGGGCAAGGGAAGTGGCACTTCCTCTCTGTGTACATAAAGCCCATCTGCAGACATATCACAGAAAAGCCAAGTGATGAAAGTGGTTTCAGATGGTGGAAGGGCAGCATTTGTCTAGACACTGCTCGGCAAAGCTGTCGTAAACAACCCAGAAACATTATATAAATAATTTAAATGATTAGGTAGCACTGGCAGCAGAGTTTAGTAGACTTAAAAGAAAATTATGTTTACCCAGCTCTGACTCCCTTGATGAGGGAAGCTTAATGCTTTGGCTGCTATTGGTGATTCCACTGGAGCCTGAGAGAGAGCGTGTGTGTGTCAGGGCAGGAGTTACTAATGGAAAGTTACCTCTCTCAAATCTGCTTTCTCAAAGGGTCTTAATGGAAAAGTTGAGTGTGTGTGAATTTCATTGCAGCTGCGGCTCCACCTCCGTCCCCTGGTTCTGAGGTCCTGCTCAGCAGGCCAGCTCCACACTGGGGATGCAGCATCCCTCTCAGAGCTGGGCTGGGTTGTGCTTGGGACCAGAGCATCCTTCCTGGATGCCCATGGTAGCACTGTGTCCTCTGGGGTGCCAAGGAGTGGCTCTGGTAAACAGCCACAGTAAAGGGTTGTCTGAGCAAGTGATTGATCAAGTCAAGGGCTGAGATGGAGTTTATTCACAAAACATTTGCTGAGATAGTGTTTAAAACTCCAGAAAACTGTCAATAAGTACTTTAAGCTTCTTTTGGAGAAGCCAATTACACGTCACAATTACTTGGCCAATTTTCAGTTCTTTGTTTTCTTGGCTGTGTAATGGTTTGTAAAGAGTATTTTTTAAACCCATTTTATCACCTACCGTATTTCATTTGAGGAGTCCCCGTAGTTAGCCTTTTATTTTTTTTGCATGTGATATTTCTGTGGTTATAGTCCTGTAGTGCATATGGATGTGTGCTCTTTTCCCACCTCACACGACCTGAGGCGTTTCTCCACGTGCTGTGCGATTGGTTTGTGTTAGGTGGAGGCATGCACCCCGCTTCACCCAGCCATCCTCCCACTGAGGGACAGTTACGTTGTTGACAGTTTTTTCCTTTATAAATAATGAAGGTCTACATGTAAGTAACATTTTTTTTTATTAAATGTTATTTCCTGAGGCTAGATATTTGGTAATGAAATAATAGATCAAAGGAGGAAAAAAAGAGACCATTTTGTTAATACATGTCAAATTGTTCTCTGCAAGTAAATAGTTTCTTTTAAATTGATGTATTACATTCAATCTTGCCATTAATTGAAAGGGGTGCTACTCAGATGAGCCAAACTGATTTAGAAGAGTTTTGTGGGGGAAAGATGAGCAAGGGGGATTGAGGAAAGTATGGCAGCTTGAATGTCATCCTGGTTGTCACAGCATGGCCAGCTTGGTGGTGCCTGGACGGTGCATTGCCAGGATCTCCTAAGGACTGACCTGGGATGGCTGCTCTGTGCTGGACGGGGGCCAAGTGGGGGGACCAGGACGCCATGGTTCTGGGCGAGGGCTCAGCCAGAGCAGGTGTGCGAGTACCTTGAGCACCTCTGTAGAAGGGCTCTAGCACACATTTCTAGAAACCTGGAGGAGCAGGAGGGGAGCCACACTCCAGCTGGGCCTGGTTTTCGATGTGGGAAGATTTCTTGACATCTGGGGTGACCTAGAGGTACAGAAAATGGCCCAACTTGTGCCTCAGCAGCTGGCTAAAGATTTCTGTCCCCAGAGAGCAGAAACTGCCATGCCTACCACTCAAGGCCCTGACAATTTGACATGACCACCGAGTCAATAAAACCCTGAGCTCACAAAGGAAAAACTGATGCAAAGCAACAAGAGGAAGAACACCTGGCACAGGTGGCTGGCAGGTGCAGTAGAGCCTTTAGAAGCATTAGAGGAAAACCTTAATTCTTGAGCACTGAAAAAGACTTTCTGGAACTCTAAAAATTCTGATTTTTTGAATTTAAGAATTCAATACATAATCCAAGAGAGCACCAGTCTCTGAGACCTGAATTAGTGACACGAAAGGACGCAGAAGAATTATGCCACAATCCAGAGCAACACCACTGTGAAATGGAGGCCATAAAGGGAAAGACAGGTTTGTGGGACACATGCAGATAACCTAACCTGCAAACATGCTCAGAGGGACGAGAGGGAAGAGACGGTGGAGAACTAGTAATAAGCCAGTTAATGGAGGAAATGCTCCCTGACTGCCATCTTGAGAGGGCTCCCTGTGTCCCAGGTGGGATGGGTGGAAAGCACACCCACACCACACCACACCTCTAGTCATACCTTACTAAGATTTAACAGTGGACTTGTCTTCAGCACAGGAAGACAGTAGAGGCCACCTGCAGGCAAGCAAAGCTGAGGGCCTGCAGCCCAAGCATTGTGTCAAACAAGGGAAGGGCATCAGAGGATATGCAAGATTTTAGATCTACCATGTATCCCACTTGAGGGACACAAGAAAGCACCTGAACCAATGGAAACTTTGAACAGAAGAGAAACTTCTAGAGGGGGAAACCAGTGAATAGTCCATTTTGCAGTGCAGTTACATCTTATGGGATGTTGACAGTGTGATGTGTTAAAAATTCTATTATAATGAAATTTTCATAATCTTCTAGTGCTGAGAAAATAAGGAGTTGAAACGGAGTAAAATAAATGTGTCCTAAAGGTTGTAACTTTGATGGCTGGGGAATCAGTAGATAAATAAAGCATCCTGCAGGGGGGTGGAGGTAATTCTGATATTTCAAAGAAAAAGGAATATGTAATTTTAATTAGGATTATTAAAAAAAAACTGAGGGTGACCACTGTAAGAATTGAAAAGCAGAGCAGAAATAAGGAGGAAAAGGGAGATAAAGAGAAAAAAAAAAAAAAAGGATAAAAGCAGAAATTAAAAGTAAAGTGTATCATAATCAAAATGTAATGGATATAACATTTGGTAATTGGGTTGAATTCTTTTATTAGAAAAGAAATCCAACTGTGCAATGTTTATAAGAAATAAAGGAAAAACTTTCATGTACTTTAGATCGCCCAGCTTTATTGAGCAATACATGAATCAGGCAGCTTCCCATTCAGAAAGTAGAAGGGAGTGCCACTGAGGGGGTGGAAAGGGGGGAGCTTATATAGGATAAATGTGGAAGGAAGTTAGGAAATGTTCTGACTGGATTGGCTAACGAGTTTCCTTTTTACATTGGGGTGCAGTCAGAAAAGCTGGCTCTCCTGGAGAGAAACCGGTTTATCACCTGCAGTTCTCCAGGGTGTATTCCATTTTTTTTGGAAAGCCCCTGCCGGTCAATTGTGTTTGTCTTCTGGAAAATCCTTTCTTGGAATGGGGTCCCTCCTGGCAACACCCAATGCAGGTGGCCATTTTATTTACTTAATATTATAAAGAAAGAAAGGTAAATAACAGGAATGGAAGAGCTACTGGGGAAAGGTGGGAAGGAAAAGTTGAACAATAAGTAATGACAAAACGTTTGGTTTACAAAAGGGATATACGTCATAGGTGTTTAAAAAGGAAACAGCATAGTACTTAAATACATAAAAAGAAGCTTCCATCAGTGCAAAGGCAACTTCATTAAAAAAAAAAAATTTCAGAATTTGCAAGGTCTAGTATGCAAAAAAAAATCCAACAATAGAAGATCAAAATAATGATTAACAAATCTGATTGAAGAGATACACAACCTTGTGCCCTACAAATGGATAATGTGAACTGTTTTCTTCTGCCTGCTCCTCAGAACTTTTTAAAGTTGATTGCAGATTTCATAAATTGTTGTTTGGATATAACCTGATAAAATTTGAAATAGATCATAAAAAGATGGCGGACTAGTAAGACACGGGAATCTCTTCTCCAGAAAAATAGCTAGAGGACAAGTGGAAACAGCCCCAAAAAAGATCTTCTAGGGTTTAGGACAGCAGCTGAAGGCTGCACACCACCCAGAGGAGAGAGGGACAGAAGAGGGAAATGGCGACTACAGAACTGTGAGTTGCAAGTAGCAGCTTCTGCTGGTGCCGGCACCCTCCCCCACACTCTTCAGAATTCTCGGGCCCCTGGGCCTGCGACCACAGACAAAGGGGGCTTCAGGGATCTGCCACTCCTGGAAAGGGAAGAGAGAGGGACACAGCCTTAGGTTGACTCAGGTTCTGACCTGAAATTTGGGCTGTAGAGCCCCACGGACCCTTCCACATGGCAGTTTGCCCTGGGAGCATAGAAAGGACTGGAGAAATCCGACCCTCGCAATCTCCCTCTCTTCTAGCCTGGACTAATTGTTGAGGACTGCACGGGAGAAGGGAGAGAGAGCTTGGGGCTGACCCTGCTTTGGACTCCCAGGTTTGGTCTGCCCTGTCCCGAGAGCCCTTCCAGGCTGGGTGGGGCTGCGCCATTGTTTGCCTTGGAGCCTGCAAGGGGCTAAAGATATACAAAAACCTCCCAATCTCCTCCTCTACTAACAGGGACTGATTGTTGAGGACTCAGAGGGGAGTGGAAATATTTCCTAGCTGGGAAAAGGGGGGCGCTACGAGAGAAGTCTGGAGAACTGTCTCAGAAAGTTTGAATCACAGGGCTCCTAGCCACCAGACAGGAAGCTCTACCACATTGATCTGGTCTGTGTCACAACAAATACACTCCGACCAGGCATTGAATTGAGAGCAGCCAACAAGCGCCATCTCCTGGCAGACCAAGGAAGTGCACATAAGAAAATTAATAAGTAAGAGAGTCTTTTCCTGGCCTCTATAGCCTCCCTGCCCAAGGCCCTAGGAAACGACTCCACAACCAATTACTGGGTCCAGTGCCCAGTTTCGAGCAACCAGCAGAACAATCCTAACAATCAAGGTTGAGCCAAAAATCAAAGAGCGGTGATAACTCACAGCCTCCTGCCACTAAAACCCCATAAAAGAGAAAGAGATAGAGCATCTAAGTAAAATACAAACTAACCAGTTACCTAAGCACCAGCAAAAGATTACGAGCCATACTAAGAAAATAGAAGACATGGCCCAAGAAAAGGAATACAGCAAAGTCCCAGAAGAGATGCAGAATTTGAGAGAACTAATCAGTGAGATGAGCTCAAATTTCTAAAATCAAATTAATGAGATGAAAGAGAATATAGTTAAAGAGATCAATGACATCAAGAAGTCATTGAGCGAACGCAAAGAAGAATTTGAAACCCTGAACAGAAAAGTAACGGAGTTCATGGGAATGAAAGACACAATAGGTGAAGTCAAAAATACATTTGAGGCATACAACAGCAGATTCGAAATGATAGAAGAAAGAATAAGTGATACTGAAGACAGAGCAGCTAAAATTGAAGAGAGAAAAGAACAGAAAAAATTGAGCAGGGGCTCAGAGAGTTGAATGACAACACAGAACGCAAGAACATACGTGTCATGGGAGTTCCAGAAGGAAAAGGGGCAGAAAGAATAGCTGAAAGTTTCCCAACTCTCACGAAAGTAATGAACTTATATGTCCAAGAAGCACACTGTACCCCAATGATAATAAATCCAAATACACCTACGCCAAGACACATATTATTCAGAATGTCAAATGTCAAAGATAAAGAGAAAATTCTCAGAGCAGCAAGAGAGAAGCAAACGATCACGTACAAAGGACGTCCAGTAAGACTTTGTGCAGATTTCTCTTCAGAAACCATGGAGGCGAGAAGACAGTGGTATGATACAATTAGGAAACTGAAAGAGAAAAACTGCCAGCCAAGAATTCTTTATATTCACCTTCATATTTGAAGGACAGTTTTGCTGGATAAAGTATTCACAAACAGAAACTAAGAGTTTGCAAAAAAGAATCCACCTTTGCAGGAAATATTAAAGGAACCCTTAGAACCTGAAAGAAAAAGACAGGAGAGAGGCTTGGAGGAGAGTATAGAAGAAAGAAAAGCAGAAAGGATAACCAAAAGAGTAAAAAGAGAGACAAACACAAGATGACATATGAAAACCAAAGAATAAAATGGAGGAAATAGTGCATTTTCAGTAATATTGAATGTGAATGGATTAAATTCCCCAATCAAAAGATACAGGCTGACAGAATGGATAAAAAAACATGAGCCATCCAAATGCTGCTTTTACAAGAAACTCACCTCAGACCCAAGGATACAAGCTGGCTGAAAATAAAAGGTTGGAAAAAGATACTCCATGCGAATAGTAAACAGAAAAGAGCAGGGGTAGCTATACTAATATCAGACAAAACAGACTTCAAATGCAAAAAGGTGATAAGAGATGCGGAAGGCCATTATATATTAATAAAAGGGACGATCCTTCAGGAAGATATAACAGTCATAAATATCTACGCACCTAACCAGGGTGCCCCAAAATATATGAGACAAACTCTGGCAAAACTGAAGGGAGAAACAGACATTTCTACAATAATCGTCAGAGACTTCAACACCCCTCTCACATCATTAGATAGAACAACTAGACAGAAGATCAACAAGGAAACAGAGAACTTGAACAATATGATAAACAAGTTAGACCTAACAGACATATACAGAACACTGCTTCCAAACTCAGCGGGTTATACATTCTTCTCAAGTGCCCATGGATCTTTCTCCAGGATAGACCACATGTTAGGGCACAATACAGCTCTCAATAAATATAAAAAGATTGAAATTATACAAAGCACCTTCTCAGATCATAATGGAATGAAACTAGAAATCAATAACAGACAGGAAAAAAAGGAAATTTGCAAATGTGTGGAGACTGAACAACACACTCCTAAATATTCAGTGGGTCAAAGAAGAAATTGCAAGTGAAATCAGTAAATATATTGAGACAAATGAAAATGAAAACACAACATATCAAAACTTATGGGATACAGCAAAGGCAGTCTTGAGAGGGAAATTTATAGCCCTAAATGCCTATATTAAGAAACAAAGAGCTAAACTCAAAGATTTAACTGAACAACTTGAGAAACTAGAGAAAGAACAGCAAACCGATCCCAAAGCAAAAAGAAGGAAAGAAATTATAAAGATTAGAGCGGAAATAAATGAGAACAGAAAAGCAATACAGAAAATCAACAAAACCAAAAGCTGGTTCTTTGAGAAGATCAATAAAATTGACAAACCCCTCGCTAGACTAACAAAGAGAGAAGATGCAAATAAATACAATCAGAAATGAAAGGGGTGAAATTACAAATGACCTCACAGAAATAAAAAGAATCATAAGAGGATACTATGAGAAACTATATGCCAACAAACTAGACAACCTGGATGAAATGGACAAATTTCTAGAAACTCATAACCAACCTACACTGACACAACAAGAAATACAAGAACTTAACAAACCAATCACAATTAAGGAGATTGAATCCGTCATCAAAAATCTCCCAGCAAAGAAAAGGCCAGGACCAGATGGCTTCACAGGTGAGTTCTACCAAGCATTTCTAAAAGAATTAACACCAATCCTGTTTAAACTCTTCCAAAAAATTGAAGAGGAGGGAAAATTACCCGACACATTTTATGAAGCCAACATCAGCCTAATACCAAAGCCAGATAAAGATTCCACAAGAAAAGAAAATTACAGACCAATCTCTCTCATGAACATAGATGCAAAAATTCTCAACAAAATACTTGCAAATCGAATCCAACAGCATATCAAAAGACTTATACATCACGACCAAGTGGGATTTATTCCTGGCATGCAAGGCTGGTTCAACATAAGAAAATCAATCAATGTAATACACCACATTAACAAATTGAAGGAAAAAAACCACATGATCATCTCAATAGATGCAGAAAAGGCATTTGACAAAATCCAACATCCTTTTTTGATAAAAATACTTGAAAAGATAGGAATAAAAGGAAAATTCCTCAATATGATAAAAGGCATATATGAAAAACCCACAGCCAACATCATACTCAATGGGGAAAGGTTGAAAGCTTTCCCCCTAAGATCAGGAACAAGCAAGGATGCCCACTGTCACCTTTGTTATTCAACATTGTACTAGAAGTTCTGGCTAGGGCAATTAGACAAGACAAAAAAATTAAAGGCGTCCAAATAGGAAAAGAGGAAGTAAAACTCACTGTTTGCGGATGACATGATCCTGTATTTAGAAATTCCTGAAGTGTCTACAACAAAGCCACTTGAACTAATAAATGAGTTCAGCAAAGTGGCAGGATATAAGATCAACATGCAAAAGTCAGTAATTTTTTGTACACTAGTACTGGACAATCTGCGGAGGAAAATTCCATTTTCAATAGCAACAAAAAGACTCAAATACCTAGGAGTTAATTTAACCAAGGAAGTACAGGACCTATATGCAGAAAACTACAAAACAATGCTAAAAGAAATTAAAAAAGACCTAAACAAATAGAAAGACATTCCGTGTTCATGGATTGGAAGAATAAATATCGTGAAGATGTCAATCTTGCCCAAACTGATTTATAGATTCAATGCAATACCAATCAAAATCCCAACAGCTTACTTTACAGAATTAGAGAAGGCAATTACCAAATTCATCTGGAAGGGTAAGTGCACCCGAATAGCCAAAAGTATTCTAAAAAAGAAGAGCAATGTGGGAGGAATTTCGCTGCCTGACCTTGAAACATATTACAAAGCTACAGTGGTCAAAACAGCATGGTACTGGCATAAAGACAGACATATCGATCAGTGGAATAGAATTGAGAATCCAGAAATAAACCCTCACCTATACAGTCAACTGGTTTTTGACAAACCTACCAAGCCCAGGCTGATGGGAAAAAACAGTCTCTTCAACAAATGGTGTTGGGAGAACTGGATATCTATAACCAAAAGAATGAAAGAGGACCCCTATACAAGAATCAATTCAAAATGGATCAAAGATCTAAATATAAAAGGACCATAAAACTACTAGAAGAAAATGTAGGGAAACATCTTCAAGACCTTGTAGTAGGTGGTGGTTTCTTGGACTTCACACCCAAAGCACGTGCAACAAAAGAAAAAGTAGATAAATGGGACCTCCTCAAAATTCAACACTTTTGCACCTCACAGGACTTTGTCAGAAGGGTGAAAAGGCAGCTGACTCAATGGGAAAAAATATTTGGAAATCACATATCTGATAAGGGTTTAATATCCAGGATATATAAAGAGATGTTACAACTCAACAATAAAAAGACATATGACCCAATTAAAAAATGGGCCAAAGACTTGAATAGACATTTCTCCGAAGCAGAAATACAAATGGCAAAAAAACACATGAAGAAATGCTCAACATCACTCATGATTAGGGAAATGCAAATCAAAACTACAATGAGATATCATTTCACACCTATCAGAATGGCCACTATTAAAAAGACAGAGAACTACAAGTGTTGGAGAGGATGTGGAGTGATAGGAACACTTCTTCACTGTTGGTGGGAATGCAGGATGGTACAACCACTGTGGAGGACTGTTTGGCAGTTCCTAAAGAAGTTGAATATAGATGTGCCACGTGACCCTGCAATACCACTACTGGGTATATACCCAGAAGAACTGAGAGCAGTGACACGAACAGACATCTGCACACCGATGTTCATAGCCACGTTATTCACCATTGCCAAAAGTTGGAAACAACCCAGGTGTCCATCAACAGATGAATGGATAAACAAACTGTGGTCTACTCACACATGATGGAATATTATGCAGCTGTAAGAAGAAATGAAGTCATAAAGCATATGGCAACATGGATGAACCTGGAGGACATTATGTTGAGTGAAGCAAGCCAGACACAAAAGGACAAATACTGTATGAATGCATTACTATGAACCAAATATATTGTGTAATATATTGTTTGATTAAAAAAAAAAAAGTTTACATGTATCCATTACATTTAATTGAGAAATGTATATATATTAAAAAAAATATATATATATATATGGCAAAATGGTCACTATTTGAAAATAAGAATTTCCTAGATAAAAATAATAAATCAAAACAAGTCTTACCTAGAAATTAGTAAGACCTTTAAGTCATTACTATGGTTAGAAGAAAAAAAAAATGTTTGCCTTAAATCTTTACAGAACAAAGACCGAAAACATGTACTGTCTTCATCTTAAATTTTTAAAAGACCAGTCAAATAGAAAACAGGAACAAAATAGAGATAAAAGCCAATCGAATGACTTGCAAAACAAAAATAGAAAAAATAAAGCAAATACTGGTTCATTGACAAGACCAATTAAGTAAACTTTTTGTACACCTAAAGGAACAAAGTGAAAGCAAAAACATATAAAGTAAATATGCAAAAGGAGGCTGGACCCCAAATAAGGAGAGGAACTTTATGCCAGTAAATTTGAAAACAAATGGGTTTCAGCTGCTTGTTGGAACAATTTTAGCCTGTTTATGTTTTTCAAGGCAAAGTCCTCTAGAAGAAACGTGAAAGATGGAAAAGCACCTATGAGATAGAACAGGTCAAAATGCTGAGAACAGGGTGCGAGCACACCCAACAGGGGTCAGCCTGAAAGAGTGCCCAGGGGCCAAGATCGGAACATCCTCAATAAAACAGAGGGCGAGGACCTTGAATTAGAGCCCAGAACGAAGCAACTGATAAACAAGGGAGGAGAGACAGCTCTTCCACAGGAGCATTCAGTGAGGAAATCAGCATTGAAAACCACAATAATAATTGCTGCAGGCAGGATTTGTCAATGATGCTAAAAGTAGAGGTGAAAGTTTGAGGAGAAACAGGATATTTGCATAGTATCAAAGTGTCTTCCTGGTAGAAAGGTATTCAGTCACAGTGGATAATCAGGGGTTGTTCCATGGACTCTTTGCTAGTCCGGTGAAATGAACAGTACTGTAATTTATTTACTGCATATATTCATAAGTGACGGAAACGCTAGCTTTCAGTTAGAGGTCAGAGAAAATAAAGATAATAAGTTGATTTTTTTTCAATTCAAGTTCACGGACCCCCTGAAATCTTTCTGTGGACCCCTAATTAAGAAGCCCTGCCCTAAATCAAGGTTAATGGAGCTTCTGATATGCGATGAAAAGGCATCACTTCTGTCGCATTCTTGCTGAAAGCGCATAACCTCAAATCTAGGGACCGTCTGCAAAATAGCAGACACTCTTCATTCAGAAGGGTTATTTTGAAAGATAAGGGGGCTTAGTAGCTGGAGGGGGTTATGGGGTGAAGGGAGATCTTTCAGAAAATGAAAGGCTGCTGTTGGACTTAGAACACTTAGAAAAGAAGGGGAAGGAAGGGTGCAGGGTAGAGGGGAGATGGTAGGCCAGCTGGAAAGAAGGGTGAGCATCGGTACAGGTGCTCAGGCGGGCAGATTGGGTGGCCGGAAGATGAGACTGATCTCATCAGTGTATGTTTCTCATCTAATTGCTTCTTGCTTCACATAGAAAGGAGAAGCAAAGTCATCTGCTAAGAGTGGGGAGGGTTGAGGAGACAAAGAATGTGAAACTGTCATCTTTAGAGAGTGGATAAAAGGATTTGAGAGAAAGAAGTGTTGAAGGTGCTTCTGTAAGCTATGTGTTAATATTTAATTTAGGATTTTTGCACTGGTATTCTTTGGGAGTTTGGTCTATGGTTTTTGGAGTTTTGGGTCAGGTTTTGTTGTGTTGGCTTCGTAAAAATTCCTTGGAAGCCTTCTTTCTTTCTTAGGGCTATGGGACATTTTGAATAGCACTGGCATTATCTGCTTCCCATAGCTAACAGATGTTAGCATCTGTGAAACTTTTGGGGCCCAGTTGTAATAAGTTTCTCATTTTCTTCAAGGATAAAATTGGTCTCTTCACTTTTTTTCTGTCTTCGGGGTCATTTCCTATAATAGGAAATGTGTGTGTATATATGAGATACAATAACCTTATTTATACCATATATGTACATATATTCATTTTTAAAATCATCATCTTGGCTTTTATTTATTTCACAGGGTTAAGTAGAAATGAAAAGGATTGCTGCCTTGCTAATCTGTAGTATTCTCATTTTTATATCTTAATGCCCCTCCACACTTTTCCTGATTAGGTTAGATAATGGATTATCTACTTAATTGTTTCTGTGCATTTGCCCACAAACCCAGCTCTTGGATTTATTTTATATTTTGGCTGTTTTCTCCTTCATTCACTTCTGCATTTATCTTAACTGAGTCAATCTGCTATCCTTAGGCCACTCTGTTATATTTGAATACTTAATCCATTTATTTCAGTTGCTAATGCAGTGGGGACTGAAGGGTGTGGACCAGATGGTTTGGGACTAGGGTGGGGGTGGGGTAGATAGCAAGTTCCCAGGAGGCCAGGCCAGCTGCTTGCTTGAGGGGACATGTATTATCCCTGAGAAACTAGAGCCCTCTGTGTGACACTTTGCTGGCCCTTCCCTTAGGAGTTGCCTTAGAGCATTCAGAAAACCAAATAATAAGCTTGCAAATTAAAACTTCACAGCACAGGAGGAAAATAATGCTAAGATTGCAACAAATGTAAGAGATTTCACTCCAGTGAATCTAAAAATAACTTTGAATTTTTTTTTTTTTTTTTTAAAAGAGAGAATCCAAAGAAGTAACATATACTTGAAAAAAAAAAACAAAAAACCTTTTTGCTATTAATGAAGAATGAAAGAACCAATTAGAAATTCTGGAAATAAAATTTCAAAATTCCTTAGAAAAAAAAATTTAAGCTTAGTAAATGGGAAATTCTAGAATGGATATAAAGAAAAAATTAGTAAATTTGAAGAATGCGCTGGGGAATTTACCTTGAATGCACCATAATAGGATAAACATAAAAGAAGCACCAACATGGAATACTTTAAATCAGCAATGAAGAAACACAAGTCCTCAGACTATAAGCAGAGTGGTAGGAAGAAGTACAAATCCATACATAGATAATATCAGATTGAATTGGCAGAATCTCAGGATAAAGGAATAAAACAAAACAAAAAAGGAGAAAAGCCAGATTACTTACAAAGAATTGACAGGCCATAGAACAGCTTCAGAAGTAGCAGCCTCAAGACTAAGGGATAATATCTTCAAAATGCTTAAGACAAACAGCTCTGAGTATAGAAATTTTATACCTAAGAAACCGTCATTCAAGAGTCAGGGCAAAAGGAAGGTATTTTTCAGGCATACAAAAAGAGATAATTTGGTACTCATGGAACTTTTCTAAAAGAACTACCAAAGTACTTAGAAGGCACTGGTACAAGCAGCAGTGGTGAGCAAAGCAATCAGTAAAATATATTAGAAAATAGACTAAAAAAATTCCAGGAAGTGATTACCACAAAATCCTCAGTGGAAAGGAAGGGGCCTTGGCTGGGAGGGCCCCGTGGTGACCTACAGACAGCTCGTGACAGCGCTCTAGTTCTTGACTTGGGTGGTGGATCCACATAGTTACTCATTAAATCATACATATACTTTATGGACCTTCCTGAATCTATATCTCATGTATACAGGGTATTGAGGACTAAGTTATATAGGCTATAAATGCTTTGGGGTTCAGAAAAAGGAGAAACAGCCCTGTAGTTATAGAGGCATTAGGGAAAAGGTACATTTTGCACTTGAACCTGAAGATGAATTAGTTACTACATATATGCAATCAACAGGGGAAGGTGAGAAGAGTGCTAGTGGCACCGTGTTAAGAGCTGAGTAGGGTTCTGTTTGGTTTTGCATTATTCTTAACAGGAAGGAGAAAGCTGGTCTCCACGAGGAAGGGCATCAATTAACTTGTCATTATTGACTCTTCCCAATGCCTCACTCAGTACATTCAGTTAGCCACCAAGACCATCCATTTTACCTCCACTCCCTGTGCAAAGACTTGTCTTTTTCCCCTTGTGGTGAATGGCCACAATAACCTTCACCATCCATCCTCCCACCAGCAAAGTCAAGTTCCACTTGTTATCCTGGGGAAGGTCCATGAAACATAATTTGATAAGAAAAAACAATGATCAGGTAAGGAAAAAACAAAAATATGAAAGGGAAGAAAACCTGTAAGGGAAGGTAAGAAAGACAATTTTCAGAGTGAGGCATGGCATGAGTCCATTTTTAGAGAAACCAAAGACCGAAGAAGCCCATTTCAGTCGTCAGTGTACATTTGTGTCTCTCACTTTTAACAGCTCTAGTAGTTGCCTCACTGACTTCCTGAGTAGCCATTCTTTACATGACAGCAAATGATCTTTTGAAAACATGAGGTAAAATGTTCTCCTTTCCTCCTGACAAGGAGTTTGTCTACCCTGATAGGTTATTTTCCTTAGCATAGTAGAGGGAATATTTGGCTCACACAAGTGCATGACTAAGGGCTAGGCCTCGTTTCAGTCACGGCTGAAGCCAGGGGGGTAGCTCAATGGCTCTGTTTTCTTCTCTTTTGATTTCACTCCCTCACTGACTTTCTCTACCTGATAGCAAAGGGACCATTGCAGGACCACTAGCATCTCCTCCTTTCTTTAGCTAAGCCCCAAGAAACGAAACTGCCTTTTTACTGAGTGCTCCACCGACAGTCCCGTGCCTGGTGGCGGAGGAACGAGACTGTGCCTGGCCAGCCTGTCACAGCCCAGGCCTGGAGGTAGAGGCTATGCTACCTCAGCTTTTTTTTTTTTTTTTCTGATAACAGCTTTATTGGGATATAATGCACATTCCATATAATTCATGCATTTAAGTATACCATTCAGTGGTTTGTAGTGTATTTACAGAGTGTGCACACTCACCCCGATCAACTGGACAACATTTTCATCACCCCCAGAAGAAACCCTGGACCCATCAGCTGTCGCGCTTCATCTCCAACCCCACCGCTCTCCCCCAGCCCCTAGCAAACACTACTCCACTTTCTGTCGGTGGATTTACCTGCTCTGGGTATTTCATATCAGTGGGATCATATAATATTTCTTTTTTTTTTTTTTTTTTTACCGGGAGGTCCCGGGGATCGAACCCGGGTCCCTCCATATGGGAGACGGATGCCCAACCAGTTGAGCCACATCCGACCTCCCATATAATATTTCTTCACTGAGCTTGTTTGAGGTTCATCCAAGTTGTGGCCTGCTACCTTGGCTTTTAAGGCTCCTATTAGACCCTAAATGATCTGGCTCCTGCTTGCGGTTCTGTCCTTGTGTTAAGCTGCTTGCTTCCCCCCCATCTGCTGTGGTCCACTCTTAGAGCCGCTGCATTTGGAAAAACGCCAGAAGGTGATGTAAGCCAATGAAAATACTAATTTGATTAAGAAATGACCAATGGGTTTTTGTTTACAATAAAGCAACACATTTTATAAATTTCTTGCTTCCAATGAATAAATTGGAATGAATAAATGTTTTATCTTTGTTTAAAATAGGTCCTGGATTTCCTAGGGTAATCCCAGTTGCAACACATCTGTCCTGTGCAATTAGTCACCAAGGACCATCTGTTTTTCCTCCACAATTGTGCAAAAGACAATCCTTTTACTTCTCTGCACCTTTGCAAATGGCTAAAATAACCTTCACCAACAACTCCCCCAGGCCCCCCCGCGTCCCAGGGCCAGTTGTCCTGGTGGGGGGTGGGGTCTGCCCGTGCTCCCCTCAGCCGCCTGTGTGAGAGGTTTTGTCCCACGGGCTCCAGTGACCACATTGCTGTTCTCTCCTCCCGCAGGAGAGCGAGGAGGAGCTCTATTCCTCCTGTCGCCAGCTGCGGAGACGGCAGGAAGAGCTGAACAACCAGCTCTTTCTGTACGACACGCACCAGAACTTGCGCAATGCCAACCGGGACGCCCTCGTCAGAGAGTTCAATGTCAACGAGAACCAGCTCCAGCTGTACCAGGAGAAGTGCAACCGGAGGTGGGCCGCCCCTCCTCCACTTGCAAATCCTGATTGGGGGAGGGGGCTTGCTCCAAGAACGTCCAGCACAATGACCTTGGGCCCCTGGAGCCAGCCTTCTGGAAAGCCCCCTGTGTTGCTTTCTTAGGAAATCCTTTGACTGGTACCCTTGACTCTAGTTCCCTTTTCTCTGTAAATTCACTTATGGTAATAGCTAAAGATCAGCAGCAACTCTACGTAGAACTGTCATTTCTAGAAGGACAAAAAGTAAACGATGACTACTGCCTTATAACAAGCCCTGGTTAGGTTCCTGAAAATGTGCTTGTCCAGTGGTTCTACATTTGGGCAGAATCACCCCATAAGTGGTGCTTCTGGCTGAGCTACAGGCATATCATGGAACTCCTAGTGTCTGGCAATGGGCTGGACAGCACCACACAATAAGAATTATCCCAATGAAAACTCCATAGCTCCTCCAAGGAGAAGCCCTGTGCTGAGTTCCTTACCCCTGCTTTTCTCATTGTTTCTTTACCTCGGCCTACAGGTTAGATATTGGCCCTTATTATCAATGAGAGAATTAAGACTCAGAGCTTGCTGGGACCCCACCAACTGGGAAAGCCCTGCAAATGTCTGGATCAAGAAGCATTACGAGTTCAGCAGATGGCCTGTTCTTACGCCCCACTGGTGATAGCAAAATCTGTTTTATTTCAGGTTGAGGGAGAAGAGAGTCAGCAACAGCAAGTTTTACTCATAGAAGCGGGGATATGTTTCTAAGGGTGGCGTGTGCCGATGCTTGTGTGGAAGAGAATACACTTGATTCCGCCTGTTGGAAGATGCTAACCTGTGACATCATCCTCTCTTCAAACCTGTCACCAACATGACATTTCCCAAGAAGACCCAACTGGCGTGAGTTGGGATGATTTTCTTAACTTAGATTCTCTATAGAGCGTCCTGAAAATGTGCTCTCATTTTGGGCCTCTTGTGTTCCAAGCTTTATGGAATAAAAGCAGTGAAAGTCTTGATAAGTTACCCATCGGCTACACAGGATTACTTTTCTGCAAACAAGATTCTGCCTCTAAGAGACCCAGGTCATTGACTTCCATGGAAGCGGAGACTGAAACTTAAGTAACTAATGCATTAGATTCTGAAAAGGATTTTTACTAAAAGGCAGGTGATCCCACAGTGCAGGCCATCAGATTCCACAAGGGGGCCCAGGGGGAGTCCTGCCCTGGCCCTACACGTCCTTCCAACGTCCCTGCCTCAGGGCACTGAGCCCCCACCGGCCAGCCGGCTGGCTGGACCAGCCCCCTGTGTGGTCCTGCCATGGTAACGAGAGATGGCTGGTTGATGGAACCTCTGTTCATTAAGAAAACTTCTCAACGTCCTCTGCACAAGAGCAATGAGTGGTAGGGATTTGCTTCTTGACTGGAATTATTGGGGTGGGGAGTGGAAATCTTTGGGCCTCTGTTTTTAAATGCCGCTCAGAGCCCAGAGACAGCTGGAGGCTCAGCCGGCTTATGACCCTCGCTCTGCCTGCTGCTCCGAGGCTCTGGCCCATCTTGTCAGCCCTGTGCCTCTCGACACGCCGAGCTGGCTGCGGGACGGCTGCACAGTCCAGCGGTAGCTTGCTGCTTCACGGGGCAGTTCTGAGTTGCCCAGCTTCCTGTAGCAGCGAGCTAAGCTTAACGATTAAAACAAACCAGGCTCTGGTTGATTCCATTTCTTCATTCCATGTGATGGGCACTGGGCCAGGGTCTGGGGGTACAATATTAAAACACAACAAAAAGCTAAAGCTCATGGAAAGCACACATCCATGTGCTCCTAAAAGAAATGCATTTTACCTTCTAAAAGCCGGGAGTATAGGTCAAAGTAGTCAGACCAAGGTGAGGCTATTATTTTGTGACATTAATTTAGTTATTCCTCAAATTGGGAGTTATTTTACTTGGCAGTGAACAACCAAGAGAAGACTATGCCTGCTGGTAGTACATGCTCAAAGCAACTTTCAGGAAAGGTTGGACGCAACAGGTATTGAGCTCAGTGACACAGGGAAGGGATTTTCAGACTCTGTAACCATTTGCATTTGGCCAGGTAGACTCAAGCCCAATTCTTGCATGCGGAAGCTCTTTGCCCTCTTGGCTCTATCATTACTTCTACACGGTAGAGCTCAGGTGTTGCTGCCATTACCTTTGGGTTCAGTTTAGGGGTGAGTATGAAAGACACGGCTTCCCATTTTACTCCATTGTAAAGCCACATGCTAAAGCCTGGATCCCCTTTTCTGCTTAAAATGGATTTTTTTTCCCTACTTTATCAAAGTGATTGAGAAATGGCAGGATAGCAGACAGCAGCTAAGGCTCTCTTCAGCCGCTCCTGTGTAAAATCCAGGTTATAATACAAACGGTGCTGGGAAGAACCCTCTAGCTAAAATATTCTCCTAGGTGCTACCATGTCTTGAACTCCACACTTAGAGAGTATTTGCTTTGATTCTCCCGCGCTGCCTTTACAGGGTGACACATTAATCTGATTCTTGGAGGTGATGGGGACTTAGCTGGTCCCCCCAGGAAAGACAAAGGGGGAGGGAAGGTGAGCAGCACAGATGGCATCCTTGCTTCTCCCAGAGTCTGCTCCGGATGCCACAACACAAGCATTGAGTTGCTGGCGCAGGCTGTTAAACCAGTCGATTCAGGCAAAGGAGCATAGTAGTAGCATCGTGAAAGCCGGCAGCAGCCTTTTTGGGTCAAAACCATGACCGTATCTGTGTTAAACTGTTTTGTTCTCCATTTTCCTAAGGATATTCTTTAGAGCACCGGTTAGCGCATGGAAAAATAAAAGGGGGAAGAGTGAGAGTTGGTTAAGTTGTTGGAGTTTGGGAAATTTAGGTTATACAAAGTTGAATGATTTATTGCGAGACGTGGCTATCCTAGCAAGCAGAACTGGGAGGGCTACAGACTAGCACGTTGCCCAAATCTGATGTGAAATCCTTTTGCCAAGAACTATGTCAAGGGGCTGGTGTATGGGGGACACGCTGGAAGACCTGCTGCTCCTGTTAAGCAGAGAGCCCAGCAATAGGACCTGATAACGCAGGTACCTTGGGACCTAGTGAAAGAAATCTAAACTTAAGCCACCAAGGGCAGTGGGCTTTCAACTGGGCAGCCTCACCCTAAAGGGTATGCCAGAGCTCTCCAGGGAGGTCACAGGCTAGGACGGTTTTCGGATCCTCACCTTCCTGTAGCAGTCTTTCTTAAGAATTGCCCTTTCCTCACGCTTCAAAAGAACAGTCTTGTAGAGCCAGACCCAAAGTGTAAGAGCTTCTGGGGGCATCAATTCAAAATACGGTTGTTCAGAAGGTGAGAGACGCTTAAGAACAGGGTGAAAATCCTTTTGCAAGTTTGGGGGTTTCCAAGTTCTTTGCTTTTAACAAAAATTGAAGGTGGATCCAATTGGTTTCACTTTTTTTAAAAAGCATATAACTAAGAGGTGTTGGAAGAATTCAGTGATACTGCTGTCACAAAACCCCTTTCATTCCCATCTCCATATTATTGAACAAGGATTATCTTCACTTCCATACATAAAATAGAAAAGGATGATGAGAATTGATGCTGTATCTTGGCTCAGTCTAACAAGGAAAATATTAACCTACATGTACAGGAACCAACTGGGGGAGAAAAGCCCTCTTCATCTCATTAGCTGATACATTTCCAATGAAATCTTACTGTGTTTAATAATTTATTACAATTTATACTATATTTATACCAGTCAAGTGTGTACTAGAATTCAGTCCAGAAGAAACTTTTTATATACTTAACATGAAATGATTTTATATAATTTTGTTATAGATATGTAAGTTAATCTAAAAGCAAATATTTTTAGGTTAAAATTGAGAGGGAAATGAAATAATACAAATTCAATGAGTAAAAATAAAAATGTGGGATTTCATATTATTTAAAATTGTCTTATTCCTGTAATTTTTGAAAGGACAATAGTGTCTATCAAGTAGCTATTGTATTTAGAGCCTCTTGGCTAAATTTTTAAAGGACTGTATCAGCTTTATTTAAAGATGCAATATCTACAATATACCAGAACTTTTATCCTCTGGCAAGATTTATGATGAAAACTTTTAGATGTCAATTTAGAAATATGCAAGGGTATATATGGATTTTCAAAATTCACTTAGGAGGTATCTGAGCATGAAAGTTTAATTTTGCTGATCTAAGGCCTCTAAATGATGAATTTTAGTTGGAAGGCAAAAGGGGTCCAGTCATTTAAAAAAGGAATGTAACTTACCCTTCAACTTCTAAGACATTTAATTGGGGGGAAGGGGGTGTTAATCCTAAAGCCGTATCTAACCAACATAAAATTATTAATTAGATTCAGAAATATTCAGAATTACAAAATTGGCATTTGAAAAATACTCAATGATTTTCCTCAGGTTTTCACTTTTCAAAGTACTTTCTTCTTCAGAGCAAGACTCCACAGTAATCCTGTCTCTCAGAAACTTCCACATTTCTTATTTTTCATTAGGCTTTAAAAGGCTGCATTTGTAAACTTGTGTTTCATTATTGAAGCTTAATTTATTTTTAATATAAATAGTGTGTGCTTGTATGTACATGAAGGATTATGTGAATGAGTCACACAGATGCTGACTACTGTTAATGTGGAAAATTAAACGGCTGTATTATATTAAAATCTCTTTTGATCTAGATGAATACGGCAATCTGCCCAGAGCTTTTTTTCCCCCCTTGTCTTCTATTTTTTTTTTTTTTAAGCACCCAAATAGAAAAGGAATACTTCAGTTATCAGATGGATAGTTACACTTCTTTTTTAAAAATGTATGTTCTATCCTGTTTATCACTTTTTTCTGTAGGTTACAGGTCTATCTTACATTAAAAAAAAAACTTACTCTATGTAGAAACCCAAGTTTATAAAATGAATACATGACCGCTCTTTAATTCTGTAGCCTTTGAAAGAATGTTTAGCAGGGGAAGGAGCAATCAGTTATGATCATGAAATGCACTTCTTAGCTAAGTGACTGGTGTAGACCCCTCCATCTCTGCATCTTCTTGCCAACACCCCCAGAGCACAGGAAGTCATCTTGTGCATGCCATGCCCATCCTATGCCTCCTAGTCACCCTGCTAGAAAGACTTAAGAACAGCCTATGACAAATGCCTGCATGAGACGATGAACAGGGAATGATAAAAAGCAAAGAAAAAATGAGAAGTGTTAAAGAATCACTTCTTAAAATGGATAAAATTGTAACTCTTGTGCAGATATTAAACACGTCAAAATTTTATTTAACTCATTAACTGAGGGAGCCAATAAAATGTTACAACTGGTTCAAAGGAGAATTCAGAGAACTATACATAAATAGGCATCAGCTTGCCAGATAATCAGAATCTAGAGAGTCTTTAGTCCTTTCACTATCTTTGAGCTAATTTACAACTTCATAACTTGTAGAATGTTTTGAGTTTTTTTTTTTTTTTTTTTTTTGTAGTTGTAGACTACTGAGAGTAATGCAAATGATTCTTGTGCATAGAAATGCAAATTGTATTGGATGGTGATTCAGGTGATCATTGCCCTGTGGATACTGACCAGTTTTGTATCAAATAAGGCCAATCTACTTCAGGATCAGCAGTGGAAATGAAATTTGACCCCTGCCTTACACTGGACTTTAAAAATCAAGTCCAGTCAAATTATAGATGAAAGAGTGAAAGCTAAAACAATAATGCTCCTAGAAGGTCTTCCCAACCCTGGAGTAGGGAAAAAGGAAACAGCGTAAGTATTAACCCTAAAGAAAGACTACGAAACTGGACTGCACTAAAATTCAGAACTTGTGTTTATCAAAAGATACAACTGAAGAGTGAAAAGGCAAGCCAGAGTCTATAGAAGATATTTACAATGATCTATGTGACAAAGGAGCCCAGTCAGAATATGAACATAAGACAATCCATTAGAAAAGTGGGCAAAATCCACGAATGTGCATCTCACAAGAGTATACCCAAATGGCCAATACACATAGGAAAAGGTGCTCACTCATTACAAGGGAAAATGCAAATTAAAACCACAAGATGCTACTACACACCTATTTGTGTCTAAATTCAAAAAGCCTAAGAATTGGGAGGCAGCTGTGGCTCAATCAGTAGGGCTCCCGTTTGCCATATGGGAGGCCCCGGGTTCGGTTCCCGGGGCCTCCTGGTGAGGGCAGGCCCGCCCGCACGGCGTGGTTGGCTGACCCAGTGAGCACAAGCAGCAAGGGGGGGATAAATGAATAAATAAATAAAA
>JAKSZT010010873.1:5886287-6134276 GCA_026826555.1 Tolypeutes matacus | reverse complement strand
AAAAAAAAAAAAAAAAAAAAAAAAAAAGCCTAAGAATACTAAGTGTTGGCAAGCATGTAGAGCAACCGACATGATGGCTGTGGTGTAAAGTGGTCCAAAGCTACCATGATAAAAATATCTGGCACTACCTATTCAAGTTAAATATGTGCACACCCAAACCCAGCAGTTCACTAAGTACACACCTAATGGAAATGCATCTATGTGCACACCAAACGACGCAACAAGCAGTCCTAGCACAGTTATTCACACTAGCTCCAAACTGAAAATAGTCCTAAAATCCATCTACTGAAGAACTGGTCAGTTGCAGTGTATTTATGCAATGGAACACTATAAGAGCAATGACAAATGCTGTGCAACTACATGCAACAACACGGTTGAGTCTCACAAATACAGGTTGAGTGAAAGGAGCCAATTATATACATGTGTACATGTACGCACATGTGTACAGATACACATGCACATAGAGTATGCATGTGTGATCACATTTATGCCAAGTTCACAAACTGGCAGAAGCAGTCTATTTTACCAGCCAGGGTAGTGGTTATTTCTGGAGACGAGGGAGAGGACTGGGAGGTTCTCAGACAGGATGGTTGTGCCTTCCACCAAGGGGTGATAGAAATGTGGGAGCATCTGTGTCATCGTTACTGCACCTCCAGGTGTGAGTGAGGGATGCTAAGTGGCCTGCGTCATTCAAGAGAGGCCCACTCAATGAAACAGTACCAATAATTACTGCTAGAAACTGCCTGAGTTCTAACACATACACCCAAAGGAGATGTACAAGGGTCATTACTGCAGCATTGAGTTTATTAGCAAAGAAAGAAAAAAGGACACAGTATAAATTCCCATTAGTAGGGGGATATATAGATAAAATACGGGACATTTGTAAGACAGAAAAGAATTGAACACATACAAGTAACGTGGATATGTTTAGAAATTAATGTATACAAGGATCAAGAAACGTAATAAAATACATTAATAGATGTAGAAAGGGCATTTGACAAAATCCAGTATCCTCTCATAAAAAAAACAAAAAAACAAAAAAAAAAAAACGCAGAAAACTAGGAATTAGAAAGTAACTTTCTTGATATAAGCCTTTATGAAAAACCCACAGGTAACATTATAGTCAATGGTAAAAGACCGAAAGCTTTCCCCCTAAGAGCAGGAACAAGACAAGGAAGTCCACTTTCACCACTGCCATTCAATATTGTACTAGAAGTTCTAGTCAGGGCAATTAGGCAAGAAAAAGGGGAAAAAAAAAAAAAAAAAGAAAAAGGCATCCAAACTGGAAAGGAAAAATTAAAACCATCTCTATTTGTGAATGACATTTACAGAAAATCTAAGGGAATACACACACACACACACACACATACAAAACTACTAGCGCTAATAAATGAATTCAGCAAAGTGGCAGGATACAAGATCACACACACAAAATCAACTGAATTTCTATCACTAGCAATGAACCATCCTAAGAAAAAATTAAGAAAAAAATTCAATTTACAGTAACATCTAAATGAATAAACTAGCAAAGAAGAAAATTTAACTATGGGTGTGAAAGCCATACGACAACTGAAAAACAACACTGCTGAAACAAAGTAATGAAGACTTAAATAAACGGCAAGACATTTCATGTTCATGGATTAGAATACTTAATGTTGTTAAGATGGTCTTTTCCAGGAATGAAAAAGTTGGCCTTCAAATTCACATAAAATTGCAATGAACCCTGAATAGTCAAAACAATATTGAAAAAAACAAAACAGAACATAAAAGTTGGAGGACTCACAATTCCCAACTTCAAAACTTACTATAAAGTTGCATTAAACAAAACAGAATGGTGCTGGCTTTAGGATAGACATATTGACCACCAGAATAGGACTGAAAGTCCAGAAATAAACCCATACATCCATGACCAGTGATTTTTGAGAAGGGCACTAAGACTATTCAATGAGGAAAGCACAGTCTCTTCAACAAATTGTGCCAGAACAACTGGCTATCCACATGCCAAGGAATGAAGTTGGACTCCTCCCTCAGATTATATAAAATAATAACTCAAAATGGATAATGACGAATATAAGAGAAAAAAGTCAATTTTTTTCAAAGAAAACATGAGGTAAATTTTCATGACCTTGGATTTGGTGATGAATTCTTGATATGATACCAGAGACATGAGTCACAAAAGAAAACAGATAAAATAGACTTCATCAAAATTAAAAGCTTTTGTGCAAAGGACATTACCAAGAAAGTTAAAAGACAACCCAAAGAATGGGAGAAAATAATTGCTAACTATATATCTGATAAGGGTTTAATATTCAATATATATATATATATAAAGAATTACTACAACTCAACCACACACACACACACACACAAAACAACAACCCAATTTTAAAAATGGGCAGTTGACTTGAATAGACATAATACAAGAGTGCTGATGGCATTGTACAATGGTACAGCCACTGTGGTAATCAGTTTGGCAATTCCTCAAAAAGTTGAAAATAGAACTACCATATGACTTGGCAATCCCACTTCTTGGTATATTCCCCAAAGAACTGAAAGCAAGGACTCAAACAGATATTTGTCCACCAATGTTTACGGCAGCGTAGTCAAAAGTTGAAAACAACCTGCGTGTCCTCAAATGAATGGATAATCAAAATATGGTATATACACACAATGGAATGTTACTCAGCCATAAAAAGAAATTCAGTTCTGATGCATGCTACAACATGTTGAGTGAAATAAGCCAGACGCAAAAGACAAATATTGTATGACCTAATTTATATAAAATACCAAGAAGAAGCAAATTTCACAGAGATTTTTTTAAGAAGTATGACTTTTTGAGTGCTGGGTGGTGGGTGAGAAGAGATAGTTATTGCTTAAAATGAGGACAGAGTTTCTGTTGAGGGTGCTGAAAAAATTTGGGATAATGAATACTGGTGATAGTATCACAATATTGTGAATGTAATTAATATTAGTGAATTGTATACTTGAAAGTGGCTAAAAAAGGAAATTTTGGGTTGTATATATGTTTCTACAATAAAAAGTTTTTAAAAAAAATAAGATTTACAAATGGCCAACAAGGACATGAAAATTTATTCAAGATCATTAGTTATTAGGGAAATGCAAATCAAATCTACAACGAGACACCACTTCATACTCACTAAGATGGCTATCACTGCCCCCCCACCCTACCCCCCCAAAAATAACAGAAAATAACAAATGTTGGTGATTATGTGGAAAAATTGGAGTCCCTGTACATTGCTGGTGGGAATATAAAATGCTCAGCCATTGTGGAAACCAGTTTGGTGGTTCCTCAAAAAGTTAATCACAGAATTGCCATGTGACCCAGCAATTCCACCAATAGATGTATACCCACAAAACTGTTAAAAGGTACTCAAAAATAATAGTTTTTAAAAAAAGGTACTCATACTCAGACAAATATATATACAGACATGTTCACAGCAGCACATTCACAAGAGGCTGTCCATTAAGGGAGGAATGGATAAACAAATGGTGAGGTGTGTGTGTATGTGTGTATATATATATATGCAGTAGAATATTATTCAACCCCAAAAAGGAATGAAGTACCAATACATGCTACAACGTGGATGAACCCCAAAAACAGGCCAAGTGTCCTGAATCTCAGCGGAGTTGCAACACCTAGTCTCCAGTTCATTGGACTCACCCAGGACAACAAGGTGGTGATGATGTACAATGCCCATCCCAGGAAACAGAGTCTGCAACTGCAAGTAAGATGTACCACCCATCTGCCCCATGAGATCTAAGCCCCTTTTCATTGAGAGGCAGGGTGGGCATCGCCATCTCGCAATCCTCAGGATTGGGGAATGAACAATGGACTGAAGTAGACTATTACTCTGCTATACACTTGTTATTCTAGCGATGGAAGAACTTTTATTATTGATGTGGAGGCAGTGGCCATGAGAGGTTCTGAGGGGAGGCGGTGGGAAAGTGGTGTAATTTGTGGGCATTTTCGGGACATTGGAATTGTCCTGCATAGTGTTGCAATGACGGATACAGGCCATTATATATTTTGTCATAACTTAGAAAATTGCGTGGGACAGAGTGTAAACTATAAACTAATCTGCGATTAGTGGCAATGCTTCAATGTGTGTTCATTATTTGTGACAAATGTATCACACTAATGAAGGGCGTTGGTAATGTGGGAAGTGTGGGAGGGGGAGAGGGTGGGGCATATGGGAATCTCGTGTATTTTAAATGTAACATTTATGTAATCTAAAGTTTCTTTAAAAAAAACAACAACATGCCAAGTGAAAGAAGTCCACACAAAAGTCACATATTCTATGATTCCATTTATGTGAAATATCCAGAACAGGTAAATCTACAGAGACAGAAGTCAATTGGTGGTTGCCAAGGCCCGGCGGGTTGGGGGGGAGAAGACAATGGGGAGTAACTGATTAATGGGGACAGGTAAAAATATCCTAAAAGGAAAATCTCAAAGTCAAGACAGGGATTGAGCAGATGATGGGGGACTGAGATAGGGTAGGATGGTTTCATCTCTGTTATGTGTTTTGTTTCTTTTTGAAAGATTGGAAGCGCAGCTGTGCTTGGCACAAATGTTAAAGCAGACTTACTCTATCATATGGGCACACAGGCATATTGAAGCTTTCTGGTTCAGAAGTGACACACCTAAACAAAAGAATGATAATGAAAAGTAAATAAGTGAGGGAGAGGGGGAGAGAGAGAGGGATGCTGTGACTAAAAGAAAGAGCAGAAAATATTAGCAGCTAATAATTCTGAGTGTTCTTTCCATTTTCCTAATTTTTCAATTTTATTTTCAAAAAGGAAAAGAAAAAGAAAGTTACATAAAAGAAGTACC
Organism: Tolypeutes matacus; assembly: GCA_026826555.1. Classification (NCBI taxonomy): domain Eukaryota; kingdom Metazoa; phylum Chordata; class Mammalia; order Cingulata; family Chlamyphoridae; genus Tolypeutes; species Tolypeutes matacus. The sequence continues at coordinate 6,129,421 of JAKSZT010010873.1, read as the reverse complement.
AGACAAATTCTAAAAAAAAAATAAAGCTGGCATGGCATTGTTAATATCAGACAAATTATAATTTAAGGTAATATAACAATAACACTATACCAACAAACTGTAACAACACAAAGTTTTATGCTTCTCACAACGTAGACTAACAGAGCTCTTACTGAAAACTACAGATTTAAAAGACACAAAACAGATATAGAGAAACTAAATAGTACAAGTCACAAGCTTGATCAAATACACATATACACTCACATAAATATACACGGAGCTTTGTACCCAGAGAATACACATTTTGTTCAAGCACAGCACATTTAAAAATACTGCCTGTATGACAAGTCACTGAGAAAAACACTTAATTCTTTTAATACAAGCCCAGATTCAATAAGTTATAAACAGATGTTACAAACAAAAATATGACCCCGAAGTCCTTATACTTGAAAATTTTAAGTATACTTGAAAACCCTTATACTTGAAAAATCTACTTCTAAAGTGTTTTCAGGTGTAAAAGAACAGACATAACCTCTGCTCTGAAAAAAATTTAATGTTTGAAATGTAGTTTTATAAAATAAAAAAAAGTGAAAATAAAAGAACTTTTTTTTCTCAGAAGCTAAGAAGTACTCAAAAGTACAAAAAAAAAATGATTACAAAAGAAGTTCATGAAACAGAGACATGTAATAGAAATGATGAGAGAAAGATGGTTCTTTTAACAATGAATACAAAAATAGATAAATTAAGGGGAAAAAAGGAAACAAAGCACAAATGAATACCAGGAGTGAAAAAGATAAGCAGTCATAACTATAGATACAGAGGGGATTATAAAATAAAGAAATATACTCGAATTTATATTAAGATATTTGGAAAGCTAGAAAAAGTGGGCAAATTCTATTGAAATAAAAATGACCAAAGTATATCCAAGAATCATTAGAAGTTTAACTAATACAATTACTGTCAAAGGAATAGAAATAGTGCCAAAGGTCTGTCCCTAGAGAGCATTGACGCCAGATGGTACCAACACCAGATGTTTTTTGCAAGCTCTACCAAACATGTAAACAAGACTATTTTCATAGAATAGAAGTTATTGGGGGGAAACAGAGAGAGAGAGAGAGACAGACAGAGAGAGAGAGAGAGAGAGAGAGAGAGAGAGAGAGAAAAGAAACCTACCCAACTCATTTTAGGAGCCTGAAAAAATCCTAATACCAAAATTAAAAAGGATATCTTGTGTGTGTACAAGTGAGTTGAATAGGGGGTCAGCGGGGAGGGGGGAGAGAGGGATGGTCAAAAAGGGAGGGAAAAACAAAGAGAAAGGGGGAAGGGAGATGCTGATCTCACCAAACACAGAGGCAAAAATCCTTAAAATAATAAATACAAGCAACAAAAGGAAAGATAGATAAATTGGACTCCGTCAGTATTGAAACTTTTCTGCAAAGGACATTATCAAGAAAGTGAAAAGACAACCTATGGAAAGGGAGAGAATAGTTGCAAATCATGTATCTGATAAGTTTCTAGTATACAGAATATATAAAGAACTCTTACAGCTCAACAATAAAAGACAAACAACCAATTTTAAAGGTAAGCAAAGAGGGAAAAAAGGCAAAGGACTTGAGTAGACATTTCCTCAAAGAAGACATACAACAAGCACATAAAAAGATACTCAGCATCATTGGTCATTGGGAAAATACAAATGAAAACCACAATGAGATACCACTTCAAACCCATTAGGATGGCTATATAATAATAAACAGAAAACAACAAATGCTGATGAGGACATAGAGAAATTGGAGTCCTTGTACATTGCTGGTGGGAATGTAAAATGGTGCAGCCACGGTGGAAAACAGTTTAGAGGTTTCTCAAAACATTAAACATAGAATTACCATATTATTCAGCAATTCTACTCCAGGAATATTCTAAGAATTGAAAACAGGAACTGAAACCAACACATAAATGTTCATAGCAGTATTATCACAATAGCCAAAAGAGGGAAACAACCTAAATGTCCATTAACAGATGAATGGGTAAACAAAATATGGGATACACATATATATGATGAAATATTATTCAGCCATAAAAAGGACTGAAATATTGAAACATGCTATAAAATGGATGAACCTGGAAAACATGATGCTAAATGAAAGTATCCAGATACAAAATGTCGCATTTTGTACAGTTTCATTTATATGAACTATCTAGAGTCGATAAATCCACAGAGACAGAAAGCAAATTGATGGCTGCCAGATGCTGGAGGCAGGGAGAGCAGGGGTGGGGGAGAATGCCAGCTGACTGTTTAAGGCATAAGAAGTCTTTTGGGATGATGAAAATATTTTGGAACTAGTAGATGAGGTGGTTGCAAAACATTTTGAATGGAGGTTTCAGCTGACCAAAATTGTGGCCGAAGATGCTCTAGGGTGTCATTTCCCCGTAAACTTGAACAACTAGTAAAAACTGGCAGAACCATTTTCCTCAAAACTCTGGAAAACAGTTAAAGGTTTGCAGTAGCTAGATGTAGCCAAATCAAGAAAAGCCGCTTTAGAAATGGAAACTTGTGGCACCCTTGCTAGCCCCTCTCACACCTCTCCCCAGCACAATGTGGGGCCAGCCTGCTCTCCCAGTGTGGGTTTCTGGCCCTATCCCAGAGGGAGCACAGTAACCCCTAAGTGCATACTGCAGTGCCTGTATGTTGGTGCCAGTCTATCAGGTGGCAACCTGAAAGGCTGAACCAGGAAAACTCATCCCTGGCTCAAGCTCCCAGGACTTGCCCTGTAGGCAGAAGCTGCCTGTGGATGGCTAAAGCAGTGTGAGAAGTGGCCTGGGGTAAAAGATTAAGACATACAATAGAGCCCCTGGAAGGGAGGGAAAGTCAATTTTTAGGGAATAGAGGGGTCATTCGATTCCTTTCAATGGGGAAGTTCCTAAGGCCATCAACAAGCACAAGCCCAGGACAAAATGCAGCCTCACAAAAGAATGAGAGGAGCCTGGACTTCACTTTTGCCTCGGGCAGATAATCTGGATAGGAGGGCTAAACTCTGAAGGAGAGCACTAGCCAGTGCGGAGCCAATGCAAAGACTGTGAAAGGGGTGTGTGTGTGTGTGTGTGTGCGTGTGTGTGTGTGTTGCATTGGTTTGTTTTTATTAGCTTATGGCACTCAAAGAAATCTCTGGCATATCACTAGCTGGATACAAACTTAAGAAACAGTCAGCTCTGGAACTAAATCCCAGAGTTAACAAATTAAAATATTAAAATATGCAGTGTTGAACAAAAGATTGAGACAAACAAAGAAACAGGAAAGGATGGCCCATTTAAAGGAATAAGATAAAAATTCAAAAATCATCAATGAAGAAGAGCAGACTTTGGACATACTGGACCAAGGCTTAAAAAAAGATTTTCAATATGCTCAAGGGGATAAAGGAAACACAGAAAAAACTAAATGATATCAGTAAAATGATGAATGTACAATATGAGAATCTCAACAAAGAGACAGAACTTTTAAAAAGGAACTAAACAGAATTACTGGATTGGAATACCACAATAAGTGAAATGAAAAATTCCCAGGAGGGTTTCCATATCAGGCTGGAGCTGAGAGAAGAAAGAATCAGTGACTCAAAGATAAGACAATTGAAATGATTCAGACTGAGGAGCAGAAAGAAAAAAGATTGGAAAAAATGGATCAGAGCCTATGAGACCTGTGAGACACCATCAAGAGTGCCAGCGTACACATTATAGAAGTCCCAGAAGGAGAAGAAAGGGGCAGAAGGAATATTCAAAGAAATAATGGCAGAAAACTTCCCAAGTTGCATGCAATACATGAATATATATATACATTCAAGAAATCCCAAAAATTCAAAACAGGATAAATTCAAAGAGAACCCAGATATATAGTAGTCATACTCAAATGCCAAGGACAGGGAAAGAAAGTTGCAAGAGAAAAGCAACATGTTGTGTAAAAGGGAACCCCAAGAAGATTAAGCGCCAATTGCTCATCTGAAACCATAGAGGCAAGAAAGCAGTGGGATGAAATAGATGAAGTGCTAAAAGAAAACAATTGCCAACCCAAAATTTTATATCTGGTAAGACTGTCTTTCAAAAATGAGGGCGCGATTCAGACATTCAGGATAAATAAAAGCTGAGGGAGTTCATCACCATTAGACCTGCCCTAATAAGCTCTTCAGATAGAAAGGAAAGGACACTAGACAGTGGATTGAAACAATGTAAAGAAATAAAGACCTGTGGTAATGGTAACCATATTGATAATTATAAATACCAATACTGATATATTGCTTTCTTGGTATGTAACTTCACTTTTTACTTCTTACAGGTTCTTAAATGCAAATGTGTAAAAATAATTATAAATCTATGGCTTTGGACATAAAATGTATAAGGATATAATTTGTAACAAGTACAACAAAAAGGTGGGGGATGGAGAGGTATAGGAAGAGTGTATGTGTATGCTATTGAAATTAAGTTGGTATCAAATCATACGTGATTGTTATAGATTTAGGAAGTTAAATTTTAGCCCTATGGTAACCACAAAGAATATATATATGAAAAATATATACAGACGGAAATGAAAAGGGACTCAAAATGAAACACTACAAAAAAAAAAAAAATCAAATCAATGTGAAAGTAGGCATTAACAGAAGAATTGAGGGAAAAAACATTTAAGACTTACAAATACCAAATAGCAAAATGGCAAAAGAAAGTCCTGCATTATCAATAGTTATTTTAAATGTAAATAGACTAAATTTTCCAGTCAAAAGACAGCGATTAGAAGAATAGATTAAAAAGTGTAACTATGATGTGTTTATAAGCAACTCACCTTAAATTCAAAGTACTTTGAAAGTGAAAAGATGGGAAAAAATACACAATATAATAATAACCAAAAGAGAGCTGGGGTAGCTGTACTAGTATCAGATAAAGTCAAAAACTGTTATGAGGGACAAAAAAGATCACTAAATTCCGATAAAGAGGTCAATTCAACAAAAGCACATAACAAAAATATATACACACTTAATAGCAGAGCACCAGAATATATGAAGCAAATATAACAAGATTTGAAGGGAGAAATAGATGATTCTACTTTAGTGGTAGACTTCAATATACCACTTTCAGTAATGGAGAGAACATCTAGGCAGAAGATCAATAAGGAAATAGAAGACTTGAACAATACTCTAAACCAACTATACCTACCAGACATATATATAACACTTTACCTAACAGCAGCAACATATACATTCTTCTCTAGGACACATGGATCATTTCATTCACAAAACAAGACTCAAATTCAAAAATATTGAAATAACACAACATATTTTCTCCAACCACAAGTTAGAAACCAGTAACAAAAGGAGAACTGGAAATATCACAAATATGTGGAAATTATACAACACGCTCAACCAACCAATAGGGCAAAAAATATATCACAAGGGAGATTAGGAAATATCTTAAGGTAAGTGATAATGAAAACAGTAAATACCAAAAGTTATGGGATGCAGCAAAGGCAGTACTGGGAGGGCAATTTATAGCTCTAAATGCTTACATTAAAAAAGGAAGATCTCCAAATCTCACAACTGAAGTATCTAGAAAAAGAAGAGCTAACTAAACCCAAAGCAAGCAGAAGGAAGGAAATGATAAGGATTAGACTGCAGATAAATGAAATAGAAAACAGGAAAAAACAAACAAAAAAATAGGGTATCAACAAAACCAAAAGTTGGTTCTTTCAAAAGATCAATAAAATCAACAAACCATTAGCTAGACTGACAAAGAAAAAAAGAGAGGACACAACTAAAATCAGAAATGAAAAGGGGTCCTTTATGACCAAGCCCACAGAAATAAAAAGGCTAATAGGATACTATGAACAACTGTACACCAACAATTAGATAATTTAGACAAAATGGACAAATTCTTAGACAAAAACTACCTACCTTCAACAAACCCATTACTAGGAAAGAAATTGAATTGGTAATCAAAAACTTCCCCCAAAAGAAAGCCCCAAGACCAGATGATTTTCCTGGTGAATTTTATCAAACATTCCAAGAAGAATTAACACTAAACTTGCTTAAATTCTTTCCAAAAAAATTGAGGAAGAGGGAATATATCCTAACTCACTCTATGAGTCCAACATCACTCTAATACAAAAAACAGATAAAGATACCACAAGAAAACTACAGACCAATATCCCCTATGAATAGATAAAAAATCCACAATAAAATACCAGCAAACCGAAGCCAACAGTACATTAAAAGAATTATACACCACATCGAGTGGGATTTATCACAGGTATGCAAGGGTGATTCAGCATAAGAAAATCCCTTAATGCAATACAGCACATTAATAGAAGAAAAAAAACACATGATCACCCCCAATTGATGAAGATGCATCTGACAAAATCCAGCACCCCTTTTTGTTAGGAAAAAACATTTAGAAAAAAGGAACAAAAGGAAACTTCCTCAATATGATAAAAGGCATATATGAAAAACCCACAGCTAATGTCATACTCAATGGTGAAAAACTGACAGCTTTCTTGAAAGATCAGGATGCCCATGGTCACCATTGTTATTCAATATCGTATTGAAAATTCTAGCCAGAGCAATTAGGCAAATGAGAAAAAAAAAGCATTCAAATTGGAAATGAAGAAAGAAAACGTTCCCTGTTTGCAGATGACGTGATCCTAGATATAGAAAATCCTAAAAATTTCACAACAAAACTGCTAGAGCTAATAAACAAATTCACAAATTCAGCAAAGTGGCAGGGTACAAGACCAACACACCAAAATCAGTAGTGTTACTATATACATGTGACAACACAGATGAACCTTGAAGACATCACATCACGTTGCGTGAAAGTAAGCCAGGCACAAAAGGACAAATGGTGTATGATCTCACTGATATGAAATAATTAGAATAAGTAAACTCAGAGTCAGAAACTAGGATACAGGTTACCAGGGGCTGGTGTGGGCATAGGGAATGCGGAGTTAATGCTTAATTGGTACAGATTTTCTGTTTGGGGAGATGAAAAAGTTTTGGTAATGGATGGTGGTGATGGTCACACAACATTGTGTAGTTACACAACTGAGTTATATATTTGAATGTGGTTAAAAGGGAGAGATACTAGGTTTATATATATTACTAGAATAAAAGTTTTTTTTTTTTTTTTTTTTTTAAGTAGGACTGCACAACACAATGAACCCTAATGTAAACTATGGACTATATTTCATAATATAGATAATGTTGTTTCATCAATTGTAACAAAAGTACCACACTAAAGTGAAGTGTTAATAATAGGAAACTAAAAAAAAAAAAAAAAAATTATAATAATAATAATAATAGGAAACTTGCATGTGGGAGGGGGGTATATAGGGCAACACCACTGTGTGTTCTACTCCTAAGTTCTATCCACAAGACATGAAAAACATACGTTCAAAGACATGTATGCAAATTTTCACAGAAGGCTTATTTGTAATAGCCAAAAAGTGAAAAAAACAATCCATGTCCATCAACAGGTGAATGGTATATCCAACAGTGAACTACTCAGTGATAAAAGTGATAAATTACTAATACACACAACACAGATGAATCTCAAAAACATCGTGCAGAGTGAAGAAAGACACAAAGGACTCTGTGGCAGTTTGAGATTATTTATGGACCCCCAAAAAGACAAGGATTATGTTTGTAAACTGGCTTGTTACTCTGGGTGTGATACCCTTTGATTGTATTAAATTCAAAGGTTTTACATTTACTTGATAAAAGATTAGGGCTTTGATTCAACCACATCAGTAGGGCATGACTCAGGGTTGAGTCCCTGCCCCCTTGGTGGGCTGATATAAATGGACACTCACTCAAGACGACACACAGGAAGAGAGGAAGACACAGGAAGAGCGAGAGCACTATAGATGCCATTCCAATCCAACACACATACAATTGACCCCATCCTTTTATTAAACTAGAACTCTGATTATTTTAGGTCCTTAATCAAGGATTTTGAATGGTTCCGCCATTCCTTGAAGACTAAAGGTCAGATTTCTTAGCACGTTATGCAAGATTTCTATGATGGGATCCACCCCACCTCCCTTGTCTTATTTCTCTCCAACTTTTCTCCTTCCTGAACTCAAGGCTATCACCAGACACAATCTGTTTTTACCTACCTCTGGGTCTTTGAAATCTTTGCCACAGGTTAATGCTCAAGGACTGATTTACCTTCCGCGTCCTCCCCCTCACCCTAACACTCCCACTTCTGTTCTTCTATGGCACAACACTTGTAGGATTCACTTGGAATTATCAAATCTCCTTGCAAGAATAGAGAATTCTTACCTTCTCTGCTGAACTGGAAACTTCTTTTGAGCACAGACTGCATTCTGAGTTCCCCAGGGCCTAGCATATTGCTTTAAGGATGGATACATGGATCTTTACTAAATTAAAAGAGAATCTATGCAGGACTGCCTGGTTTATCTCTAAGTCCTTCCTATGCATGTCCATCCTTTCCTTTCCAGAGTTTTCCCTGGAACAGTCGACCCACATCTCAGAATAGCACACTAAGGCAGTCTTCCACCAAAGTGGTTTGCAGTGAGTGGCATGATGCATCTCCTCTCTGCCTGTCATTCAAAGACAATTTGGACAATTTGGCCATTTCAGGCTTGCCTGGCCTTACTTGCCTTTCAGCATTTTTTTTTTTTTTTTAATTTCTCCTTTCCAGATTATATCAGCTCAGTTCAGATTTTATATTTCATATACTGACTCAATTCATATTTCTCTGTATAATCAGCTTTCTCATTCCCAAGAATCATGTAGTAGATAGCTATATTTTTAGTGTTCCTCTGAATTTTTAAATAAATCCAATGTGTCTGACTTAAAAAAAAAAAAGATGTCAATTCTACCCAAAGTGATTTGTAAATTCAATGCAATCCCAATCAAAATTCCAACAACGTTCTTTGCAGAAATAGAAAGGTCAATCATCATATTTACAAGGAGGAGTAGGAGCCCTGAATAGCCAAAACCATCTTGAAAAAGAATGAAGTTGGAGGACTCATACCTTCTGTTTTTAAAACTTATTATAAAGCCACACTAATCAAAACAGCATGGTACTGACTGTTTCCATGGACATATAGACCAATGGAATAAAACTGAGTTCAAAAATAAGCCTTCACATCTATGGCCAAATGAATTTTGACAAGAGTGACCATTAAATGGGGAAAGCATACTCCCCTCAACATATGGAGCTGGAAAACTAAGATACCCATATGCAAATGAATGAAGGGGACCCATACCTCACTCCATATACAAAAATTTATTCAAAATGGAACACTAATCTAAATAAAAGAACCAAAACTATAAAACTTCTAAAAGAAAACATAAGGAAATATTGTCAGGACAGTGGATTCATAGAATTTATATCAAAAGCATGAGTAATAAAAGAAAAATTAGATAAATGGAACTTGATCAGAATTAGAATCTTTTGCATAAAGAACTTTGTCATGAAAGTAAAAAGGCAACCTACAGAATGGGAGAGAATGTTTGGAAACCACATATCTGACAAGGTCAATAAGGACATGAAAAGATGCTCAACATCATTAGCCATTAGGGAAATGCAAATCAAAACAATAATTAGATACCATATTTTATACCCACTACAAGACAACTATTAAAAAATGAAAAAAAAAAAAAAAGTGTGGAAGGAGATATAGAGCGATAAGAACACTCTTTCATTGTTGAAGGGAATGTAAAATGATGCAGCTGCTGTGGAAAACAGTTTGGCTTTTTCTCAGAAAGTATAGAATTTCCATATGACCCAGCACTCCCACTTCTAGGTATATGCCTAAAATAATTTAAAGCAGGCATTCAAACAGACTTTTGCAAACAATGTCCACATCAGAATTTCACAATTGCCAAAAGATGGAAGTAACCTAAGTGCCCATCTACAGATGAATGAATAAACAAAGTGTGATTTTTTTGTGTGTGGAATATTATTTAGCTATAAAAGGAATGAAGTTCTCACACATGCAACAGGATGGATGAACTTGAATATAACCTATTGAGTGAAATAATACAGACATGAAAGGTGAAATACTGTATGACTTCACTGTCGAGTGAGTTAAAATAAGAAAATTCATAGTCAAAAACTAGAATGCAGATTACCAGGGACTGGGGAGGGCATAGGCAATGGGGAGTTATGTGCTTAATTGGTTTTGGAATGATGGAAATGTTTAGGTAATGGATGATTGTGTTGGTAGAAGAATACTGTGAATGCAATTAACACCACTGAAATACATATTTGAATGTGGATAAAAAGGGGAAATTTACTAAACAATTTAAAAATAGTTATAGGACTGTACAATACAAACAGTGAATCCTATTCTAAACTCTGGGCTATAGTTAATATAATTATATTAATATTGTTTCAATTAAAACAAAGCAACCATACTATTACAAAGTATTAATAAGAAAAATTGTGTGTATCAAGGGGGTATATGGGAACTCTTTATTCTCTGCATGACTTTTCAGTAAACCTACAACATCTCTAAAAAGAAAAGAAAACAACCATATAGGATTGTACAATACCAATAGAGAACCCTAATGTAAACTACAGGCTATCATTAATAGTATAATTATAATATTGTTTCATCAGTTGTAATAAAGATACCACACAAATGCGGAGTGTTAATGGAGAAAATTGAGTATGTGTGTGGGGGTATATGGGAACTCTTTTTTTGTATGATTTTTCTGTAAAAATTACAACTTCTCTAATAAAATTAAATTTAAAAACACTGTGAATATCCTAAATATCACTGAAATGTACCCTTTAAAATGGTTATTTTGATGTTATGTGAATTCATCTCAAAAAGAAAGAAATTAACAAATCCCCAAATTCAAACATCCATTTTTGGTAATCATGTAGGGCTTATACATGTATTTTTTAATATTAGAAAACCTGTTAATGAATTCTCCATATGAATAGACTAATATTCTCCATAAACAAAGATTTTGATAAAATGGAACACATATTCCAAACAAAAACTTCTCACAAAGTAGGCATTAAAGAATACTGCTTAACATGGTAAAAAGGACCAAAAACTTACAGAAAACTTAATATTAATGATTAATATAAATGCAATCCTATTATGTTTAGAATGAAAGAAAGTTTGTCTATTATACTGGATATCCTAGCCAATGTAATAAGATAAGAAAAGATGATTAAAAAAACACACACACACACACACTAAGGAAAAGTCATCATTAGTGGCAAATTGATATAATCATGTAACTAGAAAATCCAAAGAAAATCAGCCAATAACTCTTAGAACTTGTAACTGTATAGCAGGTGGCTAAATACAAGATCAACATATAAAAACAAAATACGTTTCCATTTCCCAGCAGTAATACATTAAAATATCTAATAATAATTAGAACAAAAATAGTCACAATAACAAATAAAAGTGTTAAGTTGCTTAGAATAAACCTAACAACAAATGCCCAAAACCTTAATATAGAAAACAGTGAAACTTTGCTAAAGGACACAAAATATGTATGGAGAAATATACCATGTTTGTAAAGAGAAACTTCTCAATACTGTACATGTCAATCTCTCCAAGTTATACTATAATATTAAAGTAAACCTCTCTGGCAGTGGCTACCAGCACCCATTCTCCACTCTTGCAGCAGGCCACTGTAGGGTCCAGCCCCTCGCTAGCCCGCTGATGACAGAAAGGAACATAAAAATCCTCTCCCCAATACCAGGGGTGGACATGGCTGAACTGCTCATGGCTTTTGGTTAGCCACTTCAGACTGCTGGGGACCCAGCTCTGAAAACGGCAATTGTTTCAACCTGCCCTGGACAAAGACCATGGTGGAGGAGACTTAAAGACGTTACACTTCCTCAGGGCTCAGGAGTACAGTTAGTTGAAGGGCTGCATTTGCTGGGCAGGCCAAAAAAGCTTAGCTATGGGAAGCTGTGGAAGAAGCTCTTGATGTCCTTCCCTGGGGCACTTTGGAACTGGTCTGTGCCCCCTTCGTGGATCCCTGGCCCTGTTTTGGCTAGGAAAAACTGATGTGGAAAAGTTTTCTCCTGGCATGCCTCTCATCCCAGTATTTGCCCTCCTGACAAAAGCAGCTTGAGACAACGAAAGGAGTTTAAAAGACTATAGAGGCAGACGAGCTGGGACAAAGACTGGCCAGCTTTAAGTACCTGGGAGAGGGACGTCTGTCTCCTGGGAAACAGAGGGGACAACCAAACTCTTGTAAACCGGGAACTCCAAAACAACCAACAAGGAAAGCCCAGTGCAAGACACAGGCCCGAAAGACATGGAAAACCCTTCACATTGCATTTACCTTGGACAGAACTTCCTGATAGGAGGTCTGAAGTTCAAGAAAATCTCTGTCTCCTCCCCATCTGGTTCCAAAACCAAGAAACAGATATCTCAGGGAATAAATCCCAGAGTTAACATTTTTAAAATATTAAAAGGTACAGTGTGCAAGAAGTGTACAAGACAAAGAAACAGGAAATGATGCCTCAAACAAAAGAAAAGGATAAAAATACAGAAAATACCAATGAAGACCAGAATGTGGACACACCAAAGCCTTTAAAAAAATGATCTTAAAAATGCTCAAGGAAGTGAAGGAAAATACAGAGAGAATTAAAGGATATCAGGAAAACAATGAATGAGCAAGATGAGAATCTTAGTAATGAGACAGAAAACTTAGAAAGTAACCAAATAGAATGACTGGAGTTGGAGACCACAATAATTGAAATGAAAAATACCCAGGAGGGTTTCAAGAGGCAAATGGATATAGAATTGAGTGTAAACTACAATGTAAACTATAATCCATCATTAGTGGCAATGCTCCAAAATGTGTTCATCAATTGCAATGAATATACCACACTAATGAAAGAAGTTGTTAATGTGGGGAGAAGTGGGAGGTGTGGGGAGTGGGGCATATGGGAATTCCTTGTTTTTTTACGTAATATTTTATGTAATCCAAGTATCTTTTAGAAAAAAATAAAAGATATTTTTTTAAAAAGACAATAGCTTTTGAAAAAAAGAGGAGAATGGAGCTGGCAGAAGAAAGAATCAGTGAATTTGAAGACAGGGCACTTGAAAAGAGTCAAGCTGAGGAGCAGAAAGAATAAAGAAATATTAAAAGTGAAAATAGCCTAAGACAGTTATGGGACACCCTCAAGTGCACCAATATACATATTATGGGAGTCCTAGAAGTAAGCAAGACAGAAAGGGGTAGAAGGAATATTCAAAGAAATAATGACAGAAAACTTCCCAGATTAGAAAAAGATGTGAATATGCATATCCAAGAAGCCTAGAGAACATCAAACAGGATAAACATGAAGAAAAATACACCCTATTATATATTTATCACAGTGTCCAGCCACAATGGAGTGAAGCTAGAAATCAATAACAGAGGGAGAAATGGAAAATTCACAAATATGTAGAAATTAAACAACATACTCTGAAACAACCAAAGCCATAAAGGGGGAAATCACAAGTGAAATTAGGAAATAACTTGAGGCAATGAAAATGAACATACAACATACCAAAACTTACTGGATGTAGCAAAGGCAGTGTTGAGAGGGAATTTTATAGCTCTAAATGCTAACATTAAAAAAGAAGAAAGACTTCAGATCAGATTCCTAACCTCAAAACTGGAAGAACTAGAAAAAGAAGTGCAAACTAAGCCTAAAGCGATCAGAAAGAAGGAAATAAAGATCAAGTGGGGAGAAATAAATTTGAAAACAAACAAAAACGATAGAATCAAAACTAAACCAAAAGTTGGTTCTTTGAAAAGATCAATAAAATCGACAAACCTTTAGCTAGACTGACAAAGAAAAAAAAGAGGATACAAATAATAAAAATCAGAAATGCAAAGTAGGACATTACTACTGACCCTGCTGAAATAAAAAGGAATATAAGAGGATACTATGCACAACTGTTTGCCAATAAATTAGATAATCTAGATGAAATGGGAAAATTCTTAGGAAGACACAAACTACCTACATTGACTCAAAAGGAAATAGAAGATCTCAACAAACCAATTACTAGTAAAGAAATTGAATCAGGAATGAAAAACCTCGCAACAAAGAAAAGCCCAAGACCAGAAGGCTGCACAGGGGAATTCTACCAAGCATTCCAAGAAGACAATTCCAATTCTGCTCAAACTTCCAAAAAACTGAAGATGATGGAATACTCCCTAATTCATTCTATAAGGCCAACATCACCCTTATACTAAAGGCAGATAAAAATACCACAAGAAAACTACATACCAATATCTCTTATGAATATAGATGCAAGAATCCTCAACAAAATACTAGCAAATTGAATCCAACAGCATATTAAAAGGATTATACACCATGATCAAGTGGGATTTATCTCTGATATGCAAGGCTTGATTCAATATTAGAAAATTAATTAATGTAATACTCTACATTAATGCGATGAAGGAAAAAACATGGCCATCTCCACTGATGCAGAAATACAGCACCCCTTCTTGATAAAAAACACTTAGAATACTTCCTCAATATGATAAAGGACATATATGAACAGACCATAGCTAACATCTTACATAATGGTGAAAGTCTGAAAGCTTTCCCTCTAAGATCATGAAAAAGACAAGGATGCCCACTATCACCACTATTATTCGTCACTGTACTGGAAGTTCTTTCCAGAGCAATTAGGCAAGAAAAAGAAATAAAAAACATCCAAATTGGAAAGGAAAATGTAAAACTTTCCCTATTTGCAGATGACATGATCCTATATACAAAAAATCCTGAAAAATCAATGACAAAGCTCCTTGAACTAATATGTAAATTTAGCTAAGTGGTGGGGTATGAGATCAATACCCAAAAAATCAGTGGTCTTTATATATACTTAGTAACGAACAATCAGAAGAAGAAATCAAGAAAAAAAAATTCCACTCACAACAGCAACTAAAGGAATCAAATATCTAGGAATAAATCTAACCAAGGATGTAAAGAACTTGTACACAGAAAACTACAAAACACTGCTTAAAAGAAGTCAAAAAAGACCTAAATAAATGGCAGAACATTCCATGTTCATGGTTTGGAAGACTAAATATCATTAAGTGCCAATCCTACCCAAAGCAATTTGTAGATTCAATGCAATCCCAATCAAAATTCCCACAATGTTTTTTGCAGAAATGAAAAGTCAATCATCAAATTTATATGAAAGGGTAAGGGGCCCCAAATAGCTAAAGTCGTCTTGAAAAAGAAGAATGAAGTTGAAAGACTTCCTAATCTTAAAACTTATTACAAAGCCACAGTAATCAAAATAGCATGGTACTGGTACAAGGACAGACATATAAAGCAAGGGAATAGAACTGAGAGCTCAGAAATCAACCCTCACATCAACCCTCACAGTATAGCCAAATGACTTTTTTTTTTTTTTTTTTTAAGATTTATTTATTTACTTTATTCATTTTAGACCCCCCCTTCCCTATTTGCTGTTTTGTGTCCATTTGCTGGGCAATTCTCTGTGTCTGTTTCCTGCCATCTCTTCTCATCCTTCTCCTCCAGTCTTCACCAGGATTCGATCCTGGAGACCTCCGATGTAGGAGAGAGGTGTTCTGCCGCCTGTGCCACCTCTGCTCCTGGCTTCTGGAGCTTTCGGAGTATCTCGTCTTGTCTCTCCCGTTACGTCATCATCCTGCTGCATGGCTCCCGGGGCCCGACGGCTCAGCGGCACACAGAGCCTGGCAGCCCATGCGCCTTCTATATATATTTTTTTATTTTACCGGGAGGTCCCGGGGATCGAACCCAGGTCCCTCCATATGGCAGACGGACGCCCAACCATTTGAGCCACATCCGCTCCCCCCCCCAATCAAAGGACTTTATCATGAAAGTAAAACCACCACTTACACAATGGGAGAAAACATCTGGAAACCACATATCCGATAAAGGTTTAATATCCTAAATACATAAAGAAATCCTCCAACTTAACAAAAAAAGACAAGCAACCCAATTTAAAAAAATGGGCAAAAGACTTGAGTGACATCTCTCCAAAGAAGATATACAAATGTTCAGAAAGCACGAGAAAAGATGGTCAACATCATTAGTGATAAAGGAAATGCAAATCAAAACAACAATGAGGTATCATTTCATGTCCATTAGAATGTCTGCTAATAAAAAAAATGGAAAATTACAAGTATTGGAGTAGATGTGGGGAAACAGGAACACTCATTTATTGCTGGTGGCAGTGTAAAATGGAGCAGCTACTGTGGAAATCAGCTTTGGTGATTCCTCAGAAAGTTGAAAATAAAGCTACCATACGACATGGCAATCTCACTACTAGGTACATTCCCAAAAGAACTGAGAGCAGGCACGCGAATAGATATTTGCACACCGATGTTCAAAACAGCATTATTCACAACTGCCAAAAGATGGAAGCAACCTAGGTATTCATAAACTGATAAATGGATAAGTAAAATGTGGTGTATATATACGCAGCAGAATATTATTGAGGTGTAAAAAAAGGAATGAAGTCCTGATACATGTGACAATATGGATGAACCTTGAAGACATCATGTTGATGAAATAAGCCAGACACAAAAGGAGAACTATTCTATGATCTCACTGATTTGAAGTAATTAGAATAAGCAAATTCAAAGAGTCAGAATCTAGAATATAAGTTACAAGGGGACAGGGTGGGGATAGGAAATGGCAAGTCAAGCCTTAAAATGTACAGGGTTCCTATTTAGAATGATGGAAATGTTTTGGTAATGGATGGTGGTGATGGAAGTACAACACTGTGAACATAATTAACAGCAATGAAATATCTATCTGAATATAATTAAAAGGGGAAAGTTTTAGATTGTATACTGTATATGCTAACAGAATAAAAAATTTTTTTAAATCCACAGAACTACGCTACATAATCAGTGAACCCTAAATTAAACCATGGACTAAAATTAATAGTACAATTATAAAAATGTGCTATTATGCATGATTGTTCTGTAAACCCACAACTTCTCTAATAAAGAAAAATAATATATAACCCACAAAAATAAGGTCTTAATAAATATTAAAACAAAACCAAACATGATTAATTTGGGCATCAAAATTACAACTAGCATGTGATTAAAAGAAGGCAGGTGAAATAAAGTTAAAAGGCAAGTGCTGGGGGGGCGGGTGTGGCTCAAATGGTGGGGCATCCGTCTGCCATATGGAGGGACCTGGGTTTGATCCCCGGGACCTCCTGGTAAAATAAAAAATATACATAGAAGTTGCATGGGCCGCCAGGCCCCGGGAGCCATGCAGCAAGATGATGACGTAACAGGAGAGAGTCGCAGGAGAGAGACAAGACGAGATGCTCCGAAAGCTCGGGAAACCAGGAACCGAGGTGGCGCAGGTGGTAGAACACCTCTCTGCTACATCGGAGGTCTCCAGGATTGAATCCTGGTGAAGACTGGAGGAGGAGGATGGGAAGAGATGTCAGGAAAGACACAGAGAATTGCCCAGCGAATGGACACAAAACAGAAAATGGGGGGGGGGGGATTAAAATGGATAAAGTAAATAAATCAATCTTAAAAAAAAAAAAAAAAGGCAGGTGCTGGAGAGAGAGAAACTGTCCATGGCTTAGGTGATAAAAGCCCAGATCACATGCTACAAATCCAGACCGCCATGATGAACCACCTGTGAGAAGTGGGGGGCAGTATCACCATGCGTTCCACATGGGAGGAAACTCAAAAGCCTCATAAAGGCCTGGCAAGATGCTATCTTTAGATATATTAACATGCAGGGGAATGCATGTCTAAATGATAGTCACATCTCCTAAAATCTCCATCCTACTCCTGAGTGTGTCTGAGACACTCATTTGCATGCAAAGGAGCCTTGTGTAAGAGCATCAGGGGCTGTGCTTTCTGATAAATTGGCAAACTAGAAACAGACTAAACACCTAGCAGGGAAAGGCAAAATCAGCCGCGGGGTATTTGCGGCATGGAGTAGTATGCAGCTGCTACCATGATTAGGCATAGCCACCTTCTCTGGTGCTTTCATGTATAAGACACGTTCCGTTACATACCATCATTGTATCAAAAAGGATCACACATCCAATGGCCCTGGCTTATTAAGGCAAGATCTGAGCCGAGGGCCACCAAGCTCACCTGCTGACCAGCCTCCCCTGGAGCCAGGCTGTGGCTCTGCATGTGAGCCCAGGGTGGGGAGCAGAGAGGCAGTCCAGGACTCCAGCTCAGAGACAAACCCTGGAGAGTGGATGAGCCGCGCATATGACTTCGGGACATCGGCAGAGGGATGGGGGAGGTAGAGGGAGCACAAAGCAGAGGTAGGTGGAAACCATGTGTTAGGAATTTCTGATATAGCACATGGAACAATGAGCTCTTCCCCACCTGGGAAGCTGCAGGCTTCTTGAGCATCCAGGGGTGGGGACCAGGAGTGCCACCTGCTCTGAACACCTCTGTTCCTAAAAGGCCTGGCTTGGGCAGGGCTTGCTCTTTGTTTCCCAAGTGAGGGGCACTGGAATGATTAGAGTCATAGCCACAGTGCAAAGGGCCAGGCCCTGTTTGAAGCTGTTACTGACTCTACTAGACAGGCAGTGACGGCCAATTAGAACGAGAATTACCTGTACTCAGGCAGTGCAGATGGCTTTTTAGGGTTTTGAGAAGATGAAGAGTAAAACATTTATGATGCATTTTACAAACATTTTTGGTTTTATGTTGCTATATTTACGGAAATATCAAGTTCCAGTTGAATTCAACGAAATGTTTTCCCTGTTGCTTGTTGAATTCTATAGTGTGCTGTAAAAAAGTTTATTTTACCACATTCACAAGTTTGATATTGGAATTCTTCCAAGTGTGTCATTGTGCTGCATATTTTGTACCAATATTTACTGAAATATTTATTTTTCTACATGCACAATGACTACTTGCAGAGACACTCAAATCTGTTATAGTTTGCTACAGGGCTCTCCTGGTTTTTACTGATATTAGCTTTATTTGCATGTACGTAGAGGAAATCCTTCAAATATATTTTATACTGTGTTTTTCATTTTTAGTTACCAGTGTTCAATTTAATACAGTGCAAGTATTTACCTCTATACTACCGCATGTCAGATTATCTACTTCTTCCACCAGTACATGACAAACATATATAAAATAAAATTCTCTTTAGATCAGTAATTTCATACTTTCATTTCAGTGTTAGCGGAATATTGCTGCATACCCAGAATTTGATTTCCTACTAGATTTTTAGCATACAGTATACCATGTTTACAAGCACAAAATGTTATTCCCCCCCTTGAAACCACTTCACAATAACTTCTAATGCATGTATTATAGGAAAATATTTAATTCTTTATATAACTGTAATATCATTCAAACAAGAAACCATACAATTCATTACCAAAAATGGGACTCATATGAGAGTGAAAGGGGGCACTACAAAGTTCGTATGGGAGTACAGGCATAATTAGAACCTTCCAGGGTAAACTGGGACATATGGCCACATATTTATATTCCTGCAGGCCTCCTATGTCAGCAAATAAAGAATATATTCTAATATAGGTAGATTAACAAGCCATACTGTTGAGAGAGAAACACAAGTAGAAGGAAAAATGGTGTCGGCGACATTATGGAGAAAGAAATGCACACTACATTATTTTCTATAGATACAAATATATACCTATACAGAATCTGGGGGGCGTTGGCAAAAGAAGTGTGGGCCTTATCTGCAGCATTTTAACTTTTTACAAGGAAAATGTATTCATGCATTATTTGCATAGATTTTTTTTTTAATCTATGAGAAGAAACTAAAAAAAAAATTCTGAGCGTATAGAATTAAGAGCTTGACCAATGTATCATTTTGTACTGACTTTTCAGCCCAGTGTGATTTAAAACCAAGATATGCCATGGTTGGTGTTTAAATACATCACAATTTAGAGCAGAGAGGCATAGATCACTATTTTTTCCCACAGTATGGTGTAATCTACTCTGCAACCTCCAAAAAAAAAAAAAAAAAAAACAAAACCCACAATCCTCCAATTTTTGGTTAAGAGCACAAAAACACATCAAACTGAGGCATTTAAAACCGTAGTAAACAAACCAGCACCTGCTCTATAAGAGTGAGTCAATGGAACATTTTTATTTTTACTGTCATCTGTGCATCCAGTTTTTCTTCTCATCCAAACTCTGGGTTCTATGTTACTAATGACTTATTGAACATTACAATCCAATGTCTCAAACTCAACTAGCATATCTTGCATCTCTTAGATTCCCTTCCAAACCCCTCCACCTCTGCCAGTGGAACTATCACAGATCCACATGCATCATGTTTTGCCTCCATGCCACTGCGAGCACACAAGCCCCCCTGTGAGATGAGCAGGGAATGCAATACCTCCACTTTAAAGAGGAGGAATGGAAGCAGTAACCTGCTCAAAGTCACACTGCAAAAACAACAGGCCTAAGGAAGTGCAGGCAAACCAGCGAGTTCCTTGAAGATCGAAGACCACAGACTAGCAAAACCACCCACCCAAAGAGTTCTTTTCCACTGGGCCAAAGGTAATGAGTTCCCAGTGTGCAGAGAACCTTCCGCTCTGCCATGCTTTGAAAATGTTCTGTGGGAAATCAATAGGGCAGATCAAGTTGGACTTTGCATTTTCACTCCTTTAGCAGAGTTTTGTTAGGCCTATGCTGCCTGAACGGTGTAAGAGACTGCAGCAGAAGGGGACAGCAGGGAATACTTGGGCCCTGCTCTCACGATACTGATTTATAGTGTATCGTGGAGAGGAGAGTAGGGATAATGTGCAATATGACAAGTGTCAGTATATGATTGGATGTAAAAACAAATCAGCCATTCTTGGAGGATGTCATCTGGCTGTTAAACAGAGCTTAAATATGCCATACTCCTCACAACACACATGGGATCCAGGAGATTAACAGCCCTGCCCCCATACACACATTCACACAGTAAAATAACACATGCTAAGTGTTGATGGTAACTCGCTGTGAGTTAGTGCAGCAAGAGCCACAATTTACAGTTAAGCACTTTTGCTATAATTAAAATAATTTACTTTCAGTGCAAATGCAGTTTGGGTCACGTTTGGTGAATAGTGCTACACTAAGTCAATAAAGTCACCTCAAACATGGCAGTCAAGATTTTGGTCTCTGGGTTCAAGGAGACCTGGCTCAAATCCAAGCTTTGCCACTTCCTAGCTGGGCAACCTTGGACAAGGTACTTCACCTTTCTAAACTTCCGTTTCCTCACATGGAAACTACCTAATAAACGCATCGACTTAACGTCGTGAGAATTAAATGAGCTTAAGAAATATAGAAAGCCTTACACATAGCACACTCTCAACAAGTAGTAGTGATTAACTATTAAAAACAATAATCTTTGAGTAATTTAGTTAACTAGGGTGACAGGTTGATATCCAGTTTTCCCCATGTTGAACATACTCAGAAACAAATCCCCTATGGAAGTAGCACAACGCTGACTCAGTTGGAGTGTTGTAATTATCCTGGCAACACAGCAAATAATTCCTCTTAAAAGCTGTGCAACATTTCAGATGCACGTTAGCTACTCAGGACGCTAACTCCTAGGCAATGTTAAGAGCACAAGAGGACTCACTCCTCACAACAAAATGTTTAAAATATACACTGATAAAATATTTTGCTTTTGATCTGTAATAGGGCTGTACTAGATAAGGTAGAGTAAAAGGATCTAGATATTTGCCAGGATAAAAATCCTACATACTAGTAATGAAGTTTTTTTTTAAAATTACTTGGGTTTTTGACCAGCTCTGTAAAAATAAAACATTGTGGAGAGTGGATGTAGCTCAGTGGTTAGCACCTCCTTACCATGTATGAGGTCCTGGGTTCAATACCGGTACCTCCTAAAAAGTAAAAAAAAAAATACATATTACAAATTACTGCAGATAAATAAATCCTATGGTCGCCAAAAGACACTTGCCCAGATCACTCTGTTATATGTACTTTCTCTATAGTGAGCTAGATTTAGCATACATCACAATTACTTGAGTTCAGTGGTTGAGGCACCTTCCTGGTATGCATGGCTTCTAAACTACAGAAGGCTGATTGACATCTTAGACATCTGCACAGTTTAGAAATGCCACAACTGGGTAATTCCATTTCTTAGGATGAATTATGATTTCTGGTTAGATTTTCAATAGCAAATGACTATTTTGTGCCAAAAGATCAGGTAACTAGACCCAAACAGATGGGTCTTAAAAGCAGCCCTCTACAAATCAAAACTACAATGAGATATCATTTCACACATATTAGACTGGCTGCTATTAAAAAGTTGGAAAACTATAAATGGTGGAGAGGATGTGGAGAGAGGAACGCTTATTCACTGTTGGTGGGAATGTAGAATGGTACAGCCACTGTGGAGGACTGTTTGGCAGTTCCTAAGGAAGTTGACTATAGACTTGCCACATGACCCTGCAATACCACTACTGGGTATATACCCAGAAGAACTGAGAGCAGAGACACGGCCAGACATCTGCACACCAATGTTCATAGTGACATTATTCATGATTGTCAAAAGTTGGAAACAACCCAAGTATCCATCAACTGATGAATGGATAAACAAATTGTGGTTTATACACATAACAGAATATTATACAGCTGTAAGAAGAAATGAAGTCATGAAGCATATGACAACATAGATGAACCTGGAGGACATTATGTTGAGTGAAGCAAGCCAGATGCAAAAGGACAAATACTGTATGGCTGTGCTGCTATGAACTAAATATATTGTGTAAATTCATGGAGTTAATAATTAGAATATAGGTCACTGAAAAAAGAATGAGGGTAGAGAATGAACAGCTGAGGGTTAATCTGTGCTTGGTAAAAAGGTGGTAAATCTTTGGAAATGAATAGAAATGGTGGAAGCACATCATCATAGTGTTTGTTACTAGCAGAGCTATTATAGGTGTATGACAGTGGTTGAAAGGGAAAGTCTAAGGACATGTATATTACTAGAAGGAAAGCTAAAAAATGTAACATGGGACTATATAACACAGTGAAGCCTCATGTAAAACATGAATACAGGTGATACAGCATATATGAGTGTTTTCACAAAATATAAAAACAAACTAGAGAGAGAAACATAATAGCACCTTTGTATGGCTGGGGAAGCATAGAGAGACTGAGAGGTGATAGGTTTTTTGTCTGTGTGTCTTGTTTTTTATTAGTGGAATAATAAAAATGCTCTAATAATGACTGAAGTGATGAATGCCCAACCATGTGATTACACTGAACACCACTGATTTGTACATTTTTAATGGATTTATGCTTTATTAACATGTATCAAAATTGATTTGTTAAAAAAAGTAAATAAAAGAATTAAAAAAAAAAAAAAAAAAAAAAAAAGCTGCCTTCTGGCCAAAGAAAGGGGCTCTGAATGGGCTGAAAAAAATCTGTTGTGAAAGGGCAGTGCTTGCCAGTCAACAAAGAACAATTGAACTCCTGCATGAGAGAGGATGTGGTAGCCCACCTGAATCTCAGGTCCTTTTGTCAGGTCTGTCTCCCCAATCATTCATTCCACCTGAGATGTGCTGAGCACGTATTATACCAGAGCCCTCTGAAGGAAAGAAGTCATGTAGAATTCAGAGCCTCCCACTTACTGTCTTGCAAGGGAAGTCTTGTTTGGCTTCTAGCAACATTTTCCACCTGCATACTTGTTGAAAAATAAGAAACACCTGGAGTGCCCATTCCTGACTCACACAGACCTCCTGAATCAGAATCATGGGGAAAGAGTTTGCAGTCAGGTAGCTCTCAGAATCAGAGGTTTAAAGAAAGGGATGGCTGAGAAATCAGAGCTGTAATCGCAGGTAAGAGGCCACCTGGTGGAGTAAATGGGGTCAGCCATTCAACAAGCATTTATTGGGCAAATGGAGGAAATGATCTGGGTTCTGTGGTGATAAAAGTAGACAAAACATACATGGCCTCAGGAGGAGTCTATATTCTGGAGAATAAATCACTTTGTCAAACGAATTTCTTATAAAACAAGAGAGTTTGAACTAGACTACTTAAAGATGATTCCAGACCTAAGATGCAATCATTTTATGATTCTAAAAGAGAAATGAATCTTTTCTGGAAGAAAGACTCCAGAAGATGTTCGGTCACTCAGGAGCCAAAAGAGGACCCTCTTAGTAAGGCGAGGACACACAGGGGAGTGTAGAGCCTTTGGAAACCACAGGCTATGTTCACCGGTACCCGGGGGTGCAATGGGGAGAGTGCAAGCCAGGGCCTTTTCCAATTCCTGGAGGAAAAGCCCACCTCCAAAGAGCTTAAGCAGAGAAGAAAATGTACCAGACTCACACGTCAGGCGGATCCAGGACGAAGTTAGCATTGGCACGGCCGGGTCTGGGGCTCCGAAGTCATCAAGGACCTTCTCGCTCTGCATTTCTTGGCTCCCAGCTGGACCCAGGAGCCCAAGCAACACTTTCAGAGCCTGGTCTACCCCTCTGCGCACGAGACCCCGCGGCAGCCCCACACGCCCCGGCTTCCCACAGAGGAACGGCCGCAGCGCCTGCGAGCAGCTCCGGGAGAAAAGCTGAAAAGAGGTCGCTGATTGGCCCGCCTGGGTCCAATGACTGTGGCCATAAGGATGCCAGTGTTCTGATTGGCCAGGCCTTGGCCCAATGACTGCGGCCAGAAGGAGACCAGTATTCTGATTGGCCAGGCCTTGGCCCAATGACTGCGGCCAGAAGGATGCCGGTATTCTGATTGGCCAGGGTGTGTATGCGGCCGCCAGGCACTAAGGGCTTGAGATGCGTGTCGTTCCCGAGGAAGGGGCTGCTGACCCTGAGCCTTGTAGTAATGAAGGCCCGAGCCGCTGGAGGGGTCGGCCAGGGTCAGCCAACGGCCCAACGGAGCACAGCGGGGTTGGGACCAGGAGTTAAATTCCGCCGCTGCTCCCCCGTCCGGAAGGCTAGAAGAACCGCTGCGGGTGCCCCAGAGATTGCTAATAAACCGAGGAAACCTGGAGCAGAGCAGTAAGGGCCTTCTTATAATCACCGTGTGAGAGGATTTAGGAAAAGAAACCCTTTTCTTGGTCAAAAGCATCTCCAGGCCTACTCTATATAGGCTTGGAGAGACTCGCTTCAGTCATTTGGCCCTTCAGGAGCGGCTACTCTTCCTAACGTGGCACCCTCGACCAAGCCACCCCCGATTCAAAGCAGCACTAAGGAAGCCACAAATGCGGCAAGAGAACTGCCAGGCCCCCTCTTCCTTTTTGTGGAGAGGGACAGTTTTGGCATTACTTTTGGGTTCCTCCACAAGACTGGTTCTCTCACACAGCCTACGCATCATCCTTCTCCCCTTATGATCCTCCCACAGGCTTAAAGATAAACCCCAATGTACTCTTGGAAGAAGTGGTTAAGGTAGCAGTGTTGGGTAGTTTATACCCAGGCGTCCAGCAGAGCCGCCATGTGCACACGTTTGAGCATCATTTTATCACTTTAGGTATGTTTGGGTGATTCAATGATTATTTAAGAAAATTGTGGCTCCTGTCAAAATACATTTTCTGTATAAAAATTCCTCTTATTGCATGCATTTTTATTTTTTCCTATCTCCTGGGCTGCTAGAGAACACAGCCCATGTGGTTTTATTCTCAGGGAGATAGAAGTGTGGAAACCCAGATCTCTGGGGCACTGTGAGCCTTGGAAGCTCTTCCAGAACCATTCTTGCCTCAGACCATGCCTTAACCTCAAAGATGGACTGTGAAGGAAGACGTAGGACTTAGTGTGGTTGAGAGGGGGAGCGTCTGAGACCTACCATGTGTTGCCATCAGCTCAGGCTCTGCCTGTGCCCCCAGTTTTCACTGTCCCCTGGTAACTGTGCTTCTTACTTAGGCCACTTCTCCCACCTGTGCATCAGACCCCTCCCTGCAGCCAAGTTGTCATCAAATCTAAACTCTCAGAACCAGAAGAGTCATAAACCTCATGCACTCTATCTGTCTCACTTCACAGGTAACAAAATGGGGGCCCCGAAAGACGAAGTACTCACCCAATAGTCCTACGTCCGGGTGAAATGTGGCCGCAGCTTGCTTGGTACCGACCATGGCCTTGGTTCTTTCCACAATGCCGTGTTGGCTGCTGAGAGCACTGCAATGGGGCAATTAAACCATCCTCACAGTGTGACTGTCACAATCAAGAGGGCAGCCCAGTGTCTCCCTATGTCTGGTGCATGATGGGTACTATGCCCAGGTAGGGTTGGAAGAGATTCCATAGAAATTTCTAGGTCAGTCTCTTTATTTTGCTATTTGAGTGGAATTTGGAAAAAAAAATGTTTTAAGATTTCTCATTTTGAACATTTCTGGTGATACAGACCTTGAAACCTCTACCAACAGCCTTGATCTCACTAATGTAGAAAAAACTACAAATTCAAATGCTAGTGCTTGGATTGACCCATACAAACCCTGTTCCTGCTCCCCACATTGAAAGTATGCTTTTGTGTTAGCTATTATTGATCAATAGTCATGTTTTCCCCATTTTTTTCACAATGACATCCACTATTCTAATTTTATGTGGTAGATTATGTTACTGGTAACAATTCTTCAGTACCCTAAATCGGATGTCTCAGGGAAGAATTCTGGAAGAAGACTTAGGCTGAGATATGAAATAGACATTATACAGGCCAAAAAGGGGAGAGAGGGCATGAGAAGCTTGGCGCCCAGGGACCCACACAAAGTCAGTATAGTTTGGGCAGAGAAGGCAGTATGAAGTGAGAAGAGGGTGGAGCAACAGGCAGGAGCCACATCAGGCAAGGTCTTTTAGGTCACTTTCAGGATTCTCAACCTAAACTTAAGGAGTTTTGAGCAGGGAAGTGGCACAATCAGATGTACATTTTTATAGGATCAATCTACTTGGCACGTGGAGAATGGGCTGAAGGCAGGCAGGAGTGGATGTAGGAGGAAGTGCAAATGGGCTGTTCTTGGAGTCCAGGGCAGAGAGAATGGCAACTTTGACAGAGTAACATCTGTACACAGATGTTACAGATCTGAGGCCAAGTTAGAAGGTAAAATCCACAGGCTGAATAGTGGTTTAGGTGGGCAAAGTTAAGGGGAGGCAGGGTCAAAGATGACCCTAGGGTTCTGCAGGAGCAACTCTGTAGGTAGTGGTGATATTGCCTGAAGGAAGGAGCCCAGAGGAGTTTGGAGGGGACTGTTTTTTCTGTTTGAGTATGTTGGTTGAGAGGTGCCTGAGAGGCATACTGGTAGATATGCAGAGGTAGTTGGATAAGTGAGACTGGAGCCCAGAAGAATAGTCTGGGCTGGAACTATAAATTTAGCAGGGTATATTCGGGATATAGGTGGAAGTTGAAGCCACGAGAGTGGATGAGATCACTTAGAAGGAAAGTATGGTATTAGAAGAGAAGAGGGCCCAGTACTGAATCCTGAGGAAATCTACCATTTAAAACTGGAGTGGGGAAAAGATGGCAGGAAAAATAGTGAGGAGAGATGGGAATGGCTGTGGTAGCCAGCCTCCAGCACAGCCCCCCAAAATCACCTCCTGGTATTCACATGCTTGGGTCTTCTCCCACACTGAATAGAGCTAACCTGTGCAACCAATAGGACATTGTGGAAATGACAGTATATAATGAGACTGTGGCTCTAAAATTTCTTATGACCTCAAAACGATCTAAGGTGTGTGGTGCCTCAGAGAACTGTATACACAAGGCTTCTATGATGCTTAAGGGTCCTGTCCCTCAGCAGTTCAGGAGATGCCCAAGGTAGAGAGGGCTAGCTCAAAGAGATGCGTGTATGACTTTTGTTCAATGGTGTGAACTACAATAAGATTCATGGAAGACACAAAGTTTTAAAAATAATTATATTGGCAGTAACGCTGTCAGCTTGGCTGAAAGGGATACAGTACAAAATGAAAAGAGGCCTTTGGACTCCCAAAATTCTACTGTCAGGAAACAGGCTGAAGAAACCCATGTGACTGCACATATGGGCTGCTTTCATTGAAAAGGAAGGATGACTCAGAGCTGAGAGCCCAAAGGGCTGGCTCTGGTGGCCAGCCATGGGACCTCAACAATCCCCACCTCTGGCATCACACACCCTATTCCCACACTGAATAGGGCTGTCATATTGAGTAATCAGTATGACACTGAGGATGACGGTGTGTGGCTTTTGACGCTGTCATGAAAGACACTGTTGCTTCCATCTTGCTCTCTCGGGTCCCTCGCTCTGGGAGAAACCAGTTGCCGTGTCATGAGGACATTTGAGCAGTCCTGTCGAGAAGCCCACGCGGTGAGCTGCTCAGGTCTTCTGCCAAGTCACACAGATGGAACATCCTGGAAGTGGATCCCCAGCTTCAGTCAGGCTTTCAGGTGACTGCAGCCCTGGCCGACACCATGAGGCGACCCTGTGCGAGAACGACCCAGTAAGCTGCACCCAAATTCCTGACCCACAGAAGCTGTGAGGTATTGTTTGTGGATTTAAGCTGGTATGTTTTGGGGGTTATGTGTTACACAGGAGAAAGACCAGAATGGTCTGAGTTCATGAAAGGTAAACGAACTATGTCTCAAGGATGGGGTGGACAACTGTGTCAAATGTTGTGGAACTCAACATGGGAATCCCAGTGGGTTCCGTGTAATATTTTAGGTAATCTAAGCACCTCTTAAAATATATTTATGTATATATAAATAACATTTTTGTAAGCAAATGCACATATATGCATATATATTTATATATCATTTTACAAATATTGGTATGTATTGTGAAAATTTTGATTTTTACCCACAATAAAAAATAAATTAATTAAAAAAAAAATGTTGTGGAACTGTCAAATATGTCTCACACCAGGGTGACAACAAAGTCTACATATTGATCTTGAATTTCATTTACATATCTTGATTATGGGGGGGGGCACTATGCTCAGCATACTCCGTTAAGAAAACTGAGAAGTGAATCTCATCTTTTGAGGACTTCATTAAAAATATTTTTAAAAAGCCTCTCTCTCTCTCACTGGCCATGGATAAGTGCTTGCACTCACATGGATGATCAGTGACCTTCTCGTGCAGATGTACTACATCATCACTGGACTGCAAGGCAGTAGAGGGGCCCTGTACCCCTCTAGCACCCCAAGTGTTAGATACACTGTAGGTGCTCATATAAGTAAACCCCAGACTAAGGCAAAAGCTTCTATGTGACATAAAAGACTCCAAAAATATTTTCCTAAGTACAGTCACTACCAGCACCTCATATTTATGTTGCAATTTATGTATAAAAAGTACTTTCACCACATCTTATTTTATTCTCATAACAAACCCTGTGAGATGGATAGATTGATTAGAAAGGGCAAAACTAGTTATTTCCATTTTCTGAACAAGGAAACTCAGGTCTAGAGAGGCCTCAGTTACATGTTTGAGGCCATGCAAAATACTCATGCTCATGGGTCTGCTGACATTAAGCTCAGCACTGTTTCCAAAAATCCAGGCAGCGTTCAATGGGGACTGTTCAAAATCAGCCAGCAGCTACCTTCTACAAATCCTCTTGGGACAACTGTAACTTACCTTTCTACAGCAACCTATCCTCCTCCTTACAATCTTTCAACCCTAGCCTTTCTGTAGCTGTTATCCTCGAATGGGTAAAGCTGGCCAGTGGTTTCTAAGCAGCACATCTTCCACTGCAGTCCCCATGGGTGGCTAAACAGTGCTGCCACTGTTCAAAACACTCCTCTTTGGGAGTTGCCTTCAAAGAACCAACATTCTTCCCAGGAAGAAAACCAGTTTCTGCTTTAGGTTTATAAAGCAGTTTCTGCTTTAGGTTTAGGATTATACTTAATTTTTTAAAAAATTACAAATGGCATCTTCCAGCTTGATCAGCTTCCCTTACCATCAGATTTTTTAGCCGTTTCCTAAACTTCCATCTAGCCTCAGAGGCTAAAACTTTGCCAATACCGAGTCTATTACGACACGCTTATTGCAGGCTCAGAGGGCATGCCACAAAGGCATTCCAGAAAGGTTAGCAGCAACAGCAGCCTCTCTACAGAGAATACTTTGAGGAGGGAAACCCTCATATGGATGTGCAATGCCAATGTAAATAAATATGGATTGTGTGTGTTGAGTGGTTTCATGTTCTCTGTCCAATCTAATCCTCATAAGAACCCAGTGAGGTTGGGTAAAGGTCTATTTGTTAAACATCAAACATTGCCATCTGGTCACGCAGATGCAGTGGCCCTTATATCCAAGGGCAAAAGCTAATACATAAAAACTTAGGCTCATGCCTCTTCTGCAACAGTCATAAACTCCTCAGAAGGCTAGTTAGAGGAATATGGCCCAATTTGGTGTTTTCCACACATTTTTCAAGCCTATTTGTAGTGTTTTGCCATTCCTGTATCAGTCCAATTTTTAGTCCATTTTAAGTAGGTGCATGGTATCTGGAATAGAAACCCATGCATTTTTGGCTTTTGAGAAATTCAAATTTCACCCTAACTAAGCCTGCCCCTATAGTTCCAAAATAACTTCTATTGCACCCATGTTGCACCCATACAAGAAACCAAATTTCAAACTATCTTTGCTTCATTTTTTCCCATTAGTGATTAGTGCAAAGAGTTAAGAAATGAAGATTTAATCAAAGAATCTATTCTTACGTAGTGATTTGAAGTGCCAGAATTCAGCACTGATACACTACCTACATTTAAAATCCCATGTTCCTGCAGGTGTGATCAGCTCTCTCTTTCCAGCTCCTCATCATACTAGCAGAATCGCAGAAGAAGGCAGCCACGTGAGAGCCACTAGAACCAGGAGAAAGACAACCAGTCTTTCCCAAGCAAGCCACTCTGAGTCACCACTTTCAGCACCTCTGCCATGGCCACGGGCTTTAAACCATTCTACCACTTCCCGGAGGTCAAACAGCTGAGCCTCGTAACCGAGCTCTTTCCTGGCTTTCTCTAGGCTAAAGTAATGTGTGACTCCAGTTTTGTACACTTCAGTGCGGGTGAGGAAGGGCTGGAAGTTGCACAGCCGACCCAGAATGAAGTGGACCATCTCTGTTAGGAAAGCAAAGCAGTAGACAAGGCTCAGTGGCAGGCGGGTGGATGGGAATGGATAGCCCAGGCCCTCGACCAAAGGCCGGAAGAATTCAAAGTTGTTGACTGGTCTGCCATCTGAGATGAAGTAGGGCTGCCCAGAGGCGACATGGCCTTTGTCAGCTCTCAGGGCCTCTGAGGCCAGGATGTGAGCCTGTACCAAGTTATCCACATGGACAAACTCCACCAGGCTCTTGGGATCCCCATACACAAACTTGAACAGGCCCCTCTCGATATAGCTCACTATCCTGGGGAGATGCCTCTGTTCTCCAGGCCCATAGATGCCAGCTGGTCTCAGGGCACAGGTTCTCAGGATGCCACGGCTTCTTTCAAGGGTTGTACCATTTGCCTCCAGCACCTTCTTCTCTGCAATAGATTTGGTCCGAGAGTAGTGATCAGGATGGAGATGAAGAGGTAGGTAAGGCAGAGACTCATCTCCATTTCTAATAACTTGACCTCCAAATATGACGTTGAAAGTGCTGGTGTAAACTAATCTTGGCACTCCTCTCCTCCGGCAAATCTGGAGGACGTTGTCTGTGCCTCCCACGTTGACTTCTTCTATCAGGTTTCGATTCAGTTGCTCACGCCCTGACA
Organism: Tolypeutes matacus; assembly: GCA_026826555.1. Lineage (NCBI taxonomy): Eukaryota > Metazoa > Chordata > Mammalia > Cingulata > Chlamyphoridae > Tolypeutes > Tolypeutes matacus. Next base: position 6,097,815 of record JAKSZT010010873.1, on the reverse strand, counting down.
TACCGTAAGAGGCAATATGGAACACGCAAGTGACGTCCACGTCCTGGAAGGCTCTCTCCACGTCACAGAGGTGGCGGATGTCTCCAAGCATAAACTTGATCCCTTCTGGAATAGTCTGAGCAGGTCTGCTGATGTCAAAGAGAGTCACACGGACTCCCTTCTGGTTCAGTGCACAGCCTAGCCTGAAACGAGGAAAAGGAGGAAGTCTATCAGGTCACTGTGAAGCTCTGCCATGGAAAAGCGCATAGAGTCAGTTATCAGTCAGGGTGGGGCTGACCCAAGTCTTCTCGGCTTATTCCGAGTCCACATGCTCATTAGTGCAAGTTTCATGTATCTCACATAGTTAAAAATGAGAATCCCTGCATCTTTTCAAATTAGAATTAAAGAGGCTTTGTCTTCAAAGACAATGGGGTCTGCAATTACTTTTCTCCCTCTTTTTCAGAACCATCACCCATTCTTTGAAATATTTATGAATAATAACAACTGTAAAAGAATATCTGTTATTTGGAATTGTTTTTGGCGATGTGAGTAATCCCCCCCCCCACCCCAAACTGATGGCTTTATAAAGAATTTTCTTAAATGGACTGTATCTGTAGTTCTCAATTTCAATGTCCAGGCAGTGCACAGCACAGTTTACGTCTGGTCTAACACGTAAAAACAAGTTCAAGTCTACATTGTATTAATGTCAGAGTTGAAAGCTACACTTTCTCTAGGAAATACCAGCAAAATAATTCTATAGGCATATTTTATAGATTCACTGACCGGAAGCCAACATAGCCACCTCCTCCTGTTATGAGGACAGTTTCTTTTGGAGATTTCTGGAAGTCCATGTGTGGCAATCAAAAGATATAACTGGACCTATAAGAAAGAAATATGCAACACTACTACTGAGCCCAATGCACATGTGAGTCTCCTTAATTGGGGGTTACCAAAGACAAAAAGGTAAGACACTCCAGGAGAAAGAAAAGCTCAGGCCTGAGTTCCAGTCACAGCCACCCTCCTTTCACTTCTTGAGCTTCAAATTTCTTTATATGTAATATGGGGCCAGTAATAACTGCCTTGCCTACCTGACCTACCTGACAAGGTCATTGTGAAGCTTAAATAAAACCACAAAACATTTTTCCAAATGTAAGGTACTATTATTAATCCTTGATAAATATTAGAGTGTGTTGAAAATAATTCGCTCAAATTTGGTAGGAAAAGGCATTTTGCCCCATGCACCAGGAAAATCAAAGACAGAACTCGAAAGCAAATTTCCAACATCTTTTGTTTACAAAAGAACACTGCCGCATGATTAGTTTAATATTAGTATATTATTAGCACTATACTAATGGGGAGGCGGACTCATGTAGCAAACCACATTTCCACCCAGGAAATCTTGCAAGTACCTTCAAGTGCAAGTGCAAAGGTCAACGAGGGCATGCTGCTTCTCCCTCTTCCCCTTATATGGCCCCTTCCACACACACAAACACACACACACAATTCTGTTAAGGCTCTGACTCCCTTCTTTCAAAAACAAAACAGACATAAAGTGGGTCACTCACCTCCTTCCTTCCACTTAAGGAGAGAAATGAAATAGGAGACACACACAGGTTCCCAAATGCATTTGGGAATACACGCTCTAGTCAACAGAGTCACTCAGAGGTGGGATGTCGGGCCGGGAGACTGCCCACCCACCCCCACCCGCAGCCTGGCCCCCACCTCCTCCACGCCACTTCTGGCCCACAACTGCAGCTAGTGCTCCCCAAAGTGGACGTAAACAAGGAAGAGGGTGGAGCCAGGCCGCGCGTGGGAGCGGCGTGGATTGGGCCTGGCAGGACGGGGCTGAGAGTACCAAGTCAGTGCATGTGGGCGTGGCACGGGAAACACGCTCCTTAAGGGTCACGCGGCCGTGGCCACGCCACTCCTCTAGACTTCAGTTTTCTCTTGTGCAGAGTTGTTAGAAAGCTGTGAACACTAAGCTTTCTCAAAAAGCAGCACGGCGCAGGGGACGTCACAGTGACGCATGACATCAGGCTGATTCCTAGCTGCCAGGCAGCATGCGAAGCACTTTGCAGATGTGAACTATTTTAATCATCCTATCAGAAAAGGACTATCTTTTCCCTCTTTCCCAGATGAGGAAAAGAAAGCACAGTGAGCGTGTATTAGTTTGCCAAAGGGCTGCCAATGCAAAGTACCAGAAATGTGTTGGATTTTATAAAGCAGGTTTATTTGGCATCAAAGCTCACAGTTCCAAGGCTGTGAAAAGCCCAACTCAAGGCACCGTACAGGTGCTTTCTCACCAAAGTCAGCTGCCATGTGTTGAAGCAAGATGGTGGGTGACCTCTGCCTGCGCCCCCCCCCCCCAGGACTTCCTCTCTCAGGCTCAGCTGCTCCGCTTTCTTCCTGATTTCAGCTGCAGGCTGGCACGGGCTTGTCTCTGAGGGCCTCCTATATCAGGCTCGGCTGTTCCGCTCTCTTTCCAAGGTCAGCCGTAAGCTCTCAGGCATCTAGCAGGGCTGCTCTCCTCTTGAGCTGCTCTGTGGGCCCAGCCTCTTGGGCGCTTTGTGCTTAAGCGATCTTCTCTCTCACATTGCTGAGCCAAACATGCCAGCTCCCATTTTTCCCTCTGTTGTTTGTGTGAGTCTGTTTATATCAGACCCAGCAAGGGGACAGAGACTCAATCTGAGCTGAGTCTCCAATCAAAAACCCTAAAGCAATCTCATCAAGTAATCTAATCAAAACCCTCTCAACTGAATTCAATGCAATCAAAGGGTATTACACCTAGAGGAATAGATTGATTTACAAACATAATCTTTCTTTTCTTGGGATTCACAAAATAATCTCAAACTGCCACAGAGGGTAAATAACTTTCCGCAGCTTGCAGGGAAACACCCAATGGCTGTCTGGCCCTAGGATTCTGTGCTTTTGCCATTAGACCATAAATAGAAGGAGAAGGGACTTTGAAATTCCTTTATTAGCCATGTGACCTTGAGCAAGTTAATCCCTTGGAGCCTGTTGCTTCATCTAAAAAGTGGAGTTGATAATAAGCTTAGGAAGACTGAACAGGATAACATATAAAAAATGCCAAGCAAAATGCAGGACATAAAATGGGCATTCCATAGATATCATTTCTCAAATTTCCTTTTCCTGTAGCCTTAAATTTAGGGATTCAATTATTACATTACATTCCCACATACCAGGTTTAGATGTCTCTCAAAAGCACAGAATTTTAAAAAGTTTGATGGCTTCTTCAGATAATCATATTAAGTGTACTATATTGCCAGGAAAGCAAATCAGATCATTCACACAGAAATCAGGTGCTGTGACAGCTGAGGACAAGATTCAACAAGAAGTGTGCAGAAGAGGAAAAAATTGAGAAATATTAGGAAAGTTGAGCAAGACGGTGTGAAGGAGGCAAAGGGATTCCAAAGGCAGACTAAGCCGCTGCCGCAGTTGTGGCTACAAGAAAACTCACTAAGAGTGGACACAGCAGCATGACTTTCACACGCACATCTTTAACACACCTAGCAGTTACCTACTGTTTTCTGAATAGCCGTGAAACCAAATGTAGCCAATTCTTTTATTTAATACAGCCACATTTGGTTAATTGCAAATGCCCTAGTCTCAAACATAGTAGGCGTCAGCTACAGATTTTTCAATCCAGATTTCTTACCTTCATCTCCATGATCTGGTTGCAATCTCTCTCTCTGACTTCATCTCACACTGCCATTGGTGCACTTGCTCCAAGTACCTTCTTTGCTTTCCTTAAAGATGCCAGGCTCATTCGGATCTTGAGGCCTCTTCACCCTTCTCATCCACCTCTAGGTGAAACACCATGCCACTGGCTCTTAGCCTGGCGGCATCTTTCTCAGTATTTAGAGCTGTTCGAATGTCACCTACTCAGAGGGGCATCTCTGATCACCTCTCTAAAATAGCTCCCCCTTAACTTAAACTCTGCTTCGTTTTCTTCATAGCACATTTCACTGTCTAAAATTATTTACTTTTTTCCTATTGGTCTCCTCATAGAACAGAAGTTCCATGAAATTGAGACCTTCTGCCTTTTCTCACTAGGATGTCCCTAACCAGAACCTAGAACACAGTAGATGCTCAATAAATGTCTGTTGAATGTATGAATGACTGCAAACACCATAAAGTCCAGCTAATTCAGTAAAATTATGATGGGTACAAATTGTGCAGGATTGTGATGTCTGTCATTGCTATGTGTGCCAATTCACTCTGCCGTTTTAGTTCAGCTCGCCTCCTAAACAGTTCTGGGTTATAGAATGTGAGATTCTGAGCAGAATGGGACAGACGCCTGCATTCTGGAGCTGACAATGGAGGAAAGAGGCTTTTACAAATATCTAACATTCAGCACAAAAAGGCAGAAACAGATTACTTCTATAATGTTGGTAAAAACAAAATGCAATGGGAACACTGAGTGGGTGGTAGGGGGAGAAAAGGATTCTGACAGGGCAGATCTGGGAAGGCTTCCTGGCAGAGTGCACAGTAGAGCTGAACCAAGCCAGCTGGGAGAGCTTAGGCCAGCAGAGACAGAGCTGAGGGTTGTCATAGGCTGGGGAGCATCAGGAGATCAGGAATGAAGGCACGTGGGACAGGGAGGAGGTGTGTTGGGCAAGCAATATGGTGAGTCTGCTGGGGCTGGGTGCAAACTGAAGCCAAAGCCTGCAGCAGGTGATTGAGGGTGGAAAGATCGTCTGGGATCAGCTTGTGCACAACCTTGAGTCCCCTTCTGAGGACAGTGAACTCCTCTCTCTAGACACAGGAAGGCTTTGAAGGTTGACACTGGGACAGTCTTGTCTTTCGAAAGATCAAGCTAAGAATGGAGTGGAGGAGGGAGACCCTGGAGACAGATGAAACCACCACTTACCAACCCACTTTTCAGGGTAGCCCCTCCCTTGTTTGTAGAAGTTTCTAGAAACTTTTTTTTGTTCAAAGGTCCACCTCTTCATGTTTATTCATAGGAGGTTTGCTGCCTCCAGCGATAAGTTACTGTTTCTGAAGCTGCTCTTTACAGAGCACGGTAGGCCTCCATTTTAGGACCAAGCATAATTGCCACAGAGCATGCTCCGTTTCCACCTTTCCCAAACTGGATTGACCCATATCATCCTTCACCATGCCACTCAGCTGCATTTCCCAAACTGGATTTGCCCACGTCATATCACCCCATCCTTAGCCACTCCCTTAAGCCCACCTTCCCCAGATGGTATAAAACCCCAGCACCCATTTGGTCCAGGGAGACTGAGCTGAGGCTTCCAGCCTCCCTGCTGGCCAACCACGCAGTAAACTCTTCTCGCAATCCTGGTCACCGCGTATGGGCTTCTGTGCACACCGGGCAAACGGGCCCTCTTGGTGGTTTCACAGGCAAGAGTCCAGGTCAGGGATGATAAGGATCTGGGCTAGCAGGTTCTCCAAGGGGATGGAAATGCCAGTGTGTCCCACTGAAATTAGGACAAAAGTTTGCAATCAACTGAAGGAAGAGGCAGCACGCAGCTTCCAGGAGGAAGTTTTGAGGAAGGTAATGTCACTATCTGAACCAGCACACACAGGTTTTGGAAATCTTTAGTCCACGTAATTGAGTTTTGACTAACAGAATGCCAGATAACAGAGTTGAAGGTATTCTTAACACAGCCACAAGACTCCACCTAATGGGATTCAGAAAATGGACAAAGCCTCAAAGAGCCCAATTAAAAATCAATTCCAACAGAAAGACTTCCTAATCTCCAATGACACATCCTGGCCCAGTCACAAGACCACAGGTCAGTCAAGGCTCCTGTGCACTGCACCATGCCAGGAATGTCCATTTTCAAATTAGGAATGCTCCAAGGACCTGCCAGTCCTGTTCAGGCAACGCCTTGTTGCCTTCCTACTAATTCCAGAATGATCCCAGGGAAGAGCTTTTGTAACTGACCTGGTCAGGAGGAGCAGATGAGAAAGGTGGTAATGAATAAGGAAGAACTAATAACGCAAGACAAAAGCAATAAGAAGCCTTGCCACCAGATGACCAGTTGTTAACAGTCCCCTTCTGAGAGCTCCTTCTTTCCCTCCTGACTCCCTATATCTACAAGCAAATAGAAATCTCAGGCAACACATTTCGCAGGAAATCCTAAGAAATTCACTCAGAAAGGAGAAAAAGAGCATATACATTTTTTCTTCAACTGGCTGCCCGATTTTCATCCACTCTCTGGCTTCTCTTTTATTAATTAGTTTCTTTTAGGACTGGGCACCAACGTTTATAATTGGGATAGCTTTAAGGCTCTTCCAAAACTTGGCTTGGTTCAGTAATTGCTTTCCTTTGTGGGGGAAAAGGCTAACTTCTGACCCGGGCAGTCATTTTAGCAGATAAGGTTTGAAGTTAAGTGCATGCTCAAGGAAAAGGAATCTTAATTACCAAAGAAAGAAAAATGAACTTTAAAATGTGCCTGACCTCTTGGTAATACTCAGGTGAAGTGAGGGTAATAAAGTTGACATCTCCGAGAAGTTCTGAGAGGAAACTAATAAAAATGGCTGGGAGTGCTTTAGATTTACAGAGACCTCACTGAATGCTAAGGATCGGTAATAAGAACCTTAGATTTTCCACATAGTTCCTTCAGCCCTGTGAGACCAAGATGACACTGCTACCAACCCTACTGGTATTACGATACAACACACAATTCTAGAGGCGCGAGCATTTCAGCAATAGAGACATGGCACAGTTAGAAGAATTTAAGACTGCTTTCATAAAAATAAAATATTACCATATTTACTTTAAAGGAGGATCAAAGTATTACCTCCAGATAGGTTAGCCTGATAAATTACTGCCTAGAGGCAAAAGGTAACTGTGTTCTTATAGTATTAATACCAGGAAAATACATTAATATTCAAGGGTTTATGAAATGGTGCTGTTCAAATCCCATGCACGACCTGGAAATTATTTGTGTTTAACTTCAGGCCGCCAAGGCAATAAAGATGAAGAAGGCAACAAAGAGAGTAACCCCGATACAGATAAAAGGTGTGTGAAACGTGAGGTCTAAGACCTGAAGGCCTGCCATGTTTTGGAAGAAAATTAACCAAGAGCATAGCAGTAAGTGAGAAGGTGATATACCCCTAAGACAGATGGGCATTTGGTGTACACTGTTTTGGACACAGCTGAAGGTGGCAGGGCAGCTGTCTTTAACTGAGTCATCACCTTTGAGTGTCTAGCTACCCACTCACACTCCTTTAACCCAGTCACTTGTTACATAAGAGATGCTTGCACTTCTTCATGGCACTTATGACTAAAGTAATTACATAATTTTATAATTGGTGTTTCCAACCTGTTTCTGAAACTAACCCATGAATTCCGTGCAAGCTTGGATCATTTCTCCAGGAATATCTGCAGGGACAAGGAGTCTCAGGCAGAGTGAAGACACAGGAGTCTATATGGGATAAGCCCTTTGCAACCGTTTCAAAGGCTCCTTTCGCCCCACATCTGCAGGGAGGCTCACGATACCTGTACTTCCTCCCCTCTCTAGGTCAGCACATCTGCCCCTTCAGCAATAGATGTAATAGCAGCTGCCATTTAGTAAGCACTTACTGGCTGCTTAGGCCCTTTCCATGATATAGTCCCTCAGTTCTAATGATGACCATCTGAGACGATACTAATTTGCTACTCCCATTTCACAGACAAGAAAACTGAGGCACAGAGACAGGAAGTGAGTAGCTTCAAGTCTTACAGCTAGGAAATGGTAGCACAGGGAGCCGCACACTGGAATCCAGATGTGTGTGACCCCAGAGCTCCTATCTTACTAGAAGAACAGAGGGCAGTGCAGAGTTCATGATGTGAAGCTCCGGGGACTTGGTGAGTCCATGGGCACTTTCACAGCTAATGCGTTCTGCATTCTCCTAAGGGCCACTCCAGTTCCCAGAGGGGCAGGGAGGAGGCTCCACACCGGCTTACCTGAGGTACAGGGGGGCACTGACGCAGGGTCAAGATTTCTAGGTTAGAATCAGAAAACCTGGGTCCTAGACTTGGCTCTTCCACCAATTCCCTGTGTGACCCTGGGCAAGCCACTTAACTTCCCTGATGCCTTGTCCCCTCTCTAAAAAGGAAATAATAACCATTAGGACAATTTCCTGACGTAAGTACTATTATTATTATCACCAACTTTTCAGAGATAAAGAAAAAAGGCCCAGAGATTGAGAAACTTGCCCCCAAATTATGCAAGTGCAAATGGCCAAGCTTGACCCAGGGTTTGAAGCCAGCGTGTCCGACTCCGCAGCCTGTGCTCTTAGCCAGCGCCTCACACCACGGGTGGGACCCACGCAGTGTTTCTTTCGGTCATTCCCTCAGCACCTGCGAAGTTTCTGCTGTACTCGGTAGCCCTGGTACTATTTATTATTCTTTATGTAAAGCCATTTACCTTTTTACAATAAATACACTCATTTTAAATGGGAACTTCACATCATCACTTGGGACACCAGAATCATCTGTCGTAAAGAGAAGGTAACCTTGAAAAAACAAAGTGGGATGAAAAGAAGCTCATCCAGTCTAAGTGCTATAGGTGGCTGTTGACAGCTCGGAGCCTGGCCCTGCGGCCGTCTCATCGTTGTTACAGGGGAGCAAGTGGCTGGGGTCTTGGCGATGTTCTAGAAAGCCAAGCTGAGCCCAGCCCCTGGAAACCTGGAAGGGGATGATCTTTCCCCGACCCAGGTCGGCGCCACTCGCTCCGGCGCCTGGTGCCATCTGCCACGCGGGCTCGTCCCACCCCGGGGGCTGCTCCCCCGGCGCGGGTGCCAGGCGAGGCCCCCGCCAGCCCCAGCCCAGCGTCCCTGCGAGGGGCGGCTGCCCTCCCCGCCCCGGCGCACTCACGGCGGCGGCGGCACACGGCGGCGGAGCCCGCGGACTGACTGGAGGGGCCCGGAAGCCCAGGCCTGGCCCGCCCCGCGGCCCCGCCCGCCCCGCGGCCCCCCGGAGCCACTTCCGGGCCGCTCTAGGAAGCTCGGAGGGCTCCGCATCTCTATGACGTGCAGGTTTCTCACCTTGCGGGCCGCTGCCCTCCTGGGCTAGCAGGGTCACTCTGAATCGCCACTTCCCCAACCCGTGTGTCCCAGCTTTGCGGGAGCCCTTTCAGGGTCACTTCTGCTGTTCTCACCTCCAATTTCTACCTCCGTCTTTGTATACACCCTAACTCCTGGTATGCAGGAGGCGCTCAGCGCTGTCAACATTATTGACTGGATGGATGGAGGGAGGGAGGGACGCATGGGCGGAAGAAAGAAAGATGAGGCTCCATGAGACTTGAATATTCGGTCGTCATTTCTCTTTCTTAGTCTCAGTGTATCTCTGAGTTTCCACATATCTCTGTGTATACCCGTATGCTTTCTTGGGTCTCTGGTTTTCCCTATTTTCCTAGCTCCACTTCCTCTGGCCATTGAGGAGGCAGTGATGGCAAGACTAACCTTTGTTGCTGAAGGAATAGGGGATTTAAAAGCCATGCAGAAAGTGAGATTGGGCCCACTCATTCACAGGTCTCCCTGATATCCCCATCTTTTCTATCCTCACCATGAGCATGTTCTAGGGAAAGTTGCAGACTTTGTACACACACACACACACACACACAAAAAAAAAATGGGCAGCAAGGGAGGAATTCATCTTGGGAGCTTCATGGTGGTGGCCCTTGGCAATAGAACTGGCACCACCTTCAAACTCAAAGAGACTCATGAATTACATCATGTATTACTCAGTTTTCACTAAGAACACAGAGTCCCAAGGACAAACTCAAGCCCAGGGATATAAAAATGAATGAAGGCCAGGTGAAGAAAGCTAAGTCCCACGCATTGGCCCCTTGATAGGATGCCCTGACTTCTATGCCTAGCTTGTCCTCAGCTCTGACCCTGCTATCTCGTAGGAGACTGAGATAGAGTTGTACCAAGGAGTCTTCAGGGACCCCTTTGCTGTGGCTGCTGGTGATACATAAAGATTAGAAGAAGGAGAGAGGAGGGCTACTGCGGGGGCTGGAAGATCAGCTTTGGGCCTTTGAGACCAGCAGCCAAGGAAGAAGAAAGTCCTCTGAGGATGCAGTACAGGAGTGAGATCTCCTTTAGGGCTTTCAGGACCCGCAGAGGAATAGCACATGGGAAGGGATGTTGCAAATTTAACTGTTAATCTTCTTGTGCCATGATGGACTCTTTAAATCTAAGCACTTATGTCTTAAAGGAAAATTACTAATTTTGTCATTAATTCCTTAGCTTCTCATTGCAATTTAGTGAGTGGATTTTATAAAGGTCTGAATAACCAGTTTAAGATAGAAATGACCAAAAATTTACATCAGTGTGAGTTTATAGTAAATGCTTCTTCAGTTCTTCCCCCCCTCCATAATAGATCCAGACAGTAGGTAAGCTTCAGAAAAATCAATTTGTTGGCATAATAATTCCTCACAGTTGTAGAACACTTTATATTTTACAAAGCACTTTCATACTTATTAGCTCATCACATGCTCACAGAAATGGTATCCATTAAGGTTCTGTGGGTTTCAAGTAATAGAAAGCAGCTAACTTAAGTGGGAAAAGGGCAATTTCTGGAATCTTGGAAAGAGTTGAACAATTGTATGTATTTAAGGGAAGCAGTGCTAGTTTTGTAATAGATAAATCCTAAAATCTCAGTGGTTTAATGCAATAAAAAGTCCAGTTCAACAGAAAAGGGGGTGGTACAGTCTACATAACCACTCAGGGACCCAGGCTTCTTTCATTTGTAATGCCACCAGCTTCAACATGTGGCCTCCAAGGTCGCTGAAGAAGAAGCAAGAGCTTGACCCTCCCCAACACCTCCATTTAAGGAAGATCTCCTGAAACTCCTTGAAATTCTCCAATCTCTTCACAGCACTTAGCCCATCTGAAAAGATCTTGTATATTACTGGAATGAAAGATCCACCAGGACAGAGATCTGCTTTATTGACTCGTGTATCTCCACTGCCTATTATAGTGTCTGGTATAGAGAGGGCATTCAGAAAAGTTTGTTGAATGAATGAGTGAGTGAATAGATATGACGCCTCTGGTTGTCTCTGGTCAAAACCCAGATTTGCAGGTGAGACCTTCTTTTGGCTCAGCTTGGGTTAGAAATCCACCTCACTGTAGTCAGCGGTGGCAAGGGGGTACACGCATAGCTATTAATGGCCCACTACTCTAGACTGGGGTAGTTCCGAGGGAAGTGAAAAGATCGTGAGCTTGGCAGGCACCCTAAAACCTTGCTACCCACAACCAGCAAAGTCAGCCTCACCTGGGCACTTATTAGAAATTCTGGCTCTCATGTCCTACTCCCAACATAATAATTCAGAATCTGCATTTTAGCAAAATCCCCAGGCAATTCGTGTGCACAGTAAGATTGAGAAGCCCTGCATTAAAAGGTATTTGTCCCTACAACCTTCTTAGATGGGTAACAAATTCTTGGTAATAATCCCACCAGGAGGCCTGATGCGGTTAATTGACCCATTAAGTGCCCAAGGTCATGGAACTATTAAGTGACAGGGCTGGGATTAAAAGTCAAGGTCTCTGACTTCAAATCTCTCCATCCTCCATGCTCTTTCCACTCTGCTGTTTTATCTCCTGGATAAACCTGTTTTCTACTAATGAAAAAATTAAGAGGGAAAATAAATAGAAAAAACAGAGCTACATTTAAATGGGGGATAATATTTGCAAGAATTTTTTTTTTTTTTTTTAGAAAAGGAAACCAGCATTTATCACTTACAGTGCATTTGAGAAAATGTTTTTCCCCATTACATATTAAAGAAACCCTCTAAGTTGAACATAATGACTGTTTATATTTCATTTATTCAGCAATTAAGCATCTTAACATTCTTTTATAAGCATTTATAGCACTTATTCAGAATTATCAAGAATCCTATTTGGGTCAATGGTTCTTTTCCTTTTAAAGACTTTTGAGAAATCAATTTTTTTTTTACCCATGCCTCTCTTAGTACTGATTAAACCGTGCTTAAATAGTGCTGATTAAAACTGCATGTTATTTTGAGAGTCTGGAATTCTCCTAGAAGGACACAAAGGACCCCCTGAGATAGTAAAGCTTATGCCTGCCACTTTTATTCTTTAGTGTCTTCAGGGACTGAGGAGTGTGGCTACCAACTAGGTTAACCAGGACTCTTTGGGTTTCAAATCACGTAAATCCATCCCAAATTAGCTAAAGCAAAGGTTGGGATGATTGGATCCTATAACTGGAAGCTCTAAAGGTGGGTCTAGCATCAGGGCCTCATACATCACCAGAGTCTGTCTCTCCAATTTTCAGGTACTCTTGACTCTGTTTAGAAGGCCTTCTCCCTGTGGCAACAAGATGGGGTTTACTGGGAGTCCCAAGCAAACTTCCTTACATGTTGAATCCATGAGAAAGGCTGTTTTTCCTTGTTAGGAAAAACTCTGATTGGACAGACACAGGTCATGTGACCATCTTTTAGCCAATCACTGTAGCTGGGAGTTGGTATGTTTTGATTGACTGAGACTGGCTTATTATCCACCCTGGGATGGTGTATTAGTTTCTTATTACTGTTGTCACAACTTACCACAGACATGGTGGCTTAAACAACACACACTTATTGTCTTACAGCTCTGGGGCCCAGAAGACTGAAATCAGTTTCATTGGGTTAAAGTCAGGGTGTTGGCAGGTCTCATTCCTTCTGGAAGCGCACAGGGAGAATCTTCTTCCTGGCATTTTCCAGCTCCTAGAGATGCATTCTTTACAATACTTGGCTCATGCCCCCTTCCACCATATTCAAAGCCAGCATCTTCAAACTCTCTCTCCTTCCATTGTTGTCACATGGCCTTCTCTCTCTCTCCTGTGCTCTAATCTTCTGCCTCCCTTGTGTAAGGATACTTGTGGTGACTTTAGGGCCCACCTGGATAATCAAAGATAATCTCCACATCTCAAGATCCTTAATTTAATCATTTGCCGTATAAGTAACGGTCACAGGTTCCAGAGATTAGGATGGGTTATTGTTGTGGGTCATTATTCAGTCTACCATAGTGGAGTTCAGTCCTACCCAACCATTGGACGGAGCAGGATTATTATAGAGTAGGTCAGATGTGCTTTCCCAAAAGGAATGTATTCTTGGCACATTTTCACTACACTTACCAACAACACCAATTTGTGTTTTGTGGCAGATAGCTTGTTGTTACCTAAAATATGTCTTTCCCTTCTCCCATAATAATAGTTTTATTAGCTCATGATAATCTAGAATAAAAACTACATTTATCAGCTCCCCTAACTCTAGATATGACCGTACTACATACTGTCTACAAACTACACACTGTTACATCATTGTGTGATGGATGTTTGCAATCTCTGCATCAAATATTTAAAAGGACATTGTTTGCCCTCTTTTCTCCTTTACATGGACTGGAACTCAGCTGGTTGGTAAGGACTTTAACCATGTAGATGAGGATAGCACTCAAAGAAATGTTAGAGCAAGATAGAAGGAACCTGGATCCCTGAATGACCTTGTGGAGTAGAGCTAGCTCACTAGTTCCCACAATTTAGATTACCTGTACTGTTACTTATTTTAGACACTGTATATATTTCTAATTGACATTTTCATGATATTATTATGGATTTACATGCACTTGTAAGAAATATACAGGGGAAGCGGATGTGGCTGAGGCAACTGAGCCCCCACCTACCACATGGGAGGTCCGTGGTTCGGTTCCTGGTGCCTCCTAAAGAAGATGACAAGCTGGCGTGACAGGCAGGTGCAGCAAGCTGACACAACAAGATGACTCAACAAGAGACACAAGAAGAAAAACATAATGAGAGAAATGGGAGACATAACAAAGCACGGAGCAGAGGTTCCTGGTGCCTCCTAAAGAAAACAAGCAAGACAGCGAGCTGATGCAACGGGCAGGAGTAGCAAGCTGACGCGACAAAATGATGCAACAAGAGACCCAAGAAGAAAAAAACATAATGAGAGACACAACAGAGGTGGCTCAAGCGATTGGGCACCTCCCTCCCACATTGGAGGTCCCAGGTTCAGTTCCCAGTGCCTCCTAAAGACACAGCACACAGCAAGTGCAAACAACGAGGGGTGGGGAGAAATGAATAAATAAAATAAATCTTAAAAAAAAGCCTAAAGTGGCAAATATTATGTTACATGTATTTAAAATATATATATATATATACACAGAGAGATCCTGTATACACTTTGCCCAGTTCCCCCAAAGGTAAAGTTTTACAAACTTAGAGTATAATATTACTACAAAGATATTGACATTGATACAATCCACAAACCTTACTTAGGTTTCCTCAGTTTTACTTATACTCATTTGTATGTGTGTGTGCCTGTAGTTTTTACACTTTTATCACATGTGCAAGTTTGTGTATTAAGCCATTACATTTTGAAGGATTACTTTTTTACAGCAGTTTAGCCTTTATACTAACACAAGTTAGGAGAGCAACACGTGCCAAGACTGGATGAAGTGTTCAGAGGCAGGAGATACTGAAATGTATTCTCCTTGGTGGTCTTCAAAGAATATCTTTATTAAATGATAGAATCTACTGGGCCCTTGCCGTGTACCAAGAATCATGTGAAGTTCTGGGAGGATGCAGGGAGAGGCAAGACATCATCCTAGCAAAGACAGCTACAGTGGTTGTATTTATCATCCAGCAAGAGTTCTCTTGCCTATCCCCATTGCTCTGCAGAAACCCCCAAATAAAATATATTCATCCCATAATTCTCCAGACCTACTTCTTATGAACTCCTTCAGAAAATGAAGGGAAAATCCAATGAATACTTCCTTGAATGTGAGGCCTCTCCTTAGGAGGGGAGCGGTGTATCTCATAAAAGTGTTTGCAGGGAATTCTGGTGTGATTGGATTGTGAGAGAGAACCACCATGTCTTAGCTTGAGTTCCCCCAGAAGCAGACTCTGAGGCAAGGCTTCAAGAGCAAGGAGTTTATTTGGGAGGTATATTTGTTTCCTATTTGGGAAGTGTGTTTGTTTCTTATTGCTGCTTGTATTAGTCAGCCAAAGGGGTGCTGATGCAAAGTACCAGTAAACTGTGGACTTATATAAAAGGTATTTATTCAGGGTAAAAGTTTACAGTTACAAGGCCCTAAAGAGTCCAACACAAGGTACCATAAGAGGTACTTCCTCACCAAAGTCTGGTGCCACATGTTGAAGCAAGATGGCGGGCGATTTTTATGAGTGTTCAGCCTTCCTCTTTCCTCTTAAGGCTCCATGGTCCCAGCTTCTTCCTGTTTCAGCTGTAGGTTGGCATAGGGCTAGTCTCTCTTCCTCTGGAGTTTGTTTCTTTCCTGGCTCAGCTGCTCAGGGCTCTGGTCTCTTCAACTGCAAACTATCAGGTGAATGGCTCTTTTCCCAGGGCTGTAGGATCCTCTGTGTATCTTCTCTGTGTATCTAATTCCGTGTGAAAGTCTGTTTTATCAACCCACCAAGGGGGTGGGGACTCAAACTTGCACACACTAATGACATGGTCGAATCAGAGCCCTAATCTCAACATAATTTAATCAAAGGCATCTCAGCTGAATCGAATACAATCAAAGGGTATCATGCCCAGAGGAACAGACTAGTTTACAGACATAATCAAATATCTTTTTTGAATTCATAAATAATACCAAACTGCTACACTGCTGTAGCAGATCACCACAAACTCAGAAGCTCAAAACAACAAACATTTATGCTATCACAGTTTTGGAGGCTAGAAGTCTGAAATCGAGGTGTCAGCAGGGCCATGCTCTCTCCGATGGCTCAAGGGAAGGATCCTTCCTCGCCTCTTCCAGCTTCTGGTGGTTTCTGGCAATCCTTGGGGCTTGTAGCTGCATTGCTTCAGGCTCTGCCTCAGTCTTCACCTGACAGTCTCCCCCCTGTGTCTCCCTCTGCTCCTGTCTCTTCTCTTCTTATAAGCACAGTCATATTGAATTAAGGGCCCACGCTACTCTAGCATGACCTCATCTTAACTAATTATATCTGCAACAACTTTATTTCCCATTGAGGTGGCATCCTGAGGGACTGGGGGTTAGGGCTTCAACATATCTTTTGGGGGGCACACGTGGTGTCCCCCAAATCACCCACAAGAGGAGGTGATCCCCAGAACCAGCAGTAGGGGAGTGGGAAGTGAGCTATTGGGATAGAAGGAAGCTCAGTCCTTCTGGAGGAACTCTGGAACCCAGGATTAAGCTTTCTCAGTTATTCTTCCAAAGGGTGAGAGAGTGGGGGTATGTATTCCCTGTGATCCACTGGGGTGGAGGGTATGGTTGTTCTCTGCACTTCCGGTCTTTCCATGGCAAAGCAATGGAAAACGATGAAGCTGCTGGCGTTTGGAAGCTGGGTAGGCCGGCACTGAGGGGGTAAGTGTGTGGGCATGAGAGTGGGGCCCCAGTAGTTTCTGCTGCACACCAGAATCCTGTGATGCTCTGTTTTGAAGGGTGTTTCCTACTGAGTCTGCTGTCCAATGTCTCTCCCACCCCAGAGGTTCCCTTGGGCTCACCTCCTGGCATATCTATTGAGGAAGTGGCATTTGAGGTGAGTCCTAGAGAATGAGTCAGCATTTCCTAGGAAGAGAAGGGAAGAAAGGGGATTTTCAGTAGAAGAAATAGCAGGGATAAAGGACTGGGTACCGCATGTGTGAGGAATGAAGAGGTTCTGACTGTGTCTGTGTTGGGAGGAAAAAGAAGATGAAATAGAAGGAGAAGTCCTTGGCCAGGTGTTGGGACTGTCCAGCAGGCCACAGCAAGGCCAAAGAAATGTAGAGGAGGGGGGAGGCATGGTGCAGAGCCCCTGACTCTGCCATTCTCTGACATGTCCTCTTTCTCAGAATCGCTTCTGGAGCTTTGTAAAGCCCTGCTGTGGTTTCTGCGTATACCAGCATCTGAGACATTGTCCTGATATACTTCGAGGAGCCTCCTTCACCCCTAAACATAATTTCTCCAGGGAGCCACCCTGGGAGTGGCAGCTTCCAAACCATGTGTGTGATCAGCTAAGAGGTGCCCTAACTAATGTGTTACTTATGGTAGAGCAATTAAATTGAAGTTTATGGATGGCTTATCTTTTCTAATCTTTAGACTTAGAGGAAATATAGCAAGATTAAGAGCATGGATTTTGTACTCATGTCATTGTAGGTTTGAATCCTGGCTCTGCACATAGGAGTCCTGGACTGGTGATATGAGATGATGCCTGCGCCCCCCCCCCCAGACAGTTTTAGCCCTCTTGTTATAGATCAGATTCAAGATTACACATGCAATAACTGTAGACAAATGTCCATAGCAGCATTATTCCAAAAAAATGGTAACAACCCAAATGTCCATCAATTGATGAATGGTTAACAAATGTGGTGTATCCATAAAAGGAATATTATTCTGCCATAAAATAGAATTGTATCTCAGTCAAGCTGTTGTTATAAAAAGATTACAAGTGCAATAATGTCATTCTGCCATAAAATAGCATACAATGCGGGTGAACCTTGAAAACATCATGCTAAGGGAAAGAAGCCAGACACAGAGGACCACGTATTTATGATTTTATTTCCATGAAATGTCTAGAATGGGCAAATCTAAGCAGAAAGTTGATTGGTGGTTTCCAAGGCTGGGGCAGGGGGTTGGGGATAAAATGAAGTCTTTGGTAATGGGTATGGGATTTCTTTTGGGGTAATGAGATGTGGGGATGGTTGCAAAACTCAGTGAATGTACTAAAAACATTGAATTATACACTTTAATGGATGAGTTTATGATATGTAAAATATATCTCAGTCAAGATGTTGTAATAAAAAGATTGCACATGCAGTAATGTCATTCTCTTTTTAATTCAATGTTGTTTGAGTGGGAGAGGACAAGATGGCCTGTCACCCTGGACATGCCCACTGAATTGTATCATGGATATCAAAATCACTAAGGATCCATCACCTTAGAAAAATAAACATAGTTCTCTTGTTCCACTATCTCAATATGAAGTCTTTGTCCATGGGACCCTCCTCTCACCTTTCTGTCTCAGGGCAAGGATAGAAAAGTACAATACCAGGAGGGAACGTGAGATTCAATTAATAAGTGGTTTTCAATTAGCAGCCCTGAAAATTGAGAGTCAATTTGTATTAATTTTCATGATCAAATTTCTTCATTTTGTCTCTCTGCTAACAGCTAGGGTAATTTGATACCAGGATTATTTTAGACATTCTAATTATGCATGCATCAATATTTAGTGGGAATTTACCTAATTCACAGCATACCCAAAAGTTTTCCTTTCCTTGGAGACCTGGGAAGTACATTGTAATATTAATATGTGGTGCACTGTACACAGATGAAGTTCCTTTTTTCGTTTCTTCTTCCTCTTTGTTTGTAAGGAACATTCAGGTAGTGTTTCTTGGAAAGTTATGTGCATCCAATTCAGATGCATCTACAGAAGTATAAGCAGTACTGTGAATGTTACGAGTTCATTCTATGATGCTAAATGCAATTTTTGCACAGATGTTTCACTGGGGATTCAGTTATGTAAGACAAATTAAATTTTACTATTTGTTTAGACTCTCCTTTTTGCAAATAACTCCCCACCCCGTTGTCATCTATTTGTGTTTCTCTGTCACTGACAGCATCCCTGACCCCTTTTCCTGTAGAATGCTCTCTCCCTTAAGTAATAGGCCCACTCATGCTTTGCTCTGTCATCTCCTCCTCTGTCTCCTTCAGCCTCTCCTCTCTCTTCTCCATTTTGTTTGTTTGTTTTTTTTGTTTGCTCCTCTGTATTCTCCTCCCAGATCCTCAATTGGGAAAACTCAGGATTCAACCCTGAGCCTTCTTTTCTTCTACATCTACGTCCATTCCCTAAGAGAACTCCTCAGTTCTCCCGGCTTAAACTCTGAACCCTAAGCAGATGGCTCCCAAATGTATATGGACTTGCCTCTGGGATGTTTTATGGGGCTGGTCTAGTTTATCTTAAACTAAGTGTTTGTGGAAGTGGATTCTCTATCTAGCAATGCCTGTCATTTGCCGCACCATTTTGACACCTCCATTCTGCCTTGGCTCTCGTATCAGACTGATTTTACTTTGCCAGGTCATTCCTTCTGCCACCACCCTCTTTGTGTTTTCTTCATGTAGGGTACTTTTTAAACATGCAGCTTCCTGGGCCCTGCCTCCATAGGCTGAATGACACTCTCCTGCAGCCAGCCCAGAATTCAGCATTCTTAGCAAGCATCCCAGGTGATTAATCTTTCCATTACATTTTTGGAACTACAACGCTATAAGTTTAGCGCATTGTGATGGGGGAAACCCTAAAGAGGGGCGATGACCCAATCCAGTAATTGTGGAGAAATCATAGAAGGCTTCCTTTTGGAGGTGGTCCCTGAGTTGGGTCTTGGAGGACAGGGACAAACAGGAGAAGAAACAAAAGGAGGAGGGCCAGGGGGGAATAGAAATGAAACATGATGGAGACAGTATGTTGGGGACCCACCTGTAGGTCCACAGATTTGGGACACAGAGAAGCATGAGTCAGAGTGTGAGGAGCCAAGACAAGTAAATAGAGACCTAATCAGTCAGGGTCTTGACTCTCACGTGCTGATGGGCTTAGGGCCCCCGGTCTGAAAGGGACCTTGAATGCCACGCCAGACTGCTCTTGGCCAGGATGACTCTGTCTGCTTATTTAGAATACTGTATTGCATTGTTCTCTGGTAAAGGGAGATCTTTCCTTTTGAGATTCTAAATCAAGGGTCTTCAAACATTTTTGCTTTATAACCCTTAAAAGAATTATTTTTAAAAAATTATTTTCTTCCTGGCACATTTTAGAAGCTACATCTAAAATTTTTATCTTATGTTTA
Source organism: Tolypeutes matacus (assembly GCA_026826555.1). NCBI lineage: Eukaryota > Metazoa > Chordata > Mammalia > Cingulata > Chlamyphoridae > Tolypeutes > Tolypeutes matacus. The sequence goes on along the minus strand of JAKSZT010010873.1, from coordinate 6,078,046 downwards.
GTGGTAAAGACTGGAATATCTAGCATATGACATTTTAAGATAAATTATTATATCACTCTTTTAAGTGTATCCAGAGGAATCTAAATACCTTGGCAATTCAATACCTCTGACATCTATTTTAAAAATACATAAACACACTTTTTTTTTGAACAGTTGGAGAGTTTGCATATTTTCTCATTCTTGTATTCACTTACCAATCTCCTTCTTTCACAGAATTTGATCCTATCTAATACATTTTACAGTAGAAAGAAAGTTTCTTATTGGTCCTTCAAATACACCTCTAAAATTAATGTGTATGTATATGTATATGTATATGTATATGTATATGTATATGTATATGTATATGTATATGTATATGTATATGTATATGTATATGTATAATGAATTTTAGTTTTTATCCCTTGCGACCATAAGGCATTTGTTGCCAAATTTCTCCTGGATTGAGTTAACACTATAATTATTAGTAGCACACAATTTATCAAAATACTCTGACAAGTTTTTCTAATTACTAAACACAAAATAAAATTGTATTAATGAGATGGATTTTTTCCTCACCTGTTAATGTACCCAAGGATGAAGTTACTTAGTAATAGAATAAGACAGGGTTCAGCATCAATTCTGTTATTCTTGTTTATTTTTTATAAATGTATCACTGTGAATCCTCATTCACAAAAGCCAGTAGATGGGAATAGAACCTTTTTTTAATACAATGCTACTTGATTTTTAAAAATTCTTCTGAGTTATCTGAACAGAATTTTATTTAATGATAAATTGGCAACTAGATTAGACCCTTCTTCAATTTCACTGAAAGCTGAAAATTGGAAATGATATTACTTGCAAAAGAAATTTATTACTCAGTCTTTCTCAGTTTCTGGAAAGTATACCAAAATGGGTTCAAGCCCTTATCAAATGACTATTAATTATGCTTGTTATCCTTTCACTCAGAAGCATCTCGTTTAACTACTTGTACTCAGAGTTGGGGAAGTCAAAAGAGTATTAATTTCAATATACCTTTGTGAATTCAATATTTTGATAAGTTGCTTTGTTTTTATTAGAAAAGTGTGAGTTTACAGAAAAAAATCATGCATATACTGATAACGTTCTTTTATCTTATCATGTGTCTTAAATTTTTTTTTTTTAACTTGTAACTGAAGATTTAACTCATTCAGCTTATGGAAAATGTTCTTCATATAACACAATTGCCAGTGCCAGTCCACATTGTCAAAACAATCAGTGAAATCAAGTTATTTGAATTATTTTTTGAGCTATATGCCCCTAGTTGTATGTGATGATCAGCTGTTAGAAAAAAAAACTTCATATTTTAATTCAAATAAACATATTAACAATACTCTATGACAATTATTTTGTTTTGAATAGTTAGATAAATAGATGAGAGAGAGACAATCAGATAGAAGGTTAGCTGGATAGATGACAGATAGACAGACAGACAGATAGGGCATGGAGTTTGTTGTCGTTGTTGCCAGGAGTGTGCGATGTAGGTAACATAAGGTGTCACTGCCATGAATGTTTCCCACCAACACTTTCTTTTCTTTGCTTTCATGGGAGTCTTCCTTAGGAAAAAGGTGTTCTTTGATGATCATGGGAGATGGAAAAGGAGTAGTCATTAATGAAAACTCTAACACTCTTGCAATATATCCTATAAGATAGTAACAAGCTCCTTTGACCTTTGTGTGGGCTAAATCAATAAATATCTATTGAGCATCTCCTGTGAGCTGTGCATTGTGGTAAGCAGTGCGGACACAATGGAGAACAAGATAAAAGGTTCTCTAGCTTCACAGGACTAGTTAATAGAGGGGTATGAGATTTCTTAGAAAAAGCAATGGCACTAGAAAGCAAATATAATCAGAAGGAAGTGTGAGGTGTTCTGGGAACTGATACCAAGAACAATTGGCTCCCTTAAGGCAGGGATTAGGTGGGGAGTTGGAAAGCTTTGGAGGAAGGGATGGATACATAAGACATGAAGGGCGGGTTGGAGTTACTCAGCTGAAGGAGGAACAACTTGCACAAAAACCTCGAGGGGATAGTGACCCTGTGGCTGAGAATTCAAGGAGAGGCAAGGAGTCTGAAAGGATGGGTTGGCTCAGGTCCTGAAAGTCCAATAAGTTATGCTGAGGAGTTTGGACTTTATTGCAAGTACAATGGCAAGCAACTGGCTGGTTTTAAGGAGGGAGTGACTTGATTGGATGTGTCTATAGAAATACCACTCCAGCTGCTGTTGGGGAGCGGGGAGGTACGAGATTGAGGTGGGATTTGGTATTTGACTAGGTGTGGGGAGTAAGAAAAAAGTTAGAAAATAACACTCAAATTATTGACTGAAAAAGTGAGTTTTATATACTGAGCAAAACACAGGAAAAGAAATAAGTTTGGGGAGTAAAATGATGTTTGCTTTTGAATTTGATATTTAATTTTATTATAAAAATGTTGTTAACTTTCCTTATCCTCCTTTCCTTAGCTCTTCTCACTTTCAAACACACTATATATTTACCTTGTTTATTGCTGTCTCTTCTGCTACAGCATGAGCTCAGTGGAGGCAGGGATTTGGTGTACTCTGTTTTCTGATGTAGCCCACAGCTGAGAACAGGACCCAGCACATGGTAGGGGCTAAATAAATATTTATTGAATGGATGAATAAATGTGGTTATTAAAGAAAACTTGTAAAGAAAGATAAGCTTAAAGGACAGAAAGTCAGTAATTATCCCACTACCCAAAGAACATCATCATCTGTCCATGTATCTATCCATTAGCTATCCATCGATTGATCGATCGATCCATCCATCCATCCATCCATCCATCCATCCATCTCGCCATACTCTATCCATCACTCATCTATATTAAATATTTATAACCTCACTCACCTCCTTTGGAGGGTAGCATCCTGTTACATGGAAGGCCTTTCTTCTCTTGAACACTTTTAAAAAAACTTTTAAATGTATGCATTTACTCAATGTAATTTTATTTAACACTTACTATGTACCAAGCACTGTTCTAGATGCTTGGAACTCAACAGTGGATGAAATGGACAAAGATCTCTTCCCCCATGAATCTTACATTCCAGGGGAAGGGGAGGAGGGAGACAGACAATAAACAGTAAACTCAATCAGTATATTATATAGTATGTCAGAAGGGGAAAAGTCATAAGGAAAAGAAAATTTTGGAGCGTGTTAAGGGGAAAGGACATGGGGACAGGCTTCATGGAGTAGAATAGCTTTGTGCAAAGAATTATATGAGAAGAAGGGATTAGTTAAGTGGACACCAGACAGAGGGAGTAGCCAGAGTAAGCCCAAGGCAGGAGCATATCTGGTGTGATTGAGGAGTAGCAAGGAGGCCCTTGAGACTGGGATGAGCAGAGGTAGGGAAGGAAATTGGAGAAGTCATCCAAGAGCTACAAGATAATCTGGTAGATGTTTTAAGTATCGTGGCTTTTACTTGTGGTGAGACTGGACAGTCTTTGCTGGGGTTTCAACAGATGAGTGATGTGATGAAAGTACAGTTATAAAAGAATTTCTTTGGTGCTGGGTTGAGACTGCACTGTATGAAGGCAAGAGTGGAATCAGGAGGTGGAATCAGGAGGAGGCTACTGCTGTAGTCCAGCCAGGAGATGATGGTGCCGTGGGCCAGGTTAGTAGTGGGGAGGTACTTAGAAGTGGTCAGGTACTGGGTATATTCTGCAGGTAGAGCCAGCACAATTTCTTGATGGATTGGATATGCATATGAGTTGAAGAGCAGAGTCAAGCGTGAGTCCAATGATTCTGTGCTGTGCTACTAGAAGGAAAAAATTGCCCTCAACTGAGATGTGGAAGGCTGTGAATGGTGTAAGTTGGAAAATATAAGTTGGGGAGTAGGAGTCAGGGTGGGCCAGGAGCTAAATCTGCAGAATAGAGGGGGGATAAGTTAGAGTCCATGGGAAAATATGGATGGAGGTGACAGAGAGAGTGAGAGAAGTGAGGGAAGCCCAAGGAAGCATCTGTGAGGTCAGTGAAACTCCACAGTGGTGGTGGAAGAAGGCGGCAAACGACCTTCTTGGTGAGTAGAGTTCCTTTACTGTTATGTGCACTTGGTGCTGTAAATGTTTCCTTCATCCTCTACATCTTTCCCATCCCAACCCCCAGCTACTAACGGAGGAGGGACTTCAGTCAGATTGGCTTTACTGCTATTAATTTTGTTTTCCAGACAGGAGAGGGGTTGTGTTTCACATTAAGTTCAGAATGGTAAGAGAAATAGTGGCTGACAAGAGGCAGAAGGAACAGTGAGAAGCAGGTCCCTAGGAAGAAGAGAAAATCTTGGCATGTCTTTGACTTCCCCAAGCCTTAATCTTATTCAGATCGCAAAGTCCAAGGAGAGCCAGCTGACACTTAGGTTACAATGGCATAAGACATGAGCAGATGATATATTCTACTTTATAGCCTTCTCTTCTTGCTTAAAAAAATATTGCAAACATTTTCTCAAGTCATTTAATATTCTTCAACAACATAATTTTTAATGGCTATATAGCAGTCCATCAAATCAAAGTACCGTAATTTATATAACAAATCCCTTATGGTAAGCCATTTAGGATGTTTCTACATTTTGCATATGATAAATAACACTGAAATGAACAACTCTCTCTATAAATCATTGTGCGCATCTTTGATTATTTTCAAATGGGCTCATTTTAAATAACCATGAACAATTTTTGCAATAGAAATTTCTGCTCATTGTTTTCTTTATGAACTAAAACATTTCCTTCAGGCAAAAAAAATGGAAAAGAAATTCCTGGAACATCTGGCTTGTGGTGTAATTTACTTTTGGTATTCAGCTGTGCTCCCCAATTTTGAAATGCCTTCTTTCTAATAGACTCATCCTTGATTTAATCTCCCTTCTGGAGATACAGATGCAAGTGTGTTTCCTTCTTTGAACCTTCAGCCTGGGAGCCATGACTACAGAAAAGAAGCACTGCTAAAGTTGCAAGTTAGTTGCCTTCAACTCCTATTTCTCAATTTGTAAGACTTGGAGAAGAAGGGCCAGAAACAGAAAGAATTACACTGTGAGAGTTTTTGTTGGGACTAAAAAGATTCTTGTGTTAATGGCTCCTGTTGAGAACTGTGATATGCCAGGCCATTTACAGAGATTATCTCTGTAACCCATACGAGGTATGTGTCACCCCCACTGTCAGGATCCAGCTGAGGCTCAGAAAGGCCAGTTCACACAGTCAGTTAAGTAGCTGAGCTGGGATTCTAACACAGGCTGGTGTAACTCAGATACACCATGTTGTATGTTAGTGGGGCTCCCACATTTTTGAATTCTGAGTGCTGCTAAAATTTCAAATAAAAAATTGGGGAGATCCATAGGCTGGCCAACTTTTTGTTTCTGCCAAATAAAGGCATTAAAATAACAACAACAATCCAACTGTGATACCCTATTACCACCATTTCACGAACAAAAATATATTTTAATGCTGAAAAGAGGAAGGTGATACTCTCTGAAGACAGTCCTTTAAATGAGATGAATTCAATCTTACAAAAGCTCAGTACATTTTCCTTTCTGATGATCATCATTTCACCATGGACAGGGATCTATCTTCAGACCACATTTAAGAACTGCTTCCAGAGATACATTGTCATGATTGCCGTGACCGATGGTTGCTCTGACTTGGCTGACCTGTGCAGAGACTCAGGACAATTCAGAGATATTAGAGTCAGGTATGACCTCTACCCAGGGCCTCAGCTACAACCTGGCCTCCATGGCCAGGAGCTCAGGGTCCAAATCTCCCAGAGGAAGGCTGGATTCTGGCAGAGCTGGGAGAGTGGGAGGAAAAAGCCACATGGGGATATTACCTAGGGTAGCAGAGACCTCCTCAGTCCCCATGCTGGGTCATTACCCAGCTTCCAGCCAATCCCAGGAGTGGGAATCTGCTGTCCAGTTGACCAGAATCCCCTCCCTGCTTCCCTTCTCCCTGGGGATTCTCCTCTAGCCCAGGCAGCTTTTGATCTTTTAATAACTCCGCTCTACTGTTACCGGATTTTGTCTAGGTTCTTGACTATGCTGCAGAAAGGAATTTCAAGAGCACATCAGGTTAGTTAGGCCAGTAATTTATTAAGGAATGATGAGAAGAGAAATGGGAGAAAATAACACATCATAGGTCCCAGGTAGAGAGGAAGAGGCTGAAGAGTGATAAAGAGGACCTATTTATAGATTGCAATTTTCCATTATAGATTATAAATACCCAGGTTTTACTTGTGTGTTGATCCATGCGAGGAGTGGGGGCAGGGGGAGGGGACATGGTGAAAGCAGGGAACAGAAGGGAAGAGAGAGAAAGAGAGATACGCTCTTCTCGCTTGCTTTTTAAATGATCAATTATTCCGCCCCTTTGCTAATGGCATGGGAGGAGTTCCAGCTGTTTGCTGTTTTCATTGACTACCCCACCCATCAATCTCCCAGGAGGGCCCAATTATGATGTCCCTGGAGAATATCTGGGGCTTCTCCTGGCTTCCAGAGGAAATCTTGTTCTGGATGGGATTCTCACGAGGGTCTTCCAGCAGCCATCTTGGGGGTATCAATGTCCACACGGACTTCTTGCCAGGTTCCAGCTCCATCTATGGATTCCCTATTTTTCTAGCCTGCTTCACTACTTCTGCACATCCAAAGGGTCTGATTGAGCTACTTTCCTTGGCAAATCCCCTGGCGCTTCCCCCTCTAGGTGGCGCCACCAGCCACAGTTCCTGGGTCCAGTCTTGTCGACTCCCTTTCCTGGGGTGGGCATGGCCACTCTATCTGCACCCACCTTTCATTAACTGACAAAGTGATCAAGCAGATTTATATGGATCAGTCACTTGAGTAGGACTGAGGACACTGAGAAACAAGTTTTCATCCTAAATATATTAATAATCAAAGAAAGTTTACAATTTGTGATACATACAACATAGAAAATTACCAGGATGCTATGATGAAGGAGAGTTAGGGTGGGGTGGGGTGGTGCAGACTCTCTTAAGTGGGCGGTTAGAGACATTCTTCCTGAAGGAGTAACATTTAAGAGGAGACCTGAAAGATTAGAAGGTCTCGATATGTGAAAGGGAGGGGAAGAGTGTCTGAGGGAGAGGGTTTAGCTCATGCAAAGGCCCCAAGGAAGGAAAATGCTTGACTCTCAAGCTTGGAATTGCCTGGAGGTGGGGCAATTAAAGACTGTGCGGCCTCCATTGGCCAAGGGCAATGTGTGGGAGCTGGTGGATAACTGTCTTTCCTTTCTGTCTCCTGGGTGGACAGTCTAAGCCACACTTCCCACAGCTCCTCAGAAGGCCCTGTGGGACCTTCCTCTAGGGATGGCCAGCTCTAAAATGCATCCTCGCACTGGCTCCCCTTCCTTCTCTGTTTCACCGCCCCTGCCCTCTGCTCCCTGGAATGACTTTCTGAATAAACTGCTTGTAAGCAGGTTTTTATTTCAAGCTCTATTTTCAGGAACCCAGGCTAAGCCAAGGGCCACAGTATTTGTTGAGAAATGGTAACAATAGATTGTGTATTCTATGCAGGTTAAGAAGGTTAGGAAAGACAGGATGTGATGGATGGACTGTGAAAACGTAAGGGGGTTCATGGATTGGGGGTCTTGATGAGGCTGCAGAATTGTAGGAGAGGTGCTACCAAAGCAGAGGACTTGGGTAGATGGAGCTGCGAATTCTGGTGGTGGCAAGATCCAGAGTGGAACCTGGGTGTGGGTGATCAGGTTGGGAGTTCAGGGAAGCATCATTGGAGAGGAGAAGATGGAGCTACTGAGATGGTTTTAGGCATAGATGGGTGGGGATGGAAGTCAGATAGAAAGGGATTGACGTGTACAGGAGAAGAAGGGAAATGAACTGGTAGACAGATGTCACTGCTCTGGGAGGGGTGAGTTAGAAAAGGGGACAAAAGGCACTAGGGTTTTCACTCTCCTAAGTTCCTTTGATCACAGTTGTATCTTCAAAAGATACAGAATTGTCTGGAGTCGGGGGTTCATTGGAAAGAATGATGTTGAAATTTGCTTTAGGAAATATGGAGTTTCAGGTTGAACCAGAACATCACAGTGGACATGGAAATTGGGCAGTAGGACAAGTAGGACCTTGGAAGAGGGGGCAAGGCTGGAGTATAGAACTTAGAGTCACCTACTTACCTGCAACGGTTGAAGCCACAAGGATAGAAGAGATGACTTTGGGGATGGCATAGGCGAAACACTGAGATGCTGAGAACCAAGGCTTGGTGTTTACCTACATTGATGGGGGAGGAGACAGAGGAGCCAAGGAAGGAGACCTAAGAAAGAGCGGTCTGAGAGATATTAGGGGAAGAATTCTGAGAAGGGTGGGGCCCAGAGAAATGAGGGAAAGTAAGAACGGGGTAAGAGTCTTTGGACTCAGCATTTAGGAGAATATTGGGGGCAGAGGAAGTTATATTGGAATGGGTTTGGGCAGTGTTTTTAAAACTGGGTCAATACCCTTTAGTGGTTCGTGAAAGTAATTTAGCAGGTTGTGAACAGCATTTTTTTTTTTCATGAAAAGGAATAAAATAGAAAATTTCAAAACCTATTGCAGGTTTAATTTTAGTTACATAAAATGTATATATATATATGTGCAGATGTGTGTCCTGGATCACAATGTAAAATGTATTTTTATTGAGGTTCGCAGACAAAATAGATTAAAAGCTACTGGGTTAAGGTACAAAGGAGAAGAAAAGAAGACTAGATGGTGGATGTAGACTGATTTCAATATGTTAAGAAAAAGGGGAGAGAAAAGTGAACGGAGCCTGAGGAACCTGTGGAACAGGGTCAAGTATGCTAATACCAAGTAGCTCCGTGGCATGCCATGCTATCATCAACCTGCCAAATGCCAAAGATAAGGAGAGAATTCTGAAAGATGCAAGAGAGAAGCAACATGTCACATACAAGGGAGCTCAATAAGATTAAGTGCAGATTTCTCATCAGAAATCATGAAGGCAAGAAGGCAGTGGGAAGACATATTTAAAATGCTGAAAGCGAAAAGTTGCTACCCAAGAATTCTATATCTGGCAAAACTGTCTTTCAAAAATGAAGGGGGGGGCGGTTAAAATCTTCCCAGATGAACAGCAGCTTAGGGGGTTTGTTATCACTAGACCAGCCTTTTAAGACATAATAGAGTCCTGCAGGTTGAAAGAAAAGGATACCTGACAATTGATTGAAGTCACATGAAGAAATAATGATCTCTGGTAACGATAATGACATGGGTAAATAGAAATACCAGTGCTACTGTATTTTTGATTTGTAACTCCAATTTCTACTTCCTGCAGGATCTAAAAGGCAAATGCATAAAATGTAATCATTAATCGATGGTTTTGGACTCATATGTATAAATTTGTAGTTTGTGACAAGAGCTACATAAAAGTGGAGGATGGAGGGCACAGGAACATAGTTTATGTATGCTTTTGAAGTTAGCATTGTATGAAAGCAAAGGAGATAGTTATGGAGTTAGGAACCCCATGGCAACCACAGAGAATATTCAGGCTCCTGGAGACAGAAATTAGAGACTAGGTTACCAGGGTGGGGAAGAGGAGCAATGGGAGTTAATGCAAAATGAGTGTGGGATTTCTGTTTCCCTTCTGGGTGAAGTGAAAGTTCTAGTGATAGATCATAGTGAGGGTGCTGCCTCATTGTGAATGTGACGAATCCTCTTGAATGGTATGCCTGGGAGTGGTAGCAATGGGAAGAAGTATGTTGTGTATAGTTTTCCACAATCAGGAAAAGAAAGAAAGATAAACTAAAGAGATAATGGCAATTAAATACAATTACATGAGACTGGATGGGATCTAAGAATGGAGAAGAAAAGGCTCAAAAGGGTATTATTGGCACAGAAGAATAAATTGGAATATGGAATGTAAGATTTATATCAATGTTAAATTTCTTAAAGATAATTGCACTTAAGGGGATTACATAAGGGAATGTGCATGGAAGTATTACATATTCAAGGACTGTGAAGTAAGCGACCTGCTCTCAAATGTTCAGAAAATAGATAGACAGATAGATAGACAGACAGATAGATAGATAGATGATAGAACGATACAACAAAGGTGGCAAAATGTTAAAATTAGTGTATCTGAGTATTTCTGGGGGTGGAGTGGGGATATGTTGGGGTTCTTTGTACAGGGTTTGTGTTATTTTTGCAACTGTCCCATAAGTTTGAAATTATTTCAAAATGGAAAGTTAAAAAAAGAATGATAAAAGAGTATATTACTGTCAAGAGTATATAATGAGGGGATGGATGGAATAAAGAACAGGGAACATACCTTCAAAAGAAGGTATGATGGTTTGAAGCTGTATGGACTCCAGAAAAGTATGTTCTTAAAGTTAATCTATTCCTGTGGGTGTGGACCCATTGTAAGTAGGATCTTTTAGTGAGTTGGATATTAACTTAAAATGTGACAAACCTCACTCAGGGTGTTTTTTTTTTGTTTTTTTTTTTAAGACTTGTTTATTTACTTACTTTTTATCCATTTAACCCCCCCCCCCATCCCTTTGCTGTTTTTGTGTCCACTCTTTGGGCAATTCTCTGTGTCTGTTTCCTGCCTTCTCCTGTCATCCTTCTCCTCCTGTCTTCACTGGGATTCAATCCTGGGATCCTCCGATGTGGGAGAGAGGTGTTCTGCCACCTGCGCCACTTCAGTTCCTGGTTTTTTGGCACGTCTTGTCTTGGCTCTTCCCTGAGTCTCTCTCCTGTTACGCCATCATCTTGCTGCATGGTTTGGTGGGGTCTGGGATCTCACCTGCTTGCGAGGCCTGACGGCACGCACGCGCACCTTCTATATATATATATATATATATATATATATGTATATTTAAATTTTACCAGGAGGTCCCGGGAATCAAACCCAGGTCCCTCCATATGGGAAATGGACGCCCAACCATTTGAGCCACATCTGCCCCACCCCAGGGTGGTCTTAATACTCATATTAGAGTCCTTTATACAAGAATGAAATTCAGACAAAGAGAGAAAAAGCCACAGAAGCAAGAAGATGAAAGCAACAAAACCTGGAAGAGAAAGGAGAGACCAGCAGATGCTGCCATGTGCCTTGCCATTTGACAGAGGAGTCCAGGACGGCCAGCAGCTGGTTTTAAGGCAGAAGGTATTGTCTTTATGATGCCTTGATTTGGGCATTTCCACAGCTTCAGAACTGTAAGCTTGTAAGCTGATAAATTCTCATTATAAAAGCCAACCCATTTCTGGTACATTGCTTTCTGCAGCCTAGCAGGCTAGAACAGAAAGCAAGAAAGTAGAAGGAAAGGAATATAGACTAGGAAGTACTCAGAGAACAGTAAAATGATGGCTTCAAACTAAATATTGAAAAATTACATTAAATTTAAGTGAACTAAGTTGTTTGATTAAAAGAAAAAGATTGTCGTATTGGATAAAAAATTAATACCATTATTCATTTCTCCCCAATATTGGCTATAAGACAAGAAGGACTGCTTTTGCCTCTACTATTCAAAATTTTATAAGAAGTTCTTACCAAAGAATTTAGAAAAGGAAAAGAAATAAAAGGCATCCAAATTTGAAAGGAACAATCTCTATTCAAAGATGACATGATCTTATATATATAGAAAACCCCAAAGAATAAAGGAACACTATTAGTCTTAATAAAATCATTCAGAAAAGTTGGGGGATACATAATAAACATGTAAAAATCAGTTGTGTTTCATTAGCTTTTTTTTTTTGCAAGTGCTTTTCTAAGAAACCAGACATGATTTATTTGAATTGGCAATAGCATTCTTTTAAATGGGAGAAGATGATAGATTACAAAATACTCTACTTTCAGGCCAGCCATGTAGAACTCAAAGCTTCTTTTTTTTAAACCTTATTTTAAAAAACAACAACAATATGTGATGCTTTGAAGAGCATCAAAGAGACATGTCTAAAATGTAAGAATACAGCAAAGTTGGAACTAACGGAATGGAAAGGAAAGATGCTATAGCTATATTAATATCTGACAAACTAGAGTTTAAGGCAAAAAGCACTATCAGTGATAAATAGAGATACTTCATAATAATAAAAAATTCAATTTCCTGGGGAGATAAAACAATTCTAGTTTTGGAAACAACTCATATCATAGTCTAAATAGTTAAAGAAAAAAGTTTCAGAATTAAAGGAGAAAAAGACAAATCTATATTCATCAAGGTAGATTTTATTGTACCCAGTGAACGATAGAACAAGTAGACAAAAAAAAAAAAAAAAAAAAAAATCTGAAGGACATGAGATTTGAATAACAATGAACAAACTGACCTATTTGACATGAATAGAACACTGTAACCAACAAGAGCAGACCATTCATTCTTTCTGAGTATATGTGAACATTTACAAAAATCAACCATATAATAGGCCATAGAGCAAGATATTTCAAAGGACTGAAATCACACATAGTGATTTTCTGATCATAGTAAAATTAAACTAGAAAGTGTAATAAAATATCACAAATGTTTTCTGTGTTTGGAAATGAGAAAATACACTTCTAAATAATCCATAGCACAAAAGAAAATTCCAAATGGAAATAATGAAATATTTTCCATTGAATAATAAAAATATTACATATAAGACTTGGGGGATGCAGCTCAACCATACCTAGAAAAAAATGTAAGACCTTAAAATATATGTATTTTAAAAAGAAACAGATTAGAAAAGAACACCATATTAAGACCAAAGAAAAGAAACATACAGTAGAGAGGATCAATAAGCCAAAGGATGAAATTGACAAATCCTTAGGGAGACCGATCAAGAGATAGAGAGAGAAGATCCCCAAAAAATCAATATCAGGAAGAAGAAAGAGGATATCACTACAGAGCACAAATATCAAATACTCTTAAGAGTATATTATAGACAACTTTATGCCAATAAATGGAAAAGTGGGAAAATTTGTTGAAAAGTCCAACTTACCAAAACTGACATAAGAAGAAACAGAAAATCTTAATAGTCCTGTATCTATTTTAAAATTTCCTGTTGTTAAAATCTTTCTCACAAAAAAATTTCCAGATCTAGGTAGCTTCACCAGTGAATTCCACCAAAGAGTTTAAGGAAGAAATAACAGCAATATTAAGCAAACTCTCCCAAAGAATATTCTTCAGCTCACTTTATGAGGCTAATAAAACCTTGACACCAAAGATAATTAAGGACATTCAAAAAAAAAAAAAAAAAAAAAAAAGAGAGAGAGAGAGAGAAAATTAGAGGCCCATTTTACTCTTGAACATAGTTGCAAAAACTCTAAACAAAATATCAGCAAAGGGAAGCGGCTGTGGCTCAATCAGTGGGGCTCCCGTTTACCATCTGGGAGGCCCCGGGTTCGGTTCCCGGGGCCTCCTGGTGAGGGCAGGCCCGCCCGCACGGCGTGGTTAGCTGACCCAGCGAGCACAAGCAGCAAGGGGGGGATAAATGAATAAATAAATAAAAATCTTAAAAAAAAAAAAAATCAGCAAACTGAACCCAGCAATAGATGAAATGTTTAATATGTAAAATTTATTCTAAAAATGCAATATTAATCTAACATTCAAAAATCAATCAATGTAACTTATCCATTAACAGACTAAAGGAGAGAAAGCATATGATCATGGCAGAAGGAGGTAGCAAATTGACCCACATTGAATGAGTTGATCCGATGTACTCCCTCCCCTTGGGGAGCCGAGAGCAAGCTTGCCAGAAATGGGACACTGGCCAAGCAAAATGACCTCAAAGATGGCTCTAGGGTAAAAGGATGGAAAGAGCCAGGGAGACACACTCCCCCCTCACTCAGAGATCCAGCTGCTCTTAGATGGGCTAGGACCCTGGGGCCATCATTCAAAGGAAGCAGGGCATTCAAGCCTCAGATGGGATTGAGCTACTTCTTATCTGGAATTTCTCCAAGTTCACATCCTTCCCTTCTGCCACTCTCTGCTCGCATTAGTCACTGCCTTTGTGAAATAAACCCACAAGAACACTAGGTTATTATCTCTGAAGGTCAGGAACTGGGTCCATATTAATCATTGCTGAAATTCCCCCATGGCTGTCACAGCACCTCCCATAAAGAAGGTACTTGATAAAGACTTGTTCTTTCCTGTATTCCTTCAACAAATATTTAGTTCACGTGGGCAACGTGCCAGGCACGAAGCTAGGCATTGTATGCACAGTGAATTAAACAAAACAACAAAAACAAAACCAGATATGCCCTCTGCCCTCATGCCCACTGCTTAGGGTGGGGGTCGGGGGTTGGGGTTGAATTTTTTTTTTTAAGAAAATGAACAAATTAAATAGGTAATTTTGAATTGAGCTATGTGTAGTGGGAATAGAATGTGATGACAGTAGTTGTTCAGATTGGGTGCGAGGGATGTCCTCTCAGAGGAAGTGGCATTCAGATATCTGGAGAATGAGAAGGGGAAGAGTCGTGTGAAGAACTGAACAAAGGAATGAACGAGTCTGCCCAAGGGCCGGGTAGGGGGCTGTGAAGGGGCAGAGAGTGTTCCTAAGAAGAGAAGAGTCACCACCATCTACTGAGTACTTACCAGGGTTGGGCACGATGCAAGAATTAAGTCATTCAATTTTCCAAAGAACCCTGGGAAGCAGGACCCCCAGCCCATTTTACAGAGGGGGAGACTGAGGCTCAGGAAGGGCTGGTCACTTGCCCAAAGCCTCATAGCTACAGAGCCGCAGCACCAGGAGTCAAACTCAGTTTGTGAGGCTTTCAAGCTCATGTTCTTAAATTGTGTGCCCCCCTTTGCTCCATCAGGGAGCATGCCGTTCCGGCAGCCTTTGCCCAGGCTTGTGCCCTCTGCTTGGGAGCCCCAGGACTGAGCAGGGCTAGGAGGGTGCAGAACCAGCCGGGAAGCCGCATGGGCTTCATCTCAGGGGGACGTGAAGGCTCCAGGCTCCGCCTGGAGCCACTGACAAACCCCCCAGGCTCTGAGCTGGAACAACTCTGCCTTCCACTAGCTGTTTGATCCCTGGAGCCACCTGGCTGATCCCCCTGCATGTGCCCCCGGCCTCCAATGGTGTGAGCGTGGCCAGAGGGAGGGGATGTGCATGAGAGAGAACTCTGGGCAGCCAAGGAGAATCCCAGCCTGGAGCCGACACCCCCTTGCTACTTCAGGACCCCACCGGAGACCCCCAGAACTGCTTTCTATCCTCCCCTCACAGCCACACAGCACAGGACCCCTCCCAAGATGCTGTCACCCGCCCACCCCAGTCTCCCCCTTGAGGGGGCCCCGGGCTCTGGCAGGTGAAAGAGCTCAGACATGGAGTCCCCTCAGGGCACGCGTTGCTGAGGCCAGAAGCCAGTTTCCCTGTGTCCTGTCCAAGGCAGGCACTGGGCACATTTCTGGCAAGTCCTGCTGCCTGCATGTCCTCCACCTCACAGGACCTTCGCCTCCCCTCCTGTCTGCCCCTCGGCACAAGCCCACCTTGTGCCCACGGCCTCCTCGTGTTCCACTTTCCTCTCCTGTTTGAAAATTATCTGTGGCCAGCACTGAGGCAGCTTTCCAACGCGCAAGCCTTGGCACTTTGGTGCCTTGGTATTTTCTTTACTATTTCACAGTCTGGTAGTTGGAGGCCTGGGGAGTTGGAGTTGCCCACCCAAGACTAGCTAGCTAGGAAAGAGCAGAGCTGAGACCTGGTTTAAATATAGGGAGTCTGACCTCCAAGTCAGGACTTTTCCAGATCTCCAGCTCTGGTAATGCCAGCCTTTATCAGAGGGTGGTGCTGTGTGGTCAGCGTGGTCTGGCGCTGTGTGGTCAGCGTGGTCTGGCTCTGTGTGGTCAGCGTGGTCTGGTGCTGTGTGTCAGCGTGGTGTGGCTCTGTGTGGTCAGCGTGGTCTGGTGCTGTGTGGTCAGCGTGGCCTGGCGCTGTGTGGTCAGCGTGGTCTGGCTCTGTGTGGTCAGCGTGGTCTGGTGCTGTATGGTCAGCATGGTGTGGCTCTGTGTGGTCAGCGTGGTGTGGCGCTGTGGGGTCAGCGTGGTCTGGCGCTGTGTGGTCAGCGTGGTCTGGCGCTGTGTGGTCAGCGTGGTCTGGCTCTGTGTGGTCAGCGTGGTCTGGCGCTGTGTGGTCAGCGTGGTCTGGCGCTGTGGGGTCAGCGTGGTCTGGCGCTGTGTGGTCAGCGTGGTCTGGCTCTGTATGGTCAGCGTGGTCTGGCGCTGTGTGGTCAGCGTGGTCTGGCGCTGTATGGTCAGCGTGGTCTGGCGCTGTGTGGTCAGCGTGGTCTGGCGCTGTGTGGTCAGTGTGGTCTGGCGCTGTGGGGTCAGTGTGGTCTGGCGCTGTGTGGTCAGCGTGGTCTGGTGCTGTGGGGTCAGTGTCATGTTGCCATTCTGCCAGCAGGTCACAGGGTTCACACCTACTGTGCCATCTTGGGTAAGTAACTTATCCGCTCCCAGCCCCAGTTCTCTCTCTACAGTGTGTAATAATGGCCACCTTGAAGGATTTTGTGAGGTTCCAATGAGGTTAAAGTAGAGAAGGTGTAGCCTTCAATGTACTTTTCTGCCTGACACAGGCAGCAGAATATTAAAGAGCATAGAGCTCTGAGGTAAGGCTGCTGGACTCCACTGCTGTGTGATCTTGGGCAATTCTCTCGACCTCTCTGTGCCTCAGTTGACTCATCATAAAATTACCATGAGGATCAAGCCTGCTTCATAAAGATATCGTATTCAAAGAGACTGCACTTTCCCTGGTGAGTCTCAGTGCCCAGGACAGACCCCGGACACAATGGGGACTCAGTAAAGAAAACGACTGAATACAGAGCTGCACACAGCACCTGGCTCCTAATAAGCCCCAGTGCACACTGCCGTTGTTGTTATGTGGTCATCATTGTTACTTCTCTGGCATTTCTCCCTCCTGGCAAGACAAAAGCACTTTCTGTCTGTAAGGAGCCTCTTACCCTACTTCCTCGTCCCCTCTCCATCTCACCCTTCAGGCTGCCTAGGCTGGGAGACGGCAGGACTCCCGGGGGCCACAGAATCAGCGGTGCCTTCCCTTCAGGGTCGACCTCCTGAACCTCACTGACCATCTGCATTTACACACACACACACTCACTCACACACTCACTCCCGGGTCTAAAAAATGGACTCAACAGACACAAGTGTTTTCCCGAGAGCTGGGAGGTTTTGCTAATCATTGTTACTCATGGTTCAGTTTGATTCCTGTCAATTATTATCCAAGCCGTGTTCTCTCTCCAGAGCTGGGACTGTCGCGTAGAGGAAACAAGGCGAGTGTGCCCGACTTGGGTAGTGCATGTGCTGTGTGCAGGCGCGTGTGTTGGGGAGCAGCCGAAGGGGAGGTGCCTGGGTAATTTATATCTGACCGCAGGCTGGTTTAAATTACCCTGGGGAAATATCTGCCTGGGTGATGATGTCTAATCCACACTCACTCCACGAGCGCTGGATCGTTTTCTCTCCTCCCTTCTTGCCTCTCTGTTCATATCACTCCGGCTGTCTCCTGCCAGCCTCTGCCCACTGGACTCTCTGGCCTGAGCACAAAGGTGCAGCCAGACGCCGAGAATGAGGTCCTTCTTCTCGGAACCGGCGGGGCTCTGCCTGGCTGTCACGGCCGTGCTGGGGGGGCTAGTCCTCTGCAAGCTCAGGAAGAGCCCCGGGCAGGTAGGGAGGCAGGCGGCGTGCTTGGCGGGCCTCTGGGGAGGGGCTTGCCTGCTCAGCTCGTCCCTCTTCTGGGGCTTGGTCCTCTTCTCCCTGTCCTGCTTCCTCCTGTATACATCCTTCCTTGGCCAAGAGCTGTTACCTGTGGACCAAAAGGCAGTCCTGATCACAGGTAAGTGGACGGCGCTCCAGTTCCTTCTGACATTTGCTTTGCCTTAGCGGGACTTTTTCGAATGTGGCTTGAAGATAAAATACTTGGCATGGACTAAATGAAAGCACATACCCAGCCGGTTTTCGCTGCCATTTATTGGGTCATTTCACTACAATTAATTGGATCATTTTCTTCAGGCAGTTCACTTGAAGGGGTTGAGAGGGAGGGGGCAGGTAAAATGCACCCAAGCCATGATTTTGTTCATTTCCCAGGAATAAATATTAGTAAGTAAAACTTTGGTATTTCATATGCTTTGTGGTGTCTAGGAAAGTCCCGTAGGTTTCTTTCGACTTAAACACATTTTTCATCAGGTTCTTATTCCCGAAGTGTGCAAGGAAGCTTACAAAGCCAGGTTCTCCTTGTAACTTGCTGTGCTTTTTGAAAATCCAGGGAACTCACCTGGGCTGAACCTTTGTAGTTCACCTGGCTGTGGGGAGGAACCTTGTGTCCTGTCTGAGCCTTTCTTCAAGTTTGTCATTAGACCACTAATGTCTCTTAATTGGATCAAGCTGGCAGTGTGTCCAGACTCTGGTTGCTTCTTAGCTGAGCTGCTAGGTTTTCCCTTCTTTTGTGTTTTTTTTCCAGCTGGGAGCCTGAGGCCAGATTAAATTCCTTTGAGTTGTAAAACTGGTTTGTTTGGTTATGAAGTTTGAGCTTGGATAGGGCTTTAATGAGGATTACCCAGTGTTATCCTAACCCTGAAAACGCTGCCAAGGAAAGGACATCATTGGTTGGGAGCCGCTGGGGTGCAGGCAAGTATGGGACAAGGATGGAAGCAAATCAAGGTGTTGGGACAATTCAGGAGAAGTGGACCCTAAAGGGACTTTTAAAAATTGCCACTTACTTTAACCCAATAATGAGATTCTTTTCTCAAAACAAAATGCAAGCTGGTGCTTGTTAGAGTTTTGAAGTGCTGTGGAAAACAACCTTCTTTAATTAAGAAGAAAACAGTTCAAAGGTAGAAAATTAATTCAGTCATGGTGATGTTGAACTACACCAATGTCTGGCATCACCTTGAATCACGCATTGAGGAGATGTGCTGGATTTGCTGCTCTTTTCCACCGGCTTTTTTGAGTGTCCCGCGGGCTGGGTGAAAAGCTGTGTTAACACTCCAAACCATTCTGCTCTGCGTACAGAACCAAACACCCTTGGACTTCATAATTTCGGGCCAAATTAATTTTTGGGGGGCTTTTCCATTTGTATGAGAGAAGACAGAACAATTAAGTATATTGGAAAAAAAAAAAAATAGCAATGCCATGCTCATCACTAATGGAATGAAATCTCCTGGAAGTCTAAATATCCCTGGGAAATCAGTTCAGGGGCAGCACTTCTAGGGCTTATAAATGAGAATACTAAATCTGAGGATAAACTCAGGCAAACTCCGGGTAACTGAGAAAACAAGAAGCTTTTCTTGCTTGTTTACCTTGTCTATGTTCTTTGTCTTCTGTTTTTAAAGATGTAGGCGTGAGTACATGCTCAAAATATACACCCAAGTCAGAGGGAGCCCACATCTGCCAATTGTGTTCAGTGTTATATAAGATGACTGATTTAATTAGGCAATTCAAACTCAACGACTAATCCCTAAATGAAATCCTTTGTTGTTACAAAGTTTAGAATTAAGAAGGTAATTACAAACATTTAAGGGTGACTGAAATGTCAGGTTCTTTGTCATTTCCTTAAGGAATACCATTGGTTCAATACAGAAGGTTTCAAGCCTTGTGAACTAAACATTAAAAAATGTTAATGAATTATTTTAGTTAGACCAGAACTCACTAAAAATCAAGAAGCAACCTGAACTTGGAGTTAAAAACTGGTACACATTTTTCAGGGGTGTGAGGTGGGGGAAGAAATTTGGTAGTGTACATCAAAAGCCACACAAAATTCCTTTGCCCAATAATTTTAGTTTTGGAATTTCTCTTAAAGATATAATCTAAAATATGGAAAAAGGCTAGACACAAAACAGAATAGCATATTCACAATGTTTTTCCATAAAGTCTTATTATTTAAAATAGTGAGACATCAAAAGGAACAAAAGGGAGTGGATGTGGCTCAAGCAGTTGAGCTCCTGCCTCCCACACGGGAGGTCCCGGGTTCGGTTCCCAGGGCCTCCTGAAAAAACAAAAATGAACAACAAGCAAAACAAACGATAAAATCAACTCGCGGAAGCTGATGTGGCTCAGTGGTTGAGTGTCGGCTTCCCTTATACAAGCTCCTGGGTTCAATCCCTGGCCTCCAGTACCTAAAAAAAAAAAAAAGAAAAGAAAAGAAAAGAAAAGAAAAGAAACGAACATGGTCATAAATTATTTTATAACCTCTGTGTGTAACAATGTGCAGCCATTAAAATAAAATAAGCCATCAGGACTATGTTATGATGGGGAAGACTGCTTGGGAAAAGTGAAAACAAGGATTTGTGCAAAAGGGCAGCCATGTCAATGCATAGAGAAAACACTGGAAGGAAAGAGTTCATAAATGATTGGATTAGAGTACTTGGATGATATTTCCCCCTAGCTTTCAAATTTCTTTAATGTGGCTATATTACTTATATAATAAAAATACTTAAAAGAGGGAAAACATTAAAAGAATCAAGTCCCTTTTGTGCTACATTTAATTATGGACCCAAGTGGACAATTCCAAGGACAAATGAAAAAATGACTTTCCTTTCCTTTTGGTCCTTTATTTTGCTAAGATGCTCAAAGATCTTCTATGTCAGAAGAAGAAATAAGCAAGTACACAGTGTTTAAATACATACTTATCTTCAAGCTCCCAGAAACTGCAGTGGCCATTCGATTTTTTTTTTTTAAATAACTGCAAAATTCTTGAAGAACAGGAATGCAACAATATTTCAAGCATAATGCAGTGAAAGCAACCCTGAAGTCAGACGGCTTGGATTTAAATTTTGCAGTCACCTTGCCTGAGGCTGGGTTCCCCAGAGGCAGGTCTTGAGGCTCTGTGTGAAAGGGATTTATTAGGGAGGATTCTGAGGAAAACCGGTCCTGGAGATGAAGTCACACATCGGAGCTGACTAGAACAGGGCTCAGGGATCTGAGGCATTTATGCCTTTCCGTCCTCTCACTGGTCAGCCATCAGTACCAGTACCGGGGAGGGGAGACCTAGGCCTGCAGGCACTTCCGGCTCCCCGTGGACCTGGGGCCGCCTCAGAATGGTCGCAGGTGCTGGCTGCTGGGAGTGAGACACACCAGAGATGAGTGTGCACAAAAACAGGGCACGAGCTCACACACACACATACACATACACACACGTTTATAGATGGAGTTAGTGGATGAGAGAGAGAGGGAGAGAGAAAGGGAAGAAGAGAGCGGCAGAGAAAAGAAAGAAAAGAAAAAAGAATGAAAAAAAAAGAAAAGGCTGACAGAGACAGAGAGAAGAAACACTCATGCATTTATTCAGCAAATATTTCCTGAGGGCCTAGTGTGTGCCACGTATTGTCCAGAAGCAAAGGGGGGAGTTTTTGAAAGACCATGACATTGGTTTGTCGTCAGTGATGGGAGCAGAATCCCTAGTTTTCCTGGACTTCGAGCCTTCTCAGCCTGCCCTCCCAGCCTGGTGGGAGATGCAAATGTTACTTTGATTTCCTACCCACAGCCCTTTTGCCCTATCCCCTCCAGGGCCTGTGTGCAGGGCCCACACCTGGAGGCCTCACAGCCCCATAGGGGAGAGAGCCACTGGCCTGAGCACAGCTGTGCTTCCCAGGAGGGTTTCCCAAAGTGCTGTGGAGCCCAGAGGTGGGGCAGCTCGTGAGTGAGGCAGGTGACTGGGGAAGGCTTGCGAAGGAGGTGGCCCTCTCGCAGGAAAGTAGGAAGGTACCCCAGGCTGCCTGTATGTAGCCACTGTGCATACCCTTAACCCTCCATAAAGCCTGTTGAGCTGGATAATTTTTCTTTATTGAAATGCTCAAAACTGGGTGCAAGGAAGGGAAGGGGGATCTGCTTTAGTTTGAAATCTTTACTTTATGTACCAAATAAAGGGTCCAAGATGATTGGTGACCCCTCCTGGGAGTTACTAAATAGTCCAAATAGGTTCTGAAATTGGCATCATCTTGGTATTTGGGCTCCTTTGAATTTAACATTAGGTTATTTAAATGGATAAACATGGTACGTGTTGACAGTGGACTAAAAGACAAAAGTGTTAAGAGCTTTCCATTCTTGTCTTACAACCATTCTATGTTTTGTGAATAAGGAAATTATGGGACCAAAACCACTGAACTAATAAGCAGCAGAGATGGGACTAAATCCAGATCAGATCCATCTGCCCCCGAAAACCAAGCTCTTAACCACAACCATTAGCTACATTATAGCCATAGTTGCTATTCACCGACAAAGCTTCACAGGGCATAAAATGTTCCCAATCAATCAACAAGTATATATCGAGTATCTGTTATGTGCACGTGATTCTGCTTGATGCAGAACTTGGCAATTGATTGGATGCAGGAGGTGCAGATGAGTGAAGATAAAATGGGCGGGGGCTGGGATGTTGGAAGGGGGTGATGATATGAGAGACGTGATGTGGTGTGTTTGAGGGCACAGAAGGGCAGTGCAGATGGAAATGTCATCGGATGCTGGAAACACAGAAACCGATCTTTGCTAGGCCTGGATATAGAGACCGAAGAGACATGAGCAGCCAAGACTGAGGCTCAAGGAAGAGATAAGTGAGGCACATACAATCCTCAGTGACCCTACAATCCAGTAAGTCTAGAGGATCCTTTTTTAAGTTGCCACTTACTCTCCTTATCATCCAGTTTAAGCTTTACCTTGGTCCTCTACAGGGAAGCATGTTAAGGTATGCTAACCCAGGTAATGCTTTAAAGTTTGAATGTCGATTTTGTTAGGCATTCTAGACGGGGTGTTTTGACTGGGGGATGTTCTTGTGGGGAGAAATTCCCCTCAACTATATTGCAAACTGCTTGAGGGCAGGGACCGGGTTTCTCTCATCACCATCCACCCTTTTCAGTCTCCGAGTAAAATAGACTTAACAGAATGGTAATGAGTGAATGCACCATGAGCGAACAATCCAAGTTGATGAAATGCCCTTCCCTTTTTGTGGTCATTGGTTGGACACAATGGGATTGTCCCAAACCTCCCACTTGCTTAGGCACTTATCTCTGCTGGTTCTTTGTGCTGGGGTTAATTGTACAGAAAGGGCAGAGTGACATGCCTGGGCTGTGGGGGCCCCATTGGCTCTGCAGGGACGTCAGTGTTGGCTTGCTCTGGACAGGGCTTTGTGTTGACTGGGTTCTAAGTGTGCTCCTGCTTACCCAGGATTGGGCACAAACCGGACATCCTCTGGCCCTCACGAGGCAAGGGTCACTGGTGAGCTCCTACCCCCAGGGACTTGTGTGTGTGAAACCTGCCATTTTAAGGAAGTTGGCAATTTTTTTCTTATTGTTTTTAAACAACCCTATAGGCCAAAAAACAAACAAACAAACAAACAAAATGCATCCTCATGGCCCAGTGGCAGCTTGTGACCTCTTCTTGGTTCCTTCAACTTCTCCAGAGAGGAGCTGCTTTGGCTAATACATTGCACCTGTTAGCATCACTTCTGAGGGCTGCTTTTCTTACTCATACTCAGGCTTATCACAGTCTCCTTCTCCAAGAAGAGATCAGGGAGGAAGAAGCTCCTCTGCTGTCAAACTTTTCCCTCGTGGAGCATGTGGTGCTCTGAGCCTTCCACAGCCCCTCCTATTAGGGAGTGTGTTTGTGTGTGTGTGTCTGTGGGGGGGGGGAAGTGGGGGGTGTTCTACTGCATCCATCCTGTTTGCTAGGCAGGGTCTGACCACATACAAAGGGTCTCCCCTGTCCTACCCAGTTTGTTACAGGTCAGTTGTGATACTGGGGCGAAAATGTGGTGAGAAAATAACACGTTGTTCTGTCACTTTGATGTTCGCAAAAGTCATAGATGAACTTTAATTCAGACCAACCGTATCCTAATATCTGAGTGCCTTTTAGGAGCAGCCCATTTCACCTAGTGGGGTTGTTTGACAACCCCATTGGCACGGAGCTCTCACTACCTCTTGAGGAAAATCATTCCATTTTTATATAATGCTAATAGTTATAAATATCTTCTTTAAAATAAGCTAAAATATTCCTTCTTGGAGCATCCACTAATGCACTTACTTCTACCCTTTAATGTAATTAAAGCACTCTTGTGCATGATAGCCCTTGACAAATGTGAAGACTACATCACATCAAGGTTTCTTTGATCTAAAGCCCTCCCTCCTTTACCATTTCTCCATGGCCTGGTTTCCAGAACTTTCAACCTTCCTCTCTGTCTCCCCAGGGAAGGAGAGAGTGAGAGGACAGATAGTAGCCACAAGTGTCACATGAATAGACATCCCTCCATATTGCAGAATATACTGTGAGTGGGGAAACTGTGTTCCCCCTAACATTAGGTTGAGAAAACCAACTCTCTGGATGGAGGATGCTGTGTCTAAACTTCAGCTTGTGTGACAAAGATCCAAGGAGGCCTGACTGCAAACTTAAATGGGGTTAAGGGTGAGCTGCTTGCCCACAGCTCCACTCCCCCACCTCCCTCCCACAAACATGCACATGCAATCTTAAGATGCTCAATATCTCAATGAAGATGTTAGACCACACATGACCTCTGGGCTCTAGGGCAAGCCACTTCATTTCCCAAAGGTGAATTTTCCTAATAATAATTTAAAAAAGGAATTATGACTGATACCTCCTCTAAGGATTAAACAAGATTGTGTGTATGTGTTTGTGTGTGTGTGTGTGTGTGTATCTGCCTGGCACATAAAAGCTTCATGAAATATAATGACTTTTATGTTTTCCCAGTCTTTCCCAGTCCAGTAAACCCTTGACAGAGAGAACAAAAGCCAAGTAGGATTTGGATAGCTCTGTCTTCTGCGTCATCCATTAATGCCAACTCATGGGATTGATTCAATGGTGCCTGGCCTCTTTTGTTCTTTTGCATTCTGACCATTACTTGCTGACAAACCTTCTTTGTGGTTAACTTGTTTCTGCAAGCCTCAGCCTCATCTGCTTTCCCTGACAGATGTTTCTCTCACAGGTGGGCAGGGCTTCCTGGAGAAGAGACCTGTGGCTCCGATCCACATCTACCTTACTTGCCCTTTAATCCCATCTGAGAGCTTCCTGAGTGAGCATTCTACATTTTCTTCCCTTCCGCTTCTCAGTGTGGGTCACTTTTTCCGAGTTATCCTTTTGATTCTTCTGCTACAGAGAGGAAAGAGTCTCTGGTGCCCTGGATTATGGACACCTTTGCTCTGCATTCCCAGTATAAAGCAGGCTCAGGGAATGAATGCATGAATGAATGAATGTAGAGAATTACTTTGAGGGTCTGAAAATAATTTTTACCTCTAAGAGAAACAATACATCTTGAGTGGCTGAGGGGAAGGAACTGACTTTGAGGAAAAGGATAGTACCTTTTTTGGGGAGACACCTTGAATGTGAGGTGTCAGGGTTACATCCAGTTGAAGATGCCCAAATGACATTTGGAGAAGTGAGGCTGCAATACAAGAAGGAGCCCAAGATTGGAGATACAGTTAGGTTTGTCTCTCACATAGGTGGGACAAATGAAGCTCTAGAAGCTAAAAAGACACCTGAGAGGAAACTATAGGCAGAAATTAGGGCAACAAGGAGCTGGGCAGTGGAGTCTACCCACATCTAGAGGATAGGTGGTGGAAGGTGGACCTGGACGGTGTAGAGTTCCAAGGAATGGAAGAAAGTCCCAAGGGAGAGAGCTCTAAACACTGTCCAGGATGGAGGAGAGATCGAGTGGGATGATCTCTGGACTTGGTGCCATGGAGGTACTGATTCAGAAGAGGGTATGGGAAGGGGCCCAGTGCAAAGGGCAGTGTGGGGGGTGGTGTGGAGATGGTACTAGTGGGCAACTCTGGAAGGCCTGAAAACTCTGGTGGATAAAGGGAGGTGCAAGATGGGAAATTAGCTCTAGGGAAGAGGAAGACTGAGAGAAGAAGTTTTGGGGGTTGATTTTGGAGGTCTAAAAGAAAGGATTCAATGAAGAAGACATTGTGCAAAAGGGATTATGATATTTGTTTTTTTTTGTTTTTTTTTTTTAGATTTTATTTATTTATTCATTTATCCCCCCCTTGCTGCCTGTGCTCGCCGGGTCAGCCAACCACGCCATGCGGGCGGGCCTGCCCCCACCAGGAGGCCCCGGGAACCGAACCCGGGGCCTCCCATATGGCAAACGGGAGCCCCACTGATTGAGCCACAGCCACTTCCCAGGGATTGTGATATTTGAAGCAGGTGGCTGCTGTTCAAGGTATAGAGGGAAAGTATCTGAGTTTTCATTCTAGTTGGTTTGTAAAACTAATGTGCAGTGTTATTGATTAAAAAGGCAATTTACTTATATCATGAAACTTCAATTGTTTATGGTGCCAGTTATGGTTCTAGGATCATTGTGAGAATAAAATGAACTAAAGCATGCCCGACGCTAAGTGCTGTGCCTGGCTGCATAGTAAACACTCGGGGAATGGGTGCTTTCTTGCTCCCATTGCTACCGTAGGAAATCAGAGAAAACAAAAGACAACAAAGCAATCAGAGAAAGCATCGTAATGGAAATAATAACACCTATTTTCTGGTCTGGAACAGATAGTCTCCATGTTGAGCTCTTTATCTCTCTGTTCATACTAGTTAAAATGGATCTCCAGTTTACCCCCATTCACCATCCTTTTCAATATTTATGAGTATTTGTTTAATATCTTCTTTCCTCTAAAGCAATGGCTCTCAATTGGGGGAAACATTTGACAAAGTCTGGGGACACTTTTGGGTGTCACAACTGGGCAGAGGGTGCTACTGATATCTAGTGGATAGAGGCCAGGGAGGCACCGTCCCCACACAAAGAATGATCCGACCCAAATGTTAGCAGTGCTGAGGGTGAGACATCCTGTGCTTGAGTGTGAGTTCCCTAGAGCAGCGGCCGTGTCATTCTCATTGACCGTGGCGTCTCCAAGTGCCAGGTACAAAGCAAGTTGCATGGTGGGTGCCCAGTAATAATCAAAGGAAATGGGGATTGAGCTGGACCTTGAAGTGTAGGTCAGGTCTGAATGCATCCTGTGCTCTGAGGTCACAGTGGCAGAGGGTGCTGGGAGATGTTTGAAAAGAAAGTTCACAAAGGAGATTGCAAATATCCTGCCCCTAAAAGGATGGGAGAGATGAAGCAGCCCTGGGTCTTCACCAGGAGATGGACATTGCTATAACCAAATTCATCATGGAATGAAAGATCTGGAATTGCAGGTAACCTGAGAACATCCAAGAATGCAGGCAATCATTGAAGGAGAAGAGATAGAGTTTTTTTTTTTTTTTTTCTTCTTTTTTAGTAGTATCTTTTCTTTAAAATTTATTTTTATTGTGGGTAAAAGAGATAGAGTTTTAAATAGACATAGTTCCTTTGATAATGCACAACGAGTAACAGAAGGGAGGCTCCCCACTGGAGAAAGGGAATGTCTATGCATTCAGAGATGGTCACTGCCTCCGATTCCTCGAGTACAGTGGATGTCAGCCATTGCTGTGCATCAAAATCACCTGGGGGGCCTTGGAAAAATATTGATGCTCAGGTGCCATCCCTAGAGGTCACGTTTACCTGCTCTGAGGCTTGACACAGGCATTATTTTTTAGGAAACCACCTCTCCCCAGGTGAAACTAATGCATATCCCTACATTGAGACGCACTCACTGTCTAAAACCTTTTTAAGCAACTCCGGTCTCCAACACTTTATATGCCCATCTCCAGTGGCTGTCCTCGCGGCGTCTCAGACTTTACATGCTGGGGATGACCTCTTGATTTGGGATCTCCTTCCTGCCCCAACCTGGACTTTGCTTAGTCTCTTCCATCTTGGTAAATTGCACTGTACCGGGCCAGCCCAGAGTCACCCTCAATTCCTGTTTCTCTCTTTTTGTCCTCTCAGATCCAATTCTTTCCCAGGGCTGTAACTTTTACTTTCAAAATGCATCTCGATATGCCTGCTGCTCTCCATCTCTGCCACCTCCACTCTAGTCAAATCTGCCATCATTTCTTTGTGGGCTGCTCCCTGGCCTCTTGGATTCCACTCTTGCCCCTCGAATCCATTCTGCTAGAGTGCCCCTGTCTGGCTTAAGATCCATCAAAGGCTTTCACTTTACCAGGAATCAAAACCCGAACTGCCCAAGACCACGAGACCCTGTGAGATCTGGTCCCTTCATCTCACACCTCTCTCCCCTCGTTAGCTTGGAACACCAAGATTTTCCTGGCATGATAGTCATTGCACCTGTTTCTTCTACTGAAATTGCTTTTTTCCCCTGCCTTACAGGCCTGCCTCTTTTTTCATTTTCACGTCCTAGTGTAAATCAGGGTTTATCAATCTTGGCACTATTGGCATTTGGGGCCAGATCATTACAATGCTTTTCCGTGCACTGTAATATATTTAGCAGCATCTCTGGCCTCTAATCACTAGATGCTAGCAGCCCCTCCCTGAGTTGGGATAAGTAATGCTTCCAGACACTGCAAATGTTCCCTGGGGGCAAAATTGCCCCTGGATGAGAATCACTAGTCTAAATATTATCTTCTTGAAGAGGAGTTCCCTTGATCACTAGGCCTTAAGTCTCTGGCTGTTATTCTTGATCCCCATATTCTATTTGTTACGTTAATAGTACTTTTCTCACCCTGAAAGTAAATATATATTTATTTATCTTGTAATTATCTGTGTCACTCACTATACTACCTTCACTATTTCACCCAGGTCTGTATTATGAACATTTAACACAGTTCCTGGTACACAGTAGATTCTCAATAAATATGTCTAAAACAAGAGCATGAGGGAATGATGAGCGAGCTCGGACTGCTGGGCATGCAAGTGGCTTCCCCCAAGGAGGATGATCTCCCTTAGTAGGAAGAGCACGGACCATGGAGTCAGTGAGTTCCGGCTTCCCAGCTCTGCCACCTACTAGTTGTGTGACCTGGTAGAGCCTCCGTTTGTTCCTCTGAGCATAGTCTTCCCTGTGCTATCCCAGTACCCAGGGGATTCTGATGCTCCTTTGCATGCCCTTGGCACCTGAGCAGGTCTTCTTTCAAGCTCATGGCCACCATGGTCAGGAATCAAGGCCATACCTTACATGGCAGCAAACCCACAGTAGGTGCTCAGTAAATGACCTCCACATAACATGACCAGGGGTCAAGCTGTATCCAAGTTCCCATGACAGTGCTCATGGGCAGTCTTTGGAAATACTCTCATGAGTTTGGTCTCAAGGAAAAGTGGCCAGTTGCAGGTCCCTCCTTGGTGGGACATGGGACTGGGAAGGCATCCTCCTCTCGTGAGCTCATGTGCAGGTGGGGTTTCTGGCTTCTTGCAGAAAACTTGGAAGCTAAGCCAAGGTTCTCTTCCTCTCTTTCTGTTTCTGCTCTGGGCTTTGCAAATGATGAGTGTAATGTGGATTCTGTCCCACTGTCTGTAGGTCCAGGGAACGGAAATTGGGCAGTAACACTCAGCTTCTACTCCTTGGCCAGAGGAAGGGGAGCTTGGTGTATCCAAAATGGTCCAGGGAAGGGGGTCACGTGAGCAGAGCTGCCACTGAGTTCTAGCTTGCTCACAGCATGAGGCTCTCTCGGGGTGTGTCCCATTGAGGTGTTTGACCAGCTCTGGAACTCTCTGAGGAGGTTAGCCACAGGGCAGGCACTTCTAATTGCTTATGCCATCCCTGGTGTTTACTAAATGACTCACTGTGGCTTTCGGCTTTGCTTGCAGCCCCCAGGATTGTTCTTCCATATTGGCTTTGCAGTTTCCTTGAGTCCTCGGCCTCTTAAGATTCGAGTGAAACTTCTTTCTGCATGCTTGCCAGCAGGCTTTCTGGTTTACCCTTTTCTGCTCTTCTGGGCAGATTTCTTGGTAGAGGAGTAGAAAAGAGTGCTCATATGGGGTTTGAGTCCCAGCTCTGAGTTTTGTTTTTTTGCCCTGTGAAATGGGGATGACGAGGTTCTCCACACAGGGCTGAGGGGGCTAAAGGCCCTGCATTGGCTGGTGGGGAGTGAGGAGAATGTTGTGCTGCCAGAATAGGAGACGTCATGGACAGGTCAGCTCCATAGTCTGCTGAACAAGTTTGTCCTCGTGTCTCCCGAGTGCGAAACCCTCCCCTTTATCTTGTCTCTTTAGAAGTTTCCAAAGCGAAGATGAGGGTCCCACATTTATTAAGAGCCTCTTCCTAGGGTGAGGCCATTTTCTGTTCTGGCTGCTTCTCTTCTCCTTGTCAAGGTCACCTCCTTCTGGGGCTCTGATGCCTTGGGTCACTCACTTGGTGGCACTAGCCTACTCCTGGTCTCCAGGGCTCCAGGCAGCTATGCTTCCTCCCCTACATTCTAGTTTGTCCTCCCTTTTACCACCCTCTTCGCTTGGGTTCTCCTCTCTCTCCAGCAAGCAGTAAGTTTCCTTTACCTCCAAGTATTCAGCTTTTTCAGTGAGAAAATGTCTTTCTCCCCCAGCCATGCAACGCTGTCACTGAGGTCCCCAAAGCAGTGCCACTTGAGGCCCATGACTTCAGAGTTCCTGGCAAAACAGATCTTTCAGCTTCTGCCTGAAACCCTTTACCCCAGAGGGCTCAGATCTGGGTCCTGAAAACAGGCCAGGGGGTCAATAGTCTAAATCCACGCAATCTGCTACGGCAGCCACTAGCCACAGGCAGCTGCATAGTATAAAGTCACTAAGATGAAATCAAGTTAAAAACTAACTTCCTCAATCATACTAGCCTCCTTGAAAGACCCGCAGTTGGCCAGTGGCTACCATATTGGACAGTGCAGTTAAACATTCCACAACTGCAGAACATTTTACTGGACGGTGTTGGCCTAAATAGGCACCCAGCTGTCCCCTGCAACCCCTGCTCCCGCAGGCTCAGCCAAAAGCACTCACACAGGACAGTCATGGAAGCTTGCCCAGCAGGGCGTCCTCCAGTTCTGGCATGTGGCACTCTGTTTAGGGATTTGTGGGGACCCCTGCTCTGTGTGTGAAGAGCGCCACTCGTCCTAGTGGCCGTTGTCATCAGCACTGCTGCTGCTGGCTGCCACCGCTCCACCCGTTTTCATGGTTCCCTTAAACAAGCCTTGAAGGATCCTCCTGTATTGGTTGGGTTTCTTTGTTTAGGTCACAAAACAGACTCAGGTTGACTTGAGGATTGCACCGGGAGGATAGGTTCTCTCTCTCCAAAAGCCTGGAGCCAGGCTTCGGGAGGGAACCTGGTGCTGGAGGAATGTAGGATGCAGACACCGACGGGCAAGGCGCTGCCCTTGCAGAAACAGGCTTTCATTCTTTTCAAGCTCAACATTTGCCTTCCAGGGAAAACACCCCTGTCCCCTAGCTTGGGCAGGGGTGGGCAGTTTCGCCCAGATCACGTACACTAGGGGAGGGCTTGTTTCTGCAAACCCACGCAGAGTCTGTTGCCAGGAGAAGGGGGTGGGTTAAGAGATGTGCTGGTGTGTGGAGGTGCACAACTTCTTCTCCTCCCCCGGGGCAGACCTGCCGGCTGACCTGACCTGCGGGGATTGTTCAGCAGGCTCCTCTCCCTCTGACCTCAGTCAATGGGGAGTATGGGCCAAAGGTTGGAGGGAGGGAGAGTGGGAGGTATGTGAAGTCAGATTAAGTATTACCTCTGGCACCCTGGCTGCAGGCTGACTCTGGGTTGTAGACTCTGGTTGTCCTTGTGTTTCCCAACTGTGAAACCCTTCCCTTTATCTTGTCTCTTTAGAAGTTTCCTCCTTTGCCGGGAGGGCACCGTGACTGTCAGGCTGCTCAGTCCTCCTGGAGTCCTTTAAATCTGCTCTGCTCTTGCCCCTTCCAGGCTAGGGGAGGGAACCCCCCTTTTCCTTGCCCTGGGGCACTCCACCGTCCTTTGTCCTTTCTATACCTTTGATTAAACATTCCTCCAATCACCCAGTTTGAGGATGCCATCTCTCTCCTAGTGGTCCTGACAGATACAGCGAAAACCACCGAAGGCCATTACACTTCTAAGAAATGTCACTGCTGCTGCTGTTTCCCGATTAAATGAACTTTTTGCTGAAGGGATGCTGATGACTCCTGATCATGACTTCTGGTTCTCGGTGTGCCGTGGATGCTGTATCGAGTCATACCTCACTGACAATTAGCGCTTTCTAAGAACTTCTTTTCCTTGTAATGCACGCATGAGCATGTTGCAGGAGCAGAAGTCAACAGTGGGACCCCACAAAGTCCATGCCAACTCAGGGAGTCGGCGATTAGAGTGACTGGCCTGCAGGGAAAAGACACCAAACCAAAAAACATTAAGTGCAGGGAAGATTTGGAAAAGGCACACATTCCAAACAATTTAAGATGGATTCTTCCCTTATGTAGAGAAGATAAGAAATCATAGGAATAAGCAACATTTTTCATTCTCCTGAGTAAAAAAAAAATGACAGACTGCAAACCAAGATAGGAAATACCAGCTTAACCAATGTTAAATTTAGCACAACTGGGAAAAGACCACAGGGCTGGCCATGGGCTCCGACTGCCCGGACTCTAAGCCCCCGGAGGGTAGGAAATGAGCTTGTCTTGCTCACCATTCTACCTTCAACACCCAACCAGGTGCCTGGCAGAGAAGAGCTGAGTGCATTAGTGAATGAGACTCTGGTTTGGGCTGGTCTCCAAAGTGTTGTAAATCAACTCTGAGTCTGTGCCCAGAGAAAATGTGGCCCTCTGTGCCCTTGCTCTTGGAGGGCAAGCTCACCTCAGTTTGCTACTGGGGAGCCAACACAAAGCGTAGATAGACGTTCACATTTGGATCTATTTAATCAGTTGTCCCCGATAATCAACAGGACTCAGATTTATCAGCTAGGGTCATCCTGCCCCATTAGATTGAGCTACCATCTGCTCAAATCCCTATCCTATACCCTGAGGGAGGTCTACCCATGCCCTCTAGAACATTTTTGCAAATTCCCAAACTTCTCTTTCTCCAAGTCAGCTCTGGCTCTGGTTTCTACTGAAGCTGCACTCTCATTATCCACTCTGGTACCAGCCAAAACATGTAAGAACCCCTTCTCTTTAATCACTCTTCTTCAACAAACACATTTTTAAATTTCCCCATATGCAGACCAGGGAAAAGGAACAGGTTTTCTAGAAAACTCAGGATTCT
This sequence comes from Tolypeutes matacus, assembly GCA_026826555.1. NCBI lineage: Eukaryota > Metazoa > Chordata > Mammalia > Cingulata > Chlamyphoridae > Tolypeutes > Tolypeutes matacus. The sequence continues at coordinate 6,045,127 of JAKSZT010010873.1, read as the reverse complement.
TCTGTCCTGACTGTCTTCTTTTCTTTAAGCTTGTTTTTATTGAGATTTAATTCTGAGATAAAATCTGTCCCTTTAATGTGTAAAATTCAGTGATTTTTATTATATTCAAAAGGTTGTGTAGCTATCACCACAATTTAATTCTAGAACATTTTCATCATTTCCCAAAGAAACCCCATACCCATTAGCGTGCTGCTCTATTCTTAAAAACGTCACTTAGCCACTTCTGCAATTTGAGTTCCAGCCTCCTGACATGTCGCTTTCCATCCCCTACCCCCGTTTCAGCTCTTCTGGGTGTCAGTCCTTCTCCTTCCCCACTGCTGTCTTGGGCAGGAAGGGAATAGGGTAGAACAGCACCATCCAATAGAAATATAAGGCGTGTCCCATAAGTAACTTAAAATTTTTTCTAGTAGCACATTAAAATAGTAAAAAAGAAATAGGTGAAATTAATTTCAATATATTTTATTTAATGTGATACATCCATATTATCATTTCAACATGCAATGAACATAAATATTATGGAGTTGTTTTTCATTTTCTTTATCATACTGGGCTTTTGATGTTTTTGTTCATCTGTTCTTCCTTAGAGGAACCTTCCCTGATCAGGCTCCTGAAGGCAGTTCCACCTTCTACTCTGAGTACTCATTGCATTGCTCATCTTAGTTCCATTGTAACACTTACCACAATCCATAATTTTCTTGTGCACATCACACATGTACTGTCTGTTTCCCACCTGGACTGGGAGCTTTGTGTGGATGGGGGTCTTGTCTGCCTTCTCCACCTGTGCATCCCTCGGGCCCAGCACCGTGCCTGGCTCATAGTGAGGCCTCAGTGGAGGCTTGGTGAGTGAATGAATGAATAGACATGCATGGAAGCAAAAGGTAGCAGGAGAAATAACAATAACTATCTTGAAAGCTCCCCCAGAATATTGCACGGGGAACTTTCCTTTCTGGGGAGTGCCACGAAACGTGGAGATTGTTCTCTTGGGAATGGGCCTCCAAACACTGATTTGCTCTTAGCTGTGGTTCAAGCAACAGACACTGAGACTCAATTGACCTTGTCTGTGAAATGGGGATAGAGAAATCGACCTCGAGGGGCCATGTATTCATTCAACAAATATGTCCAGAGTGTGTGGTACACTCCAGGCACTGCCCTAGATGCTGGAGATTCAGAAGGTAATAAAGCCAAGTCCCTGCCCTCACTGAACATCATTCTATTGGGGGAGTCAAATATTTAAAATTAATGGATAAATATGCAATCCAATGCCAGGTAGTGGTAGGAACAATAAAGAAAACCTGAGGTCACTTAAGTAAGGTGCTTAGCACAGTGTTTCAAATGTAGGAATTGCTCGGCAATGCCACTCTCATTGATCGGGTCTGACTTACTCCATGGTATCTAAAGAGCTCCTTTAAAAACCTAAGTCAGGTCATGTCACCCTTTTTTCAAAACTTTCTAAATGACATCTCATCAAGCTTAGAATAAGACCCACAGTCTTCACCATGGCTTAAAGCAGGGTTTCTCGATCTCGGTACTGATGGCATTTGAGGCTGGATAATTATTTGTTACAGGGGACTGTCCTGTGCTTTGCCGGATACTTGGAAGCACCATTGGCCTCTACCTACTAGATGCCATAAGCATCCCCTCCCCCATTGTAACAAAAAGAAATGTCTCTAGAGATTGCCAAATGTCCCCCAGGTTGGGGATAAAATTGCCCCCATTTGAGCTCCACTGGCCTAATAGACCCACAAGAACCCGCCTGGAATTGCTGCTTGAACTAACCTCCTGTTATTCTCTCCTCACTTACTCTGCTCTGGCCACAACAGCCTCCTAGTTCTTCCACTAACAATTATGTTCCTGTCCTACAGCCTTTGAGCTGGCTCATTCCTTTGTCTGCTACACACTGGGGTATTATCCCCTCGGACCCCCATCCAGAACATGGCATCGTCTTCCCCCATCACTCTCTATTCTTCACGGTACTTATCACCACTTGTCACCATATGCCTTTGTTTAGCAAAGGTATCCCGTTCTCCCTCTACAATGCAAGTTCCATGAGACAAGGACTCGGATGGTTTTATGCACCGCTGTTTCCCATGGTCTAGAATAGTGGATGGCACATAATAAGGTGTTTAATAAATAGTTGTTGAAAGAATGAATGAATGAGTGAATTCAGGAGGACATGAGATGGAAAAAGCAGGATATGTGTGAGATGATGGAGAAACCAGCCTGACTGGAAAGAAAGGTGGGTCTTGAGGTTGGGAAACACAGAAAGCTTGGCTGGGTGTGGGAAAATGATAGAAGTTATTGAAATCCAGGTAGAGCACTTCATTCACGACCTACCAGGCAAGTGGGAGCCAGAGTACATTCATGAGTAGGGGTGAGATGTGGTAAAGATGACATAGAAATTAGAAGTCTGAACCCAACTAGAAGTCAACAAAATGACAGCCTGAATTCAGGCAGATGGGAAGGGGACGGCATAGAGGTGCTCTCTTCTGCGCCTTCTCTGATTGGTTTAGAGTGCTGGGGTGAGTAGGTGCTAAGGAAGAGTGCTTTGGAGGAACAATGTCCACATAAAAGAGGGGTGTGGTAGCCGGGACACCAAGGGACTAGGTCAATGGCAATGACTGCTTATGAAACAGAAGACAGAGAACCTATGTAAACCAGACACCTCTTGGGCAATGTTTTAGGCAAATTTAGCAGGTAGCATCTTGCACCATCGCACGTTAGAAGCAGCCAAGTGAGTGTTTGGCCATATGTTGGCAAGAATGACAACTTGTCAGCCAGGAAACACCTTTCCTGTGGAAAAGACCCACAGGGCCATTAAGAAGGCAGCATGTGCAGATCAAACTCCAGATAGGGAAGGGGAGGTGTGATGGGCCACCTCTGGATAATGGGGCAGTTTGGCTAAGCCTCCCAGTAGTTTCCCCTTCTTTGATTTATGTTCATCTTAAGTAAATGGACTTTTCACGTAGCAGTTTGCTATGTTTTTATTAGTTGCTCAACTTGTTTTTACGAGTGTTACTTTGCTTGGAACCATTTTTGTGAAATGTGTGGTTGGAAACTTTAATAAAAATTTCCACTAAACAAACCTCTTGAGATATAAGAGGCTGAACAAAAAGAGCCGGTTACAGAGAGGGCTAATGTGTGACTGTACGTATACACAGTAAAAAGTAGGCATGGCTGGAAGGAGGCACAAGGGCATTTCTGTCGGCTGGTAATGACTTCTTGCTTGACTAGGTGCTGCTGGCATATGTGGATTCACTCTGTGAAAATTCATCAAGCTGTACACTTATGCTTTGGGTGCTTTTATGACTGTACATTTACTTTAATAAAAATTTGAAAAAAAAACCTATGGAAGTTCCTCTATACTGTATGTAGCAGACTGATAGTCTCAGAATTGATATTGCCTTAAATGACTCCATCAAGTGAAATATTTACTAGCCATGGATTTACAAAGATGGGCCATATTCAGATGGAACATTGTGGATAACAACAACAACAACAAAAAAAAAAAACCAAGCACATGCTTATTCTAGAATATTATGGACGTAGGCTCAAGTCATCCCTCTGTTCTTAGTTGGGTAACAATGGGGAAAATTTATATTCTTTCTGAAGCTTGGTTTCTTCACCCATAACATGGAGATTAAAAGAAAAAAGTTCAAAGGAACCAACTGCAAGAGCTCCAAATGGCCAAAGCTGGAACAATTTGAGCATCAAAATAAAGTTGTATTGTATTATAACCTAAAATATAAAATAAATATTCCTGAGTCCATATTGCTATAAGCAAGTGACTGAATAAATTAAGAAATGGGGGAAAAGAGACAAATCTCCCAGGCAGAAGAATTCCAAATAACTTATATAGATTCTCCATTTTAAAGAAAGGGGCAAAGGCCCCCCACTCCTTAAGGGTGGGCTGCATCTGGTGACTTCCTTCCAAAAAGGACAGTGTGGAAAATGGAGGGGGGAGAGCGGAAGAGAAGAGTAACTCCTCAGGGGAAAGACCTGACAAATACTGCTTCATCCTCATGGTCAAAGGTGACTTCAGTGTCGTTCATCATGCTGATAGGACAGCCCCTTGATGTGATACGGTGGAAATGACACTGTAATCCCATGAGAAATTCTCATAAGAAAAACATCAGAGAAATTCCAATGGAGGGGCATCTGACAAGACATCTGAGCTGAACGCCCTAAAAATGTCAAGAATGTGAAAAAACAAGGAAAAGTCTCAGAAACTGTCCCAGTGAAGAGGGGCCTAAGACTATATGACAACTAAATGCAATGTGGGATCCTGGATTGGATCTTGGAACAGTAAAAGGACATGAGATCAAACGTAAGGAAATCTGAACAAACTATGGACTTCAGTTAATGATAATGTAGCAATATCGGTTTGTTAATTGCAGCAAATGTGCCCTACTAATGTAAGATGTTAACAGTAGGGAAAATGTGTGTGTGTGTGTGTGTGTGTGGCGGGGGGAGTATATGAGAACTCTGTATATCTTTGCATTGTTTCTGTAAATCTAACACTGCTGTAAAAATAAAGTATATATTAGGGAAAAATCTGCTTTACCTCAAGATTTGGAGCATGAAATGAGGTAGCATATATAAACCTAAGGCGCTCAAACTGTTTGAGATGGGGCAAAAATCATTAGTGCCCACATACCCTACCCACTCCCATATCAGCTTTGCGTTCAGTCACAGTTGCAGTAAAAACGATGCGCATTTTCATGGTGAGCAGATCTCAGTGGAATGTTGAATTCCAGTCATCTGTATACTCTAGTTCATTCATGAATTTAAAAGCTGAGAAACCTTCGAGTTAAGTGCGTGTGAAAACGAAAGGATGGATATGGTCACTAAAAAGAAGGGATCTGAATTTTTCTGGATCTATTTGTGGCCAATCAGTGGACTATTGGCTATACTTTGATAATTTATTAAAAACATTGAGTAAACATTCAATCATGCCTCTATGATTGAATAGGGATACCGGAGAAAACAGTCTCTGCTCATAAATTATCACATTATGGGGATTCAGGAAAAAACAAACTTGTGAGGAATTCAGAAAAAAATATATAAAATTACTTTTTTAATTTGAAGAAATCCACCAAAGGGGTGAGATAATGAATAAAGGGCCATGGGGTATTGGGATTGGGGCTGGAGCAGGTTGGATTTCCTGGGAAACAGAGTCTGAAGCAGAAATGAGCTGCGGCGTGTGTGCTGGATGCCCTTGGGATGGACGCCCATGCAAGCGGGGTGGGCAGAAGGCAGTGCAGCCCAAGGACAGCCTTGGCCAATCCCACGGGGAACTCTAGAACTGGAACGACACTTCCAGTTTATCCTAAATTAGGCTGAAATCGGGCCAGTATGTGCCTCTGTTGATCAGTTATGGCATGGGGACCACCACTCCAGGGAGAGGGTCTCTGGCGCTGACTGCTGGAGGGCAGCTGTGGACAGCACTTCCGGCAGCTAGGGTGTCCTCCTTCCTCGAAGAGGTCGGGGGTGGTACATCCCTTTAAATATGATGGTGGTGATATTTATGCTAAGGCCTGGAGGATGAGCTGTGAGGCAAAGAGAAGGAGCAAGAAGAGGGAGAGGGTATTGCCCTGAGGTAGGAAAGGATTTGGCCCTCACGCCTCTGATATGAGCTGACTTGAGCACATGCTAGGCACCCAGTTAATATTCTTTTTCCTTCCCGAGGTTGTCTTCCCCAGATACCTGAGACCCCACTGCACCTTTCCTCACGATTCTTTGCTTTTCTAGCAGTGTTCTGGAGCTGGCTTGCATGGACACAATTAACAATATTTAAGTATTCAGGAGTTTGAGATCGTTTGTTAAACCAGTGGTGGATTGAAAGGGATCATGGTTGGAATATCCACACTACAGAAACTGGCAACAGCTACAAGTCAGGAGCTTTTTTTTTTTATTGTTTTCTTTTTTAAATTTATTCTTTTTTCTGCAGTGCCAGTTTGCTAACATTCCACTAGTAGGCACACAGTGTTTACTCTACCTGGAATTTACCCCTGCTTTTCCCTGGGAAAATTCCCACTCATCCTTTCAGACCCAGCTCGAATGTCAGCTCCCCTCTGGAACCTTCCTTAGTTTATCCAGGCAGAATGAGGACTTCCACAACACCTGGAGAATACTTCTATCACAACTCCGCCCAAACACCTCTACTTCAGCACCTACTGTGTATGTGTGTGCCTGCTCCCTCACTGCACTCTGAGCTTCTCAGTGCCTGCATTCAGTTCCTGCTTGCCTTTGTAACTCCCTGTCCTTCCAGCTTCTACTACCATGTCTGGGCAAAGTGGATGTCTCATACACACAGGCAGGAGGGCAGACAGATGGGGAGAAGGAAAGAAGGCAGGCCCCTCCCTTGTAGAAACATAGTTAACTTATTTATTCTTATTATTGTTTTTCTGTTCCCCACTAGAACACAAGCCCTGTGAGGAGACAGATTTTTGCCTGTGTTGGTCACTGCTGTCTCCAGCTTTTAAAATGGTGCTGACAAAAAGAACGCACTCAAGGAAAACTTGTTGCATGGTCTCAGTGAGAAAGAGAGAGAGGAAAGGCAGGAAGAGGGATGGTGCTTGAAAAGGCCTCGTGAAGGAAATGGGGGTTGAAGGGAGAGGCCGGTTTAAATTAGAGAAAGAGTTTCCCTCATCACCTTAGTGGTTGCCTGAAGATAAGCTTCATGAGGAAAAGCCAGGGTGGGTGCTTGGTGCTTTCCCTTTATTTATCCATTTTCAAAGAAACATCTTGACACCACAGCATCCTCCATTGTAAGGCGTGTATCACTAGGAAGCCATGGGTTTTTATATTTCATGTATTTCAATTAGTTACAATCTCCTTGTAACTTTTAATTTTGAAATCATTATAGATTCACAAGAACTTGGAAAGATTGTACAGAGAGGTTCCTTGTGGTCACAGCTTATTTAACTAGAACACAAGACCAAAACCAGGAAACTGACACTGCTACGAGTGTGAGCAGTCCTGCCTAATTTTGCCACATGTATACATTCCTGTAACCACCACCGCATTCAAGACATTGACCTTGCCCTTCACCAGGACACCATGAAGACCTCTCCCCAGCTAGCCCTTCAGACTTAGAGTCTCACCCAGCCCTTCTCCCCCACCATCCCTAACCCCTAGCACACGAATTTGTCATTTCAAGAATGTTATAGATGGAGTCATACAGTGTGTGACCTTTGAGATTGGCTTTTTTCCACAGAACATAATGCTCTTGAGATGCCTCCAAGTGGTTGCACAGTTTGTGCTTTGTTATTGCCGAGTAGTATTCCATGGTGTGTACGTACCGGTGTTTTCATCCCTTCACCTACTGAAGGGCATTTGGGTGGTTCCAGTTTGAAGCTCTTACAAACAAAGCTGTGAAGAACTATTGCTTACAGGTGTTTATGTGGACAGACATGTTTTCGTTTCCCTGGGACAAATGCCCAGGAGTGTGATTGCTGGGCTGTATAGTAAGCATTTGTTTAGTGTTTAAAGGACTTGCCAAACTATTTTCCAGAGTGGCTATACCATTTTACATTTGAAGTGTGGGATTTGCTTAAAATAGTGTAGAAAAAAGGAGAAAAATTGCGTGAAGAGGAAACAGATAAGACAAAGTATTGGTAATCATTATAGTTGGATGGTGGGTACATTGTTTATTACACTATTCTCTGTTCTTTTGTAGTAAATAGTTTTGTTTTTTTCTTTTTTTTTCTTTCTTTTTCAGAGGTACCAGGGATTGAACCCAGGACTTTGTACATGGGAAGCAGGCACTCAACCACTTGAGCTATGTATGCACCCCAGTAAATAGTTTTTGTTTGTTTGTTTATTTTTTGTTTAATTAGAATGGAAAGTAATAGTGAGAAAGTGATCATTCCAGGCAGGAAGTCTGATATAATCAAAGATGTGGGTAGGGTGGCATAAAGGAAGTCCAGGGTATCCCCAGGGGTGGCATTTAGGAGACAAGTGGAGGACGGTGACAGAGAAACCTGGACGTGTAGCTCAGAATCAGATTGTACAGCTTTCGATGCCAGGTTGAGAACTTGGATTTTATTCTGCAGCCAGGGTGTGGAGCAGAGGACAGGGAGACTTGGGAACACCCTTGGGATGCAAAGTCGGGCCTTGAGGGCCAGACGGGGGCAGGGCAAGGGCCACCTTGAGGAGGAGAAGGGAGGAGTGGGTCCAGGAGACCAGTCAGAAGGCAAGAACCTCAAATCACCAGCAAGGACACTTTCATTTAAATGCTTTCTGGGCAGCTACGATGTGCCAGCACTGTTCTGGGCACAGCGGATGAGAGAGGGAACTGGAGAGCCCAGGTGAGTCTCAGTTGGCTTTTTCTGTCACGAGATTAAGAAAAGAAAACATGGAGACAGATGTCAGAATCTAGGGTGAGGTGTGGGGGCGGAGTGGATGGGGGGACCTGAGAAAGAAGGCATCAGTCCAGGGTGACAGGAAGGAAGGTGACAGTACTTAGAGGGAATAAGGAATTCCAGAAAGTGAAGATATTGGGGTAAAGAGTGGAGAGTTCCGTTTGGGTGTGGTGCAGCAAGTGGAGGTCAGAAGAGGTGTCAGGACTGGAAAGTGGTCTGGGAATCCAGCCATGTGCTCAGCCCCAGCTGGGCTGCTTTGACCCATTGTCTGCTCTGCAGCCAAGCAAGGAGCCGTTTTCTCAGATGCCAAGGGGAACAAATCCATTGCACAGTCCCTTCTGCAAGATCAGCTTGTGCTGTTGCGTGGAAGCCGGGAAGCCATCCTCACTGCAGGGAGCTGATATTAGTAGTGGGAACCCCGTCCAGCAGGGAGCTCCCACAGGGGTCCCTTTTGTGCATTCCCCTCCTGCCCAAGTGCTTGAGGAAGCAATGAAGCAGAGGAGTAAAAGAATGTGCAAGTCTGGATTTGAGGCTGGCCTCTAGCACATCCCAGCTGTGTGTCCTTGGCACCTCGGGCGCCCCATCTTCATACAAGATTAGCAACAATATAGAAGTGTTCGTGAGGTTGCTTCCCAGAGCCTCGGCATCCTTTAAGAGTGCCACGGGCAAGGGAGCTGGGGTGCCGGGGCCACGGTGGTCACGTGTTTGCCCTCCCTGGATTAGAAGCTAGTCTTCTTTGGCCCTCAGGGAAGTCTTAAGTGCACTGGGATTTTATTTTATTTATCTACCACTTTATTATACCTCAATCTATTTTATGAGGAACGGGCAACATCAGGGGAGGAGTGGCAAGCTGATGGATTGCCTAAGTCTTCAGTGAGGGAGCGTGAAGTCATTTCCGCATTCGTTTCACACAGGCTTCTGAACAAGCAACTCTTGAGCCAGCTGCCTTTTGTGAATGGGATGGTGTACATTGGAGTCTCGCGCTCAGTAGGCCACAGGGGGGGCAGCACACAGGGTGAGGAGCTCTGGTGGGTGGTGGAAATCGCCCGGGCACACTGGCCAGTGGTGAGCTTCGTCCCCAGTGGACAGCCACGGGGACCCTCAGCCTCAGTGGGCGTGCAGGGGGTTGTGCAGGCCAGGAGTTGGCCCATCTCCTGGTTGATCAAGAGAAACCACTGATCCAGATTTTCAGGCGCAGTCTCCCGATTCTGAATGTTAATTCAACTTTTTACAAAATGTCCCACGTGGGCCAAATGAAATGCTCATTCAGATCATGTCCCCTTACCAGGATTGGGTAGGGCTTCCGTTTGCATTTGTCCATTCCACTGCTGGAAGCAGAATTCGCTGCTAGAAGGGTCTTGAGGCCTCTGAAGATGTCAACCCCGGGAGTAGCTTCACCTGTTGGAGACACTACTGGTGAATGGGGGGCTCAGAGGAGCTCTTGGTACAGGGTGGAGGAGAGAAGGAGCTGCTGTCAGAAAGCAGAGCCCAGGTCCTGGGCTGACCCATCGCTGTGCTGAGGATCACTGTGAAGCTCTTCTGAGATGAAACTGAACTGGAAACCCCGTCTGATTCCAGGGACAAGGAGCAGCCAATGGAAGGACTATCATGGATGCAAAACATTGCCATTTGTGTCACTAACACTTAGATAGCGACAGTCATGTGCCAGGACCTGTTCCAAGTACTTGCATGTGTCAAATCATTTAGTCCTTCTAATAAGCCTATGGACAGGTCCTAGTATCACGCCATTTTATAGGTAAGGAAACGGAAGCACTAAGAGGTTAAGTGACTCGCCGAAGATCCCATGGTGGATTAATGGCAAAGCTGGGAATTGAGCCCAAGAGGCTCCAGGATCCAGGCTCTAGCCACTTCTCTCTTTTAAAAAAAATAGGGAGAATTTTTATCTAGTAATGAAAAATTATAGTTTTAAAGATGGCAACCATATGTAAAACTGCTTTATATATATTAATATAAAAATTGGTTGTCAAATTATCTGTGCTGTAACTCTGTTAAAGAATAACATAGAGGGGCGGATGTGGCTCAAATGGTTGGGTGTCCGTCTCCCATATGGAGGGACCTGGGCTCGATCCCCGGGACCTCCCAGTGAAAAAAAAAAAAAAAAAAAAAAAAAAGAATAACATAGAGAAAAAAGAAAAGACTTTAAGGGAAAAAACGCACTAACATTATAAAAAAACAATGCTAGTGGGAAATGGATGTGGCTCAAGAGGTTCGGTGTCTGTCTACCATTTGGAGGGACCAGGGTTCAATCCCCGGGACCTCCTGGCAAAAAAAAAAAAAAAAACCAAAACAAGAAACAATGCTAGATTGGTGAGATAATGGATTATTTATTCTTTTATCTCATTGCTAACACGAGGTGTTATTACTTAGATAATGTTCTAATCCTGACCAGAAATCACTTAGAGTTTTGCAATTTCTTTCACCTTCCTCCTTCTCTCTGAATGTGATTCTGAGGGACTTGGCTTGTGTCTAAGTCCACAGCCGCTGCATTAGCTTGTCTCATTTTTAGAGGGTAGGTGTGTTTTATTCTCAAGACCTGGTCTCCAAGAACTCCAGAACTTGCGTTACTTGCAACTTGCCCAATTTAAGCCTTGGCTTAATAATTGTGGGTTACATTTCTCTTTACCAGCAAATATGGTGCCTCCACGTGGCAAAGTATCAACACACTTAGGCTTGGAGACAATACGATTCTTAATTTTTAAAAAATTCAAGGTAATTCGCATTATTTCAGTTTTGCATGTAAAATGAGACAATGATGATTTTTATGATGAAGCACCATTTTCAACTCACTTTGTTCCATCTTGTACAAATGGGGCCCGAGTGTCACTGCTGGCTCTAAGGTCAGAGGGGTCCAGGCCACTAGGGGTGGCAGGATTGCAAAGGGCAGGGCTGGGAGCCAAGTCCAGCGTCACCCCTTCTTCTACTGGGCTGTACATCGAACTCAACAAAGATTTCCTGAGTCAGGCACCCTAGACACTGGAGGCAGAGGTTCACCTGTCTCTTCAGGTGCTCTCTTCTGCAGAATGCCTATTCACTCAACACCTGCTCTTTATTGACCACCTACCATGTGCCAAGCCCTATGCTCAGAAGCATTTAAATACTTTATATCGCAGATTTTAGCCTCAGCTCTGCCATGTCTTAGCTGAATAACTTAGCCCTTCCGTGTCTTCCTGTCCTCTGTAAACTGGCGATAATAAAATGACTCACCTAATGTTCACCAACAGACAAACTGATTAACAAAATGTGGTCTAGCCATACAATGGAATCTTATTCGGCCATAAAATGGAAGGAAGTGCTGATCCATGCTCTCAGCACGTGGATGAACCTTGAAGACACGTGGAGTGAAGCAAGCCAGATACAAAAGGACAGATATTGTATGATTCCACTTAGATAAAAAATCTAGACTAGGCAAATTCATAGAGCTAGAACCGTTCCTAGGGGCCAGGGGTGGGTGGGCCTGGGAGCCCCTTACTGCATACAATGCTTCTGTATGAGCTGATGAAAAAGTTTGGTGATGGATAGTGGTGATGGTCACACAATGTCGTGACTGTAGTTCCTATCACTGAATTGTAGGCATGAATGCGGTTAAAATGGGGGAATTTCGTGTTGTAGATATGTTACCACAATGAAAAACCAAACCAAACCAAACCACAATGACTTACCTCCCAGGGTGGTGGGAGGTAGGAGTGAGTGAAGGCGCGGAGGCTGGCTGGGCCCGGCGAGCTCACTCTCCCTGTGGTGATTCTGAGAGGCCGTTCTTGGGAATCAGGAAGCCTTTCTGCCTCTCTCAGAGGCTCCAGCCAGGCCTCGGGGCTCCCGGAGTGCACAGGGGTCATCTGTCTCCACCGGGAGTGGCTCCTCAGCCACGTACTCTCCCACGGCCTCTGACGACAGCCTTCGTAGACTCCAGGGCGCCTGGTAGCTGGCGTCGGGGCCAAGATACTGACAACCTCGGACCCGCTGGCCCTGTCTCGTGCATCCCGCGACCTCCAGGAGGCAGGCGCCATCCCCAGCTGTGCGCCTCTTCGGGGCCTTTCTGACGGCTTGTAATGGAGGCGGCGGCCCCGGGTCTTAACCAAGATGCTCGCTGACTCTAAAGGCAAACTCGCCACCTCCTGTGCTGTGCCTGCTGGGGCCTGAAAATCAGGAGGGATAACGTAGTTTTAGTAAAAATAAAAATAAGGAACACCTATCCTGCAATGCTTTAAGACAGGCACTGTTTTAAGTCCTTCGCAGGTACTAACGCAGGAAGCATTAATGAGCCCATCTTGCAGACTCGGAAGCTGAGGCACAGGGAGGAGAGATCACTGGCCTGGGGACCCCAAGGAGGAGTGGCAGAGCCAGGCTCAAGGTAGCTGCCACATCCGGGCAAGCAGGTGGTCCCCCGAGCTCTGGCCAGGTCCATTGTTTGCTCTGGACAACCACATGCCAAGCTCTTCCTGGGGGTCCCTCCTATGCCTGGAGCCTACAACCAGGGCACTGGCCAAAGTCTCCACCTTCCCAAACGTCTACCAGGGGGTTGTCTGCTCAGGTTGAGTGGGGTCGGGGTCTGGCACTGGGTCTTGCTCCTCTCACCCGCCCGAAGGCCGGCCCTGTCCGCTTCCTCACTGTGGGTCCACAAGCCCTCTGGGAGGAGCCCCGGATTCTGCTGCCACTGGGGCAACGGCGGTCAGGGCGGCGGGGCCTCTAGGGTCACTTCAAGGAAGCCACAGCTCAGCGTGCAGTTTCGGCAGCAGCACTGATTCCAGAAGCTTCCGGGCCCTGAATGAGAGGCAGAGATGGCCAGGAACACCCCCTCCCGCGCCCACTTGAAACGTGCTTTCGAGAAGGCCCACAGCTTCAGCAGCAACCAGATCTCGAGGCGGGGAGGTGGCGCCTCCGAGCAAAGACGGAGCGTGGGCCGAGGAGGTCACACGCTCCCGCCAGGTGCCTCCCGCCAGGTGCCTCCCGCCAGGTGCTTCCCGCCAGGTGCTTCCCGCCCGCTCCAGCCTTGCTCCCAGCCGACAGGAAACACGCCCCCCACCACCGAAGAATGCTCTTTTGCCCAGGCGAAGAGAGCTGGGTTGTAGAGTCTGCAGACCCGGGTCTGTGTATCAGCTCCGCTCGCTCCTTCTTTTATGACAGAGGCAAATCAATGCCCCCTCGTCTCAGGTTCCACATCTTCCCTATGGCAATTGTCAAGATTAAGTGAGCACCTCTGCAGTAGGTGCCGCCCCCTTTAGGACCAAGGCGGCATTGCCTGCTGCTGGTCCTCAGCTGTCTCCCTCCCCAGAATTGCCCCGGCAGGGGAGAGCTGCCTTGCCCAAGGGGACAGCCCGCAGCCATGATGGGTCCATACAGGGGTACCAAGGCTTGGCCCCCTAACCTCTGTCGTTGGCAGTTCTGAAGGGCCTCCCAGCCCCAGAGCTCCCATGGGGTCGGCTGAGCTCTTTGTTGCTCCTAGACAGCAGTCCAGCTTCTCCTCCTGCCCACTTCCTCCACGGCTTCTCCCTCCCAAACGTTCCAGCTCAGCTTCTCCCTCCAGAGTCTGTTGCCAGGGATACCCACCTGAGACAAGGCTCAGGCGATGCGCCAGCAGTGTGCTTCTCCATCCACTGATCCCTCCCCAGAGAAGAAACCGTGTTCCCTACTGATGGCTGGTGACTGCAGGGCCCTGGGGGAGGAGAGGCACCTTGATGGTGGGGGTGGGAAGAGGCTGGGGGAGCAGCACGTTCGGGGCAGAATCGGGGGGCCTGAGGCTCTCTACAAGGAAGGGAATGTGGTGCAGCGATTTGGCTGGAGGGGAGGCAGTGGCAATCGCTGTTCTGACGCTGCTTTGGCATAGCACGTGAACCGTTTTCTCTGGCAAGAAGGCTGGTGCGGATTGGGGAGGGGTCTGAACTACCCTTTGGCACCTCTGAGGGGTTGTTAGTGGGAGGTAAACAGTTTTTTTAGATATAATTCATATACCATAAAATTGACCCTTTTAAAGTATAGAATTCAGTAGTTTTTAGTACATTCACAAAGTTTTGTAACCATTGCCAGAACATTTTCATCACCCCCAAAAGAAAATGGTACACATTAGCAGTCACTCCCCATTCCCCCTTCCCCAAGCTCCTGGAAACCCCGAATCTGCTTTCTGTCTCTGTGAATTTGTGTATTCTGGACATTTCATAAAGTGGAATCATATGATCGATGGCCTTTTGTGCCTGGCTTCTTTCACTCAGCATAACATTTCCAATGTTGTAGCATGGATTAGGACTTCACTCCTTTTTAAGGCTGAATAGTATCCCAGTGTATGGATAGGCCACATATTGCTTGTCTATTCTTCATTTGATGGACGTTTGGGTTGTTTCCACTTTTTGGCTCTTATGAAAAATGCTGCTATGAACACTTACGTGCATGTTTTTGCATGGATATATGTTTTCAATTCTCTTGGGTATGAACATAGGAGTGAAATTGTGTCTTATGGCAACTTGATGTTTAACCTTTTGAGGAACTGCTGGGCAGGCTTCAAAAGCAGCAGTAAATAGTTCTAGTGTTTCTAATAAGTGAAAAAGATGACTGTAGGCAAGCCACTCAAGCTCGCTTGAGAGAAGAGGAGGATTATTTAAGGATGCGGGGTGTCCGAAGGTGTCCATGTACAGGAGCTTGCGGGAGGCGTGCTAGAAACTGGAACACTGTCCGTAGCCGAGAAGGTCCTTCTCCTGCTTCGTCTGATACTGCTTGACCTTGAGATTCTGCCCTCATTTGTGGCTTGGCCTCTTATTACCCATCGGAAGTTCTTGCCCTACGTCTTCATGCACGTAGTAGAAGACAAGCTACTGCTCTTGGGCTTAAATGTCATCCTGGGCCAAACACTAATGAAGATTGGTATCTTGGCCAATTTCATGCTTCTGGGTGACCAAAGCTGGTTGACCCTGGTCCAGTCAGCTGCGGTGTAGGGGTGGGGTTATGTGGGACAATTATGGCCCCGTGGACCTCTGTGGGAAAGGGCAGCTCTCAGTGTCGTGAACAGGGCACACATGCCACGGTGTTGGCCACATCACAGCCTTTGTGGGACACGTGGCCAGAAGAAGGACTGGGAGGTGCAGAGTTCATGTTCCTCACCTGGAATGGGGGCACAGACCCTGGGCTCCAGCTTTGGGTGCAGGTGATGGTCCAGCGGGGGCTGAGCCTTTCTCCCCTTCTTCAGCTCTCCAGAGAGAGGCAGGGGCCCTGGCTGAGTCTATCTGCTGTGCAGAGCTGTGGCCACAGCGGTCATCCTTGCCCTGCAGAAGGCCTCTCTCAGTGCAGAGGGGACCTTTGAATCAGGGAGCACGCTGGCTTCCTGATAACACAAAACCCATTTGGGGAACTGAGCTTTAAAATCCAGGGCCCCAGGATGTCCCGCTGTGTCAACGATAAGGCCAAAGCAGAGGAGGGCGTGGTGCATCACAAATGGGACGTGATGGCCACGGAACACCTGGCCTCACCCAGGAACAGGTTTCACAGCAACCTGGTGCTACCTTAGTTACACTCAGGTAAATTCCTCTCTCCTTTGCTGGGCCAAGAGGCTCATTCAGGGTCTGCCTTCCCCACACCTTCCTTCCCTGCCTGCTCAGATAAAGGAGACGGAGGCTGGGCCAGGAGGAGGAAAAACCCAGGACTTGGATTTAGGACCTGACAAAGAGCCCATCCCTACTATCTCCATGACCTTGGCCGCTCTCACTTTCAGTTCCCTCCTCTGTGAAATGAGCATGACGATCTCTACTGCAGACGTTTGGGGAATAGTTTTATGACCAGGCAGACTTGACCCCGAGTGGTGTTTGGGGGTGTCCAGGGAAAGGCCGCACGGTATCGTGTCCGCTACCTGCTGCGCTTGCCACCGTCTGGTAGCTGGCCGCAGCACCGCAGACCCGGAAAGTGGATTTGTCCAGCAGCAAGTCTGTTCCCGCAGAGCTGAGCCAGGAGCAAAAAACAATTACAGGCACACCCGTGATAGGACCAGAAGTCTGATGAGGTCATTTACACCCAGGCAGGGACCTGTCCATGGCCCGGACCCTCGCGTCTACCTCCATTGGCACCGTCTCTGACTCTGGCCTGTTCCAGGCAGAAAACCAAGCCCAGGCAGAGGGCCAGGTGCTGGGCACGGATACACGATAAGGAAGCAGGTGAATCAGAAGCGAAACGGAATCAGCCACGGCAACCACAAGCCTTTACCTCATCATAGGGGTGTCCGAGGGATGGGGAGCTCCAGCTCACGAGCTGTGGCCGTCGCTCTGTCTTGGGCAGCTTCTGCAGATGCCCAGCCTTGGCAGGCTCTGCTGCATCTTTCCTCCACACGCAGGGCTGGTCAATCTCCATGCTGACCGGCATGACCTTCGAGAGAGAGAAGTGACACAAGAAAAACAAGTTGTTTCTTGTAGTGAAGATGGAAGGCGTTGCAGGACAAAGCCCCCCACTACTCTGCCTCTCTTCCTAGGGGCAGCTGCTGTTATCATTTTGGTGTCTTTCCATCCGAGTCCTTTCCTTTCCATTTCCACTCATGGGTAGGCACAGAATTAGCTCCCTCTTTTTTTTGGGGGGGGCATAAATTGTATCAATATTTTTTTTATAAAAAGAAATATATCAATTATGTAAAAAATAAAGTGTGGATTTGTATTTTATATTATGAGTAATAAAATATTTATATTAATGTCTATATTCATATGCATAACTATTATACTGAAACTTGTTTTATTTCATGTCATCAAGTGTCTGGAACAAAATCCATGTCAGTTTCTATAGTTCTACCTTATCTTTTTAAATTGCTGCATGATATCCCATTGGATGTACCCTAATTTATGTAACCATTCCCCTATTCATGGACATTTCTGTTATTTCCCTTCTTTGCCATTATATACAATGCTGTAGAGAACATCATTATATATATATATATATATATATTTTTTTTTTTTCTCTAGTGTAGATAACTGAGATTTGGGGGTTACAG
Organism: Tolypeutes matacus; assembly: GCA_026826555.1. Taxonomy (NCBI): domain Eukaryota; kingdom Metazoa; phylum Chordata; class Mammalia; order Cingulata; family Chlamyphoridae; genus Tolypeutes; species Tolypeutes matacus. Next base: position 6,027,793 of record JAKSZT010010873.1, on the reverse strand, counting down.
GACATGTACATTTAAGCGGTAATAGATTGTAGGACCTCTGGAATGTTGGAGTAACTCACGCATCCATCAACACTGTATGTCAGTGCCCATTTCCCCAGCCCCAGGCCAGCCTGGAGAGTCAGCCCTGGAGAGCCCACCTCTGCCCCTTTGCCTCTCTCTTCACATTCCATGGCATCTGAGGTCAGATCCCAGGCCAGGCTTGGAAGTCGGACCTCTTTTCTGATCACTCACATACTGATCTCTGAGTTGATTCTTAGCGTGCCCCCTGAGTTCCCCGATTCCCCAGTTCTTGGGGGGATGCCTGTCTGTAACCCCAACTACTGACACGAGAGCTCCCTCCAGGTGTGCAGGGAAGGTCCCGCAGTGCCGTCAATGCGGAAATGACTTCGGGTCTCCAAACCTGTAGAGACATGGTGCATGTCGTGAGTTAATCGTGGTGTGGCTCAAAGGGGCATGGCCAGCTTTATGCCATGATGCCCGTTGTCAAAGTTCTGCACTTGTGCGTGTAAAACATTTTTCCTGGGCCTACAATATGCTCCACACTGTTGAATAAAATCCATTTCAAAATTCTAGAGGCCTGACAGGTATTTTACATATTACATTCTCCTCGGCTTTCACAAAGCAACGGGCTTAGGGCAGGGGCTCTGAGAAGGGGCCCGTGACCTTGAACTGAAATTCAGAAATAAACATTATTCTTGTGGGGACGTGTTGGTGCGGGTGTGATCTTTTTATTAAATAATACACAGTGCAGTGTGGACTTAGTAAGGGGTCTGTGGTTCTCACCTGACTGGCAGAGCAGTCCGTGGAACAAAAAAGGGCTAAGAACCCCTGGCTTAGGCGTTTCTCTGGTTTCTGCTGCAAGTTTCTTTGTAGGATGGAAGTCTACTCCATGGACTGGGGAACCCATGGCTACCTCTGGGGAGGTGAGAAGTGCAGGTGGCTATGAACCTTCATCTTTTTTGTTTTCTTAATCAGCATTTTATTTTATTATTTTTTAGCATTTTTATAGAGGTAAAATATATATAACAAAATTCATCATTTTAACCATTTTTTCCTCTCCTGAGACGGCTCCCTTGTCCATTTGCTCATTGTTTGTGCTCATTGTCTGCTTGTTTTTTCTTTAGGAGGCACTGGGAACTGAACCTAGGACCTCCCATGTGGGAGGCTGGCACTCAACAGGTTGAGCCACATCCACTCCCCGGTTTTAACCATTTTTAAATTTACAATTTAGTGGCATGAAGTACATTCACAACATGGTATAATCATCACCACCATCTATTTACAAAACATTTTCATCATCCCAAACAGCAGCTCTGTACCCATTAAGCAATAACCCTATTCCCCTCTCCCCCCAGCCCCTGGAAACCATGATCCTACTTTCTGTCTCCATGAATCTGTCCATTACTGATGCCTCATAGAAGCAGAATCATACCATCGGTGGCATTTGCGATTGGCTTCTTTCAAGGTTCATCCATGTAGCATGGACCAGAACTTCTTTCCTTTTTCTGGCTGAATAATATTCCATTGCATGGATAGCACACATTTTGTTTATCCATTCATCTGTCAGTGGATACTTGGGTTGTTTTCACTTTTTGGCTATTGTGAATAATGCTGCTATGAACACTGGTGTACAAATATCCATCTGAGTCACTGTTTTCAATTTTTGGGGCATATATGCCTAGGAGTGGAATTGCTGGGTCATAGAATAACTCTATGTTTAACTTTTTCAGGAACCACCAAACTGTTTCCACAGTGGCTGCACCATTTTACATCGCCGTCAGCAATGCACGAGGGCTCCTGCCTTCATCTTTTATAACTCAGAGGGAACTGGCCCCAACGGGCAGCCTTTCTCTTAACTTTGGAGCAAGACCTGGCATTTTGTTACATCTCCAAAAATCAAAACCAACTCTAACCTATTAGTCTGTAGTAAATGAAGATTTTAGGGAATGATGTAGTTACACCAGATACTAAACAGCAAAGATAATTTTAAAAATTCTGTTAGATGTCTCGATTTTCCCTTCAAAGTTCCCCTTTGGCCACCGGCCACCCCTGGATATTTTTCCCCCACCAAATTTCCCCTTCCACCTACATTCCTCCCACCCCGCTAAACTCTACCTTACCTCCCTTTTTTTTTTTAATATGGAGAAATGTGTCTGTCTTGGCTTCATCACCCTTTTCTTCGCTTAAAAACCTCCTTGGGACTTACTCTTTTCAGAGAACATGGATGATTATAAATCACATATAAATAATATGTTTTCCTTATTAAACAGTTGTCACTTTGGTTTCAGCCCACTTCATTTTGCTTTGACCCTTTGCAGGTAGCGATTCTGGTTTTGGCCATGCTTTGTCCAAGTATCTGGACCAGCTGGGATTCACAGTATTTGCTGGAGTCTTGAACGAGAATGGACCAGGAGCAGAAGAATTGCGAAGAACCTGCTCCAAGCGCCTCTCCGTGCTCCAGCTCGATATCACCCACCCAGTGCAGATAAAAGATGCACACAGCAAAGTTGTGGAAAAGTTGCACAACAGAGGTACTGCCTTCTGCTATCAGTGCCCTAGATTGCCCTTGGGCTTCCTTGGAACCCTCTTCATGAACGCTGGCTCCCAGCTCTAATTGCCAATACCCTCTTCTCCACGCTGGCCGCTGACTGAACTGCAGGGTGCCTCCACTAGGCGGCCACCATATGCCAGGGACTCTTGTAGGCGTGAAGACTTTAGTGATGAATCCAACCTGGTCCTGTCCTCACAGACCTTGGAGAAGTCTTCATCCCATTTCCTCCAGCATCAGCTTGGTTACTCTTCCATTGCTTCCCCCTTACCCCCGGGGGTCATTTCTTTCCTCTCACCAATACTAACAGGTGTTAGACTTTCCCAGCTTAACCAAATACAACTTTATATTCACTGTCCTCCTTTAGCTATGCCTTTCCCTTCCCTTTCCTTCATGGCCAACCTCTTTGGGACCTTCGCTGCCCTTGGTTTTCACTTCTTTGCCTCCACTCTGACGTCAGCCCCCATCCTTCCCGCCTAACTGACCTGGCAAAGCCAATCAGCATTATCCTAAACACTGAATTTTTAACTTGTCTGTAATATTTAAAAGCATTGGTCATCCTTCCCTGCCTTGGTTTTGGGTTCCCAAACCCCTGTTGTCCTTCTAGCTCTCTAGTCATTCTTTCTGCTACTCCTTTCTGGACCTCTTCCTCCATCTCCCCCATAAATGTGAATGCCCCTGAGGACTCCGTCCCCCAACTTCCCACTCCATGTGTTTCCTGGGCTACACTGCTCTCTCCCTAGACCAGTGGTTCTCAACCCTGGCTGAGCATTAGAAGCACTGGGAAGTGTTTGAAAGTGCCCATGCTTGGGCTCAGGATGGACTCCCTAATTTGGGAGGCCCAATGCATGATGAAAGTGTAGGGTCCTTTGTTGAACGATTAAGAATTATAGATGGTGACTGCGGGGAATTAAACAAGTGTCGGATCTTCTGAGCACAGGGCCCTGTGTGACTGCATAGGTCACATGCCATGAAGCTGGCCCTGCCTGGGTGTCTTCTCCCTAGTCCAGTTAAATCAGTAGCTCTAGGAGGGGATCCCAGGCATCCTCATTTTTTTAAAGTTTCCCAGGTGATGTTAATGTTTGGCCAGGGTTGAGAAACGCTGTGATAGGCCAATAACTTCCAAATCTATATTACCACCTAGCTATCCTTCCCGACACACAAACATGTATGTGAAAAAAATGTCCTCCAGGCATCACCACTCATATCCCAGATGCTTCAACCTCAACATGTCAAACCCTGACCTCATTACCTTTTCATTGCTGCCACTCTGCAAATGTTTCTCTTCCTGAGTTTCACAGCTCAGACACTGCCACTGCCACCCAATCAGCCATTTGAGCCAGCAACCTAGGGGCCACTTGGAACCCCAGTGTATCCTTACTCCCTGCATCCTACTGGTCCCAAGATAGTTCTCCTCCCAACCCCTTCCACCATCTCCAAGCAGCGGTGACTCAGCTCAGCATTCACACTCTCTGGCCTGGGCCTCTGCAGCGGCCTCCTTGCAGCCATTCTTCCTTCCCCATTACTTGCCCAGTGGAGAGGAACCTCTATGACATGCACATCTAATGCTGCCAGCCATCTCCTCAAAGCTCTGCAGCATGCATGGCCTTCATGGATTGGGCTCCTCCTACGAGCCAGGCCTGTGGTGTGAGGTTTGCTTTGCCTCATTAAGGCTTCAGTGGTTCCCTATCAGCTGCCAACTCAGTCAAAACACTTTGACTAGAATGGACAGCTCCTGCCAGCCCTGTAGGCTGCAGTATCTGCTGTTCCACTCAGCAACCTCTGAGGAGTTTCCAGAACACAATGTGCTAATTCACACCTTTGCACATACAGCTTCTTCTTACTGAAATGCCCCCCTCTCCACCCCCTGTTTCTAGGACTGTCTGCTCCCACAGGAGACCCAGGGGAACAGAACATCTTTTGTGTGTTTGTATGGTCTTTCTGGGAATCCACTGCGTTTTCTGCTACAAACCAGAAAACTTCAGCTCCTGTAAGAGGGTCAGCAACTGTGCCGTGTTCCTACACAACATGTTGTTTAGTTATTATTACAACATTCATTGTTAATTCATATTAATTAATTTGAAATATTATTAAATCCTACAGGAATAATGGGCTCATTGCCTGGCTTAGCATTCTAGGGCAGGAGTTGACAAATTATAGCTTGGACTCCTGCCTGTTTTATAATTAAGATTTATATTTTGAAATAATAATAGATTTATAGGAAGTTGCTAAGAAATGTACAGGGCAGTCCTGTGCACTCTTCACCCAGACTTCCCTACATCTTGCGTAACTGAAGTATAACAACAGAACCAGGAAACTGACATTGGTACAATCCGTACTGCTTATTCAGATGTCACCAGTTATACTTGCACTAATATTTGTGTGTGTGTTCGCACACGCATAGTTCTGCAGATTTATCACACGTGTAGCTTTGTGTAACCATGACTGCAATCAAGATGCATGACTGTTCCATCGCCACCAGCTTCCCTCATGCTGCCTTTTGAGAGCCACACACCCCTCTTCCCTCCCCATCCCTAAACCCTGCCAACCATTAGTCTAGTCTTCATCTCTATAAATTGGTTATGTAGAGAATGTTCAATAACTGCTGCCTGTTTTGGTACAGCCTGTGAGCTAAGAACAGTTTTTTCACTTTTAAATGGTTGGAAGAAAAATCAGAGGAAGGATATTTTTGGCACATTTCAGTTTCCACGTGTCAAGCTTTATTGGCGTAAACCACGCCGGTTCATTTAAGTGTCGCGTGTGGCTGCTTTTGTGCGGCAACAGCAGAGTTTGAGTAGATGAGAAGACGGAGCCCCGAGAGCTTGCAGAACCCCAAATATTTACTAGCTGGCCTTTAAAGAAAAAAACTTGCCGATCCCCATCCCAGGGCATTCTCAAACTGTCTCCTGAATGTTGACGGGTCAAAACTGTGTATCAGGTTGAGTGCAATGAAACCAGCGCTTGCTGTGAAAGAAACTCCTTCCCACCCATCACTAGGTACCAGGCATCATTTCGCTTAGTGCTTGCAATCATTAATGTGAGTAAATGTCTGACCACAAACTCAGATGTGCGAGAAATGTAACTTTATTTCCTATAACTCAGCTCCGTTTCTATTTTGAGCTGTGTTTCTGCCAGGTAGTAAGACCATTTCCGTCATTTTGAGCATCTCCTCCTTTCCCCTGGGTGGCCTGTAAATTCCTGGAGACGGGCCATTTGGTGGGTTTTGACCATCTGCGCTTCACGCTGGCCCTGTGGCGCGGTCCTGTGCTCTGTCCAGTCCCCGTGCGGCTGCTCCTGGGCCTCTCTCATTTCTGAGGCCCGTTCTGCTGTGCCCGTGCCAGTGGTTCCCAGTCCCCCGGCGGGTAGGGGGCTGTTGAATCACAGGTTGCTGAGTCCAGCAATAGTTCCTGAACTACAGCTTCGGAGCCAAACAGCAAGTTCTCGGTGTATGCTGACATGGTTGTTTGGGGACCACACCCTGAGAAGCTCTACTCTATTGTGTGGGGGCTCTGGGAATTCGGAGAATCTGTGTCAGGTCCGTCTAGCCAAACACACCCCAGCTCCTGTCACCTTTGCTTCTCCCCGGTAAAGAGGAGTGGTCAGCCACTTCTGCTCTAGAGCCCCAGCATATCTGGAGTTTTCAAAAATTGCCTCTTTCCTACCAAGTAGGGCAGTGGTTCTCCCATTTGGTTGTGCATTGGAATCGCCTGGGGAAGTTTTTAAACTGCCAACACCTGGGGCCCCACCTATCTCCTAGAGTTTCTGACCTAATAGGCCTGGGCATTGGGGTTCTTTAAAGCTCCCCAGGGGAACTTAATGTGCAGCCAACGTGCTCTGGCTGTGGTCTGGACCCGCCGCAGCGCCATCACCTGTGAACTTGTTAGAAATGCAGTTTCTCAGACCCTAGTCTGGACCTGCTGAATCAGATTCTCTGGAGGTTGGGGCCCAGGATGTGCATTTTAACAGGCTCTCCTGGTGATTCTGATGCCTGCTTGAAGGGCTCAGGCTGGTTGGGGAGGGAATAAGGATCAGGGACTTTATTAAGTCCTGAGCCTTATTCAGGAACTTATTATAACTTATTAAGTCTCAGGACTCTTTAGCTGGTACCCCAAAATCATTCTAGCTCTTGCCACTTCTCCACGAGTTTTTCTCTCTCCCTGACTAAGGAATATTTTCTGGTCTAGAGATCGGGAAAGACAGGCTCTTGTATCACCATGCATTTTCCTAAGGGTATTGTGCTGGAGAAACAGAAAGGAGGCTTGAAACATCAAAGCCAGGTGAAGACTCTTATTGCTCTCCTCCTGCTGGGTGATTCCCTCCCAGGTCCCACAAATAGTTAGCTTGCCTGGGTGAAGGAAAGGGCTTGGAGGCAAAAGAAAATACCACTGAAAAACTATGGCCTAATAGCCCAAAAGTTTGCTCCCCACTCAAGGTATGTAGCCTCCAGTCTTCAGGGGCCGAGGGTGCAGGGTTGAAGCTTCTGCCCAGCATCCTAAACCTCAGAGGGGCCTTCTGGCTCCAGAGCCTGAAGGGTCAAAAATCCTTATGCTCTCCTGCCTCGCCCATCCTCAAGCCTTTCCTTCTGTCCTCAGGACTGTGGGCTCTGATCAACAACGCTGGAGTCCTTGGCTTCCCAGCTGAGGGGGAGCTCATCCCCATAGACGACTACAAACGATGCATGACCGTGAACTTCTTTGGAACCGTGGAAGTCACGAAGGCATTTTTGCCTCTTCTCAGGACATCCAAGGGCAGGCTAGTGAACATCAGCAGCCTGGCGGGTGAGTCTGCCTTTTCTCACAAGGTCAGGGATGCCTGTCATGCCAGGGCTTCCGTTGTCGGCTGGATGAGAAAGCCGGCATGTTCCTGCAAGGCTGTAAATCCACTACCTGTGTACAGTGAAACCTTTCTCTCCTTCCAAACCCTTTCATGTGCAAGCTCTTATTTACCTTCCAATTTGTCTTTCATTCCTGGGGATTTAGGATTCTTATATAACTTTACAATGCAACCACCAACACGAGAGTGTCTGGATTTTAACAGGAAATTCTGCTTGGCAGCATCACAACTCAACCCTCCCTGAACCTGGCATTTCCGTTCCTGTAAGATGAGTAGGCGAGTACCGTCGCCCTTACTTGCACAGTTAAGTCCCATATCTCCGTCTGCTGCTTACTAAGTGTTTTCCATGAGATTATCACCAGTGTTTTGCTATCTTCGTGCACTTGGGTCTGGGTGTGACATGTGGATCACCTGCTTCTCCCCATTTTCAACAACTCAGTCAAGGCCTTAACAATTTCCCTTTCCAAAAACTTTGCTATGTGTGCCTTCTTCCAGGACAGACATTTTCAAACTAGGGCTCTTTAGAGCTCTGCTCAGCTTCGAGTAACGTCCAGGGGGTTGTCATTTGGGCCACTGCCTGGGTGAGAGAGAAGCCAAAAGGGTGGCCTCTGAACTCCGGGGTCCTGCCTTCAATTGGAGGAGTGCCACCCTTCACTGCTTTGTGGATTGGTTCCGAGAAGAGTTAAGGAAAATTACTAAAGAGTCCAACTCATTTTTTTTTTTGAAATTTGTTTTTAAATGTGAACAAGGGGCCTAGAAGAATTTCCTATTAGGAGGTTCTTTATATTTCCTGGACAATTATGGTTCATCAGGCTCCCTTCCCTGGCTCTAACTCAGCAGCTTCCTTGGAACCACCTGCTACGTGAGCTGGGTCATTGGCTGGCCTGAGTGGAAGGCAGGAAGGCAAGAAAAGAAGAAAGAAGGAAAGAAGGACAGAGGGAGGGAGGAAGAAAAAGTGGGTTGTATCAGGATTCTCCAGAGAAACAGAACTAACAGGAGATACGTATATATAAACATTGTGAGATTTACTATAGGAACTGGCTTACACGACTGGGAGACTAGGCAAGTCTGAATTCCACAGGGCAGGCTGTGAATTGGAAACTCTGATCAAGGTATCAATGAATGCCCCAGGAGAAGCTGGCTGGCTGGAGTAGAGATAGAAATTCTCCTTTCTAACCGCTGATGTCATCAATTCTCCCTTTAAGACCTTCAACCAATTGGCTGAGACTTCTCCCAATGCCAATGGCAATCTGCTTTGTTGATTGTAGATGTAATCAGTCATAGACATGATCAACTGACTAATGATCTAAATCCACAAAATACCCTTACAGTAACAATCAGGCCAGTGCTTGTTCGATCAAACAACTGGGCACCATAACCTACCCAAGTTGGTACATAAATGTAACTATCACACAGCTGGAAGGATGGAAGATTGGGAAGGTATGAGGAAGGAAAGGAGGGAGGATAGGAGGAGGGGGGAGGAAGAGAAGTGGGGTGGTGGTGGAGAGGATTGGTCTAGGGCCATCAGGAGTAATGAGTATTATGTTTCAACTTGTAAGGGAACCCTGAAGTATTTCCCAATCTACGCTACTTTAGGAGCTGGCCTTCCTTAGCCCTTTACCCTCCATGCTGGCTCCAATCTTTCCTGTCTCTCTCCTTCTCCTCTTTCCATCTCTTTCCTTTTTTTTGTGTCCAGCATGTTCTTCTCATATCCATATTCTAGTAGCTCACTAAACAAATACTTCCACAGGATCTACCTTCCTTAGAAAGTGAGAGTTGTACACAGTAGGAGAAAGGATTATTATTAAAAAAATTTTTCATGTCACAAAGAGTTTATTTTCCTGTTATACTGATTTCCTGTCTGGAATGTTTACAAACTGAAGCCATCCCATGTTAACTTCTCTAACTTCTGCCCCCCTACTGTCTTAAATGGAGGCTCTCTCCTTCTCTGCTCCCCCTTCCTTTCTGCTCACTCTTTCTTTCTCTGGAGGATTTCTTATCAGACCTGCAGCTCCTTCCTCTCCAAAGCTTCCCTCTGCCTAATTCACTAGGATGCTCACCTTCCCCTCTGGGCGTTATGGCAAGGTGAGGAATCCTGGGGTGCGGAGCCAGGAGGACTGGGCTCACGTGACCTTTCTGAGCTGTACTCTTCTCCATGAAGTGGAGGAGGAGGAGTGCCTGCTGCACAGGGGCACTCCAAACCTTAATGAAGTAATGCACATAAAGGCTGTAACCTAGTTCTTGACGTATATGTTTATGTATGTATTGTCTAGAGGTTATGAATTATTATTATTATTATTATTTTTTTTTTTTCTAAAAAGGAAAAATGAACAATTGAATTTAAAGTGTATGTTTTTTTTTTTTAAGGATTTATTTATTTACTTTTATCCATTTTTACACCCCTTCCCCGCCCCCCCCCCCGTTTTTGCTGTTTCTGTGTCCATTCGCTGGGCAACTCTGTGTCCATTTTCTGCCCTCTCTTCTCATCCTTCTCCTCCTGTCTTCACTGGGATTCAATCCTTGGAATCTCTGATGTAGGAGAGAGGCATCCTGCCCGCGCAACCTTAGTTGCTGGTTTTTCGGTGCGTCTCATCTTGCCTCTCCCTTGTGTCACTCTCCTATTATGTCATCATCTTGCTGTGTGGCTCGCGGGAACTGGTGGTGCGCCCGCGCACAGGGCCTGGCGGCCCACGCACCTTCTATATATTTTTTAAATTTTTACCAGGAGGTCCCGGGGATTGAACCCAGGTCCCTCCATATGGGAGATGGACGCCAACCAGATATAGCCCCCTGCTATATCTCTTAAGGTTGACCAGAGATACCTAGAGTTACAGTCTTTTCCCATACAGGATGGACATATAATAAATCAGGCTTAGTTTATCACCAGCATTCTAAAAACCAGACCTAGGGAGGAAAACGAGGTCTGGGGACACATGCATGGTTTCTAATATAGCGAATGTTTAGCCCACCCTGATTATCACAGAATCAGGACAGTGAGAATATTCGCATGAATTATTATTAATATTAGTAATAAACATGGCCCTGCCTGCACCTTTTATGCTTTACCTCTGAGCTCCTTGAGAATTAGACTATTTGTGCAGCCTCTACTTCCCAAGCACCTCGTTAATGCACTGAAGTGTAGTTGCTCAGCCTTCCCTTGAAGGCTGCCTCTGGGTCCACTGGAGGTCTCCTCGCTATCTCTGAGAGGCAGCATTTCCACACCCTCCTCTGACCCTCTCCCTGCATTTTCCAGCCCTGGTGGGCAGTTCCATGTGCCTCTAACATGGGCGGAGGCAGCCAGCGTTGGAACTCATGCTTTGCTTAGTTGAGACAACCCAAAGATGTCCTCCTCAAAGGGTTCCTGTGCATATTCTTGATAACATATTGAGTCTTCTAAGAACCTTTGGGGGGCAGGCAAGTAAAACTTTGAGGAAATGTTCTTATCTCTGCGTAGCAGGAACCTTTAGCTATCAACTAAGATATGGCACACAGTGTAACAAGGGGAACTATAGTCTATGTTTTTGGAATGCACGCTCTGGAGACAAACCATCTGGGCTCAAATCCTGGCTCTGCCACTCACTTATTTGGCAATTTAAGGCAAGTTGCTTAATCTCAGATTCTTCATCTCTAACGTGGGAGGGAAAGAATAGGACCTACCCTTAGGGCTGCTGGGAGGATTGAATGAGTTAATATGTGTGAAGTGCTTGGACAGCATCCGGCACACTGTAAAAATTAAAATATAGTTCATATACCATAAAATTCACCAACTCCGTGGTTTTTAGTATATTCACAAGGTTGTGCAATAGTCACCACTATCTAACTCCAGAACATTTTCATTTGCCCAGCTGTAATCTTCCCCTTCCCTGCAGCCCTAGCAACCACTAGGACACTTTCTTGTCTCTATGGATTTGCCTATTTTGGGCATTTTGCCTAAAGGGAGTCATATAATGTGTGGTCCTTTGTGTCTGGCTTCTTTCATTTAGCATGCTTTCGGGGTTCATCCATGTTGTAGAATGAAGCAGGACTTCGTTCCTTTTTGTGGTTGAGTAATATTGCATTGCAAGCATAGACCTCACTTTGTTGATCTGTTCATCTGTTGATGGACACTTGGGTTGCTTCCTCTTTTAGGCCATTACAAATAGTTCTGTGAACATCCGTGTGCAGGTGCAGTGGCCAGTCCTTATGCTAGAACTGGAATTTGAACTCTGGTCCCTTGTTTTATCTGATTCATCAAGTCCTTCCCTGATGACTCAAGTGGGGCACTTGGTACAACCTCATCGACTCCCAGGCCGTTGAACCTCAGTTGCCCTTCCCAAAGCCATTTTCTCTGCCATCTTCCTCTGCCTACTAGCCCCACTGTTGGATGCTTGTTCCAGCCTCATCCCCATTCTCAGGTGGGAATAGGGTCAACATAACCACATCCCAGTCCACTCGTATGGGAAGTTCCAGGATTGGCGGCAGGGGCCTTGATTCTTTAAATTCTACTCTGGGAAATGCAACGTAGAGTCAATCGCATTATGAATTCACCCTTCCCTCTGATATCTCCCATTCCTACAGAAAGCAAAGGAAAGAGAAAGAGATGAGAAAGACTTCATGAATTTATACAGACAGAATCAGATTAGAGAGAGAGAGAGAGAGAGCGCCAACCAAAAGCTTCAAACCTATCCCCACCACTGCCAGTTATGTGACCTGGGGCAAATTCCTACACCACTGACTTGCAGCTTCCTCATTTTAAGCTGGGAATATTAGTAATTGCTTCTTTTTAGGGCTTTGGGAAGGATGAGCTGGAATGGCATGTGTTAAAGCACCAGCACCGGGCTTGGCACAGAGGGGATGGCAAATGTGAGTGACTGTAAAGGACCTGTGGTTTTTATCCTGCCATCTGCTGACATTCTGCTGCTGACTATCACACTGTGTTACTCAACCTTTTGCTACTTGTTACATATTAGCTCCTGGGCAGATAACCCCAACAGGTCACTAGTTCCAGATTTGATAACACCTGGTCCAGGAGACTTTTTTTTATCCCCTAGAATAACATGTTTATCATCCTCCCACACAAATAGTATAACTCTTTAACCCATTTTCTGGCAGGCGGTTGGATAAATATTTAACCAAGGATCCCGACTCTTTGATTGTACAAAGGGCAGTTGAAAAAATCTTTATGTTTGAGAGGTCTAAAAGCCTTTTCTAGCCAGTTTTCCTTTTAAGAAATTGCAAAGTAAATGCCTGTATGCAGGTGTATGTTTGTGCTGGAATGAAAAGAGTTGAAAACAGACCCTTATAGAGTCTGTGCCTCCATTTTACTGCCTGTCAACTAGAGGTGAAGTAATGGCTACAGCTAGGGCAGCATGTCTCCATCTTGGCATTATTGACATTTGCTTTGTTGTGGGGACCGCCCTGTGCATTGTAGGGTGCTCGGCAGCATCCCTGGCTTCTGCCCACTAGACGCCAGTGGTGTCCCTCCAGTTGTGACAGAGGCACTGCTCTGGACTGTCGGCTGAGAATTCATGATGGAATCTGAATGCTCAGCACAATTTCCAGTATATAAAGAGGACCCTAATAAAAGGGATCTCAGTACTGCGAGATAATAGCTGCCCACTGTGCCAAACTGGTTAAAATGCATTAAAATGACTTAAAGTTAGTGGCTGTAGAATTCTTATGATCTACAAATTGTAGGTGTCCAACAGAGTTTGCAATTCAAGCTTTGAGCCTCATCTTAGTCCACGGTTCAAAAGCCCCTCATTCCTGCCCACCAGCCTGCTTTAAGGGAATCATTTGGCAAACCATTCTGCCGATCCCTTGCCTGCTCAGAGTCTTGACAGGTGAAGGCTTTGCTCCCCTGAAACTTTCCAGGGCTGTTGTGGGGCAAGGGGTAGACCGAGATTCAGTGAACTTCTTTTCCGTGCTACGTGATGTTAGATGCTTTACATGCCCAAAATCATTTAATTCTAACATCTGCAGGATGTAGCTATTAATTCATGCTTTAGATTAAGCAGATTCTAGCCCAGGATCTGGCAAGGGATGAAACCAGGGTGTGAAACTGGGCCTGTCCATTTTATTCCGAGTTCTGTGATCCTCCCACTTCTCCAGGCTGTTAAACAAGAGCAGACCAGGCAGGCAGGGGGAGCATAAACATACAGACCTCAACTCTAGTAAACTGGAATGGTGACTAGGAAATGTGCCACGCTCTCATGTGTGTAGGAATTGCCTGGGAATCTTGTTAAAATGCAGAGGCCAGTTGGTTTGGGCTGAGCCTGAGATTTTGCATTTCTCTAACTAGTTCCTGAGCAACACCAATGCTGCTGGGCCATGGGCCACCCTCTCAAACGTTCGCAGGCATTGGAAGCACCAGGAGGGCTTGTTAAACACAGATTGCTGGGTCCTCTTCCCAGAACTTCTGACTTAATAGGTCAGGTGTGGGGTCTGAGGATTTGCACTCCCAACCTTTCCAGGTACAGTCGTTGGTCCCAGGGCCACACTTTGAGGAACACGGTCTCAGACTTTGGCTTTGCTGCCCAATAGCTTGTTGTGGCCTCAGAGATGATCAAGTTACAGGAAAACAACCCGATTTTATTAGTTTCAAGTTTCTTCTGCCCATGCCTAATGAAATTAGCCAACCTGATCCTCCTGGGGGCTTGTGGTTGCCGTGTGCTCTTAAGCTCAGAAAGGTGCAATAACGGAGTGGACTTTACTCGTGTGGACACCAATTGACCCTGAGGAGGCAGACACTGGCGGGTGCTCTCCTGACATTCTCTGTGGACATGGTCGTGCTAGTCCTGGCTCGTGAAGGTCGTAGAGAACCGAGCAGCCCACTGTGGGCAGGGGACCCGCTACTTTCCCTATACAGCCTCAGGCTGGAGGGGCTCAGATTTCAGACCCCTGGTATGTTCATAGGACTTTCTCTTGCAAGGCCCTTTCTCTTCTGTAATTCCTATTTTGCCATAGGTTGGGAAAAAGAGGGCTCTCCGTACGTGTTTATTACTGTGGCTAAGAGGCGCCAAGTCTTTTTGTTGTTGTTGGTTGTGGTGGTGTAGAAAGTTAATTTATTTTTTCACAAAAACACTCAAAGTGTAGGTCAGTGGGCAAGAATTTTAATCAAAGAATTGTGCATTTTCTTCCCACGAATACTGCTTTGTTTAAGGAAATGACATTGTGATCCATTTCACAAGTAAAATATTACAAAATATTTACAAGGAAATATTTAAAACAACTCAAACACAGAGGCCAAGATGGGGTGAAATAAACCATTTCCTCAGAAATCTCTACTCCAGCACATAAAAGAGGAGAGTGAAAACAAATGAGTAACTAAGATCACATGTTTCAAAAGAACTGGAGAAGGAGATGCAATCAGATGGAAATGATGATATGAAAGGGACTGGATGTTAGCAGCATGGCTTCAGCAATCAATCTATTTGGAATGAAACACCCTCTCCTATATGCAGTAAATTCTGACCAAGGCTAAACTTTAGGATATTCTTTGCACTGAAAAAGCTTCCAAGTCTCTTTGAGGTCATGTATGGCCTCCAAGAAGATCAAGACCGTCTGGCTGGGTGAACCTTAGGAAGTGATACTAACTTGTGACTTGGGCTGCATCAAGACACGGAGGCAATGAGGCAGAGACGAGGTCTGGGTGCACTCGGGGAGAAAGAGGGTCTTCCATGATTCTTTGTAAGCTCCAAAATCGTCATTTCCGATCCTCCAGTTCCCAGTTTTAGCCCACAACCCACAATACGCTACAGTGTCCAGGAAAAGGCAATGTCCCCAGGTGATGGAAAAAGCCAATGCTGATAGGGAACCACGGGCCAGGGAACAAATTCACTGAGTTGTACCCGGAGGCAGAAAAGGTGAGTGACGTTCTGGAAGGGGGGGTGGCCGAGCCTGCGGTGGCTGTGGTGTGCCACGACAGCAAGTCTGCAGCGGAGAGGGTGGAATGAGCCCACAGGTCTAGAGCAAGTCCCGTTGCTGACTGCGTGTTCTGCTGAGTCTCCCAGGAACAGGTCACTGAAGGTTTGGAGTTGTTTATTGGCTCTGGCAGGGTAGACCCAATCGTGGGGGAATACAACATCCAGGACTGGTATCTCCTAAGCAAGTGCTGCTCTAAGTTCAGAATTCTGCTTCTCAGCTAGTCACATCCATGATGGCGTTGAGCATGGGGGTGCGGTACGGAAGAGCTATATTATCACTTTAAATTTGTAGGCAGACTTGGCAGAAAATGTTTCTAAATCCCTAGTTTGTCCAGGGAGGTGTATCTCATTCCATTCAAATTAACCTGGCTTTGACTTCTTAGCATGCCATGCCAAATATTAAAAATACACAAATAACTGAGTTTTTAGTTACCCAAACCTTCGGGACCTTTTTACCTTTGTGCAGCCAAAGACCTCTATGGGAACTAGGCAGTTCTCCAGTGTAGAACATGTCCTAAGGCAGTGTATATTTTTTAACCTTTCATTTTGAAACAGTTATAGATTTACAGGCAATTGCAATGAAATTACAGGGAGTCCCATGTACCTTCCACCCAGTCTCACCCACGTCTTGCATAACTACAGGACAATATCAGAACCAGGAAACTGACCTGGGCACAAACCACAGAGCTAATTCAGACCTCACCAGCTCTACATGCACTCTGTGTGTGTGTGTATAGTTCTGTGCAATTTCATCCAATGTCTAGCTTCATGTAACTACCACCACAGGCAAGACACACAACTCTTCCATCACCAGAAGGCTGCCTCGTGCTGCTCTTTCTAGCCATACGTCCCTGTGGTGGCCATGAGCTTTGCACCCCAGAAAAACGTGTTCTCAAATGTAATCCATTCCTGTGGGTGTGAACCCTTGTCAATGGGGATGCTTTGATGAGGCTACTTCGGATCAGGTATGGCACAGCACGGCTCTTAATCCTATTACTAAAGGCTTTCTAGAGAAGGTCATAGAAGGAGAAAAAAGCCACAGAGGTAGCAGCCAGAAGATGAAAGTCAACAGAACCCAGAGGTGAAGGGAGAGGACAGGAGAGGTCATAATGTGCATTGCCACGTGATAGAGGGGCCAAGAATCAGGGATGGCTGGTAGTCAGCCCAGAACACTGGTCTCTGGGAAGAAAGTGTCGCCTTGATCATGCCTTGATTTGGACTTCTCCTAGCTCAAAACTGTGAGCCAATAATTCCCATTTTTAAGCCAACCCATTGCATGTTATTTGCTTGAGCAATGACGGAACTAAAATGTTCCCCTCCCTCCCATCCCTAAACCCTGGCAACCACTATCTGTTCCCCATCTCGATATTTTTATTTAAAAAATGTTACATAAAAGGAATCATACAGTATATAATCTTCTGAGAAGGGCTTGTTTCACTCAGCATAATTTAAAGGGAGTCTATTTTGACCAAGGCTGATCTAGCTTACAAAAACCTCTTCCTCCAGCCCAGCATTAGAAATTCACTTTTAATTTCATTCTCCCTCAACACAACATCTCTTATCCCCCAAGTAAGTATGACAGACCAAGGAGAGAACAGCACTGCCCGGCCACTACCCAACTTTTGAATCTTGTGAGCTTTCCATAGCCAAAAGTGGCATCTCAAAATGTCTCAGATCCCAAGCAGTATTAGCAGTAATACTTCCAGAGGACAGAAACATATGGAAAAATTTCAGAGATATTATCTAGAAATGTTTATAAACCCTGTCTGCACATTAGAATCACCTGGGGAACTTTAAAAATCCCAGTACTCATGGTGGACCAAACCCAAGCCAAGTAAATCATATTTTTTGAGGGGGAATTCAGGCATCAATAATTTAAAAATTTCCCCAGGCAATTCCAATGAGCTACCAAGTTTGAAAACTATGCTTCAAAAACAAAGAGTTATAACAGATGTTGTTTCTGAGGGTAGGGAGGGGGAAATACAGGTGAAATATGGGGGCATTTTGGGGACTAGGGAATTGTCCTGAATGACATTACCATGACAGATACAGGCCATTACATATCTTGCCATAACCTACAAAATTGTGCAGGAGAGAGTGTAAACTACAATGTAAACTATAATCCATGCTCTGTGGCAATGCTCCAAAATGTGTTCATCAACTGTAATGAATGTACCACACCAACGAAGGATGTTGTTAATGGGGGAAAATGTGGAGGTGTAGGAATCAGGGCATATGAGAATCCCCTATATTTTTATGTAACATTTATGTAATCTAAATACCTTTAAAAAAAATAAATAATTTTTTAAAAAAGAACAGATTTTGTAGCAGTGGGAGTAGTGGTGGCATCTAGAATCGCCAGGGAATTTGACAACAATAGAAAGCCCCCCAGGCTCTATCCACCTTGAAGGACTCTGGCTCCTGTGGGCCTTATAAGCTCACCAGGTGATTCTGATACTCACCAAAGTCTGATAACCTCTGAAACAGAATGGGCTTTCCACCCCCAGTTGCACATTAAAATCATCCAGGGAGTTTTATCTAATTATTGATGCTTAGGCTCCATTGCCAGAGATTTTAATTTCATGGGTCTAGGGATGACCTTGGCATTGGGGTTTTCTAAATGTTCCCAAGGTGCAGATTCTACCAGGCCTACTGAGTTATGAACCGCCGATCTGGAATTTAAATAAATTGGTAAATAAATGCAAGCAAACACAAAGTCTTTATGCCCCTCCCTGGGCATCAAAGCTATTTTGGTTTCCTATAATGTCAGCTAGTGGATGAGTAAGTACATTTCCAGGAATTGCCTCCTTGGAATCGACATCAGAGCTCTACTTGATTATTAAGGTCATAACTCACGCTTCCTCCTAGGTTGTGAATCCCAAACCAGTTTTCCAACACCCAGAGGGATAAGCCCTGTATTCTGGAAGTCAAGGTTTTCCTGCTGAAATGGAAAGGAATTTGCCAGTCTCCTGGAAACCAATTGTCTTACTGTCTTCTGGCACTAGGATTTTAACCTGAATGGAATGAAGATTGGAAAAAAACTAGAGAGGCTACTTGGACAGACAATGAAGGGCTCTATCTATAATTCCAGGCGGGAAAGAGCTGTGGCGCTTGCTCTGTGAGCCTTGGATGCCTACCTTTATTTTGTCATAGTCCACCAAGGACCTTAGACACGGATATAAACGTTAACAGTGAGGCTGGATCTATGAGGTGGAACTCTACCAAACCGCCATTTTATAGGTCATAATTGTTCTGATACCTGGCAACATTGTCAGGCTCGATATAATACAAAAGACAAAGAGTGCTCAAATGTTTGGTCCAAAGCATGTTTTCTGTTTAGACTGATAATGTGGGGTGTGATATTTTTTTCACCATCTGTCATATTTATATCATTGTTGGGCTGTACATTACAATGAAAGCGTATGCTCAGAAATATGTGACCAAAAGTCCTAATGTCATAGTTCAAGCTTTAGTGTGCAAAAGGAGCCTTTGGATTGGCTTAAAATGCAGATTCTCATCCAGTAGGTCTAGGGTGTATCCTAGTAACCCACACAATAAACAAGCACCTCAGGAGATGCTGAACAGGTAAGTTTATCATTGACAAACACTGAGCATATGGGGTCTTTGGGGCTATTGAGATATTGTGAAAAATTTGAGTAATACCAACAACAGGAAGTCCGTATATAGGGCTTATTTCATGCTGGGCACTTTTTGAATATATTAATTCATTTAACATTCAAAAGAACCCTATAATGCATGTACAATCATTATTCTTATTTTCTAGATTGAGAAACAGGCACTTTCCCAATAACAGATGGCTAATCAATGGCAGGGCTGGGATTTGAACACAGCCAATGTTGGCCCAGAATCTGGTTCCTAACCACTGTCCTCTGCTAACCTGCCTTCTTGAGGGCCAAACTCCCATCATCTATAAATCCATGGTGAGGTGGAATATCATTCCATTCCACAAACGGAGGTTGCCATTCAACCAACAGTATGACTTTGAACAAGTTGCATCAACTCCTTTGACCTTTCTTATCAAGAAAAATAGTTGGAGTTATAACCCTAAGGTTCTGTGAAACTACCAAATATTTAAAAATCAGCCCATCTTCTGTAGCAAGAAGGAAACCAGCACTTAAGGAGACCTGTTCTATGCCAAATATTGTTTTGAAATTGCATCAGTTAAGCCTCGGGATTCTTACAGTTTTTGGTGGCAGTGCCAAACCTCAAACTAGCTTAAACAAACAAGGGAAAAGGTATTGAATAAGCTCACCAACTGGCTGGAACCAAGTTTTCAGTTGAGATCATCAAACTCTCCCCGGCCTCCACTTTCAGTCTTCCCTCTCCACTTTCTGCCACCACCCAACTTGCCACTCTCACCCTGGTTCTCCCTTCTGTTTCCTTCTTGTTGGCAGGCTTTACTACGTGATAGAGAATATGGCCACAGAGGGCCCAGTATTCCACTATTCTCATACCGAAGTGGCCAGAAGTAGACAATAAAATCGTCTCTCCTCCACCATCCCTATCAGTTTCCAAGAAGTACAATTTGAGGCATGTGCCCACCCCACACCAATTTCCATGCCAGGGAATGGAGTATTATGATTGGCTGGTCTTCCTTCTTTGATGGGAAGGACAGAACCATTGATTGACAGACTTTTTAGAAATACAAGAAGGTGAGAATGGGCATTTCCCAAAAGAAAATTGTGTGAGCCAGACAAAAGCATTAATAATAATAGAGTAATAATGATGGTGATCATTGACATCAACTCTTCTGTCTCTGTGTCACTGCCCATGTTCTTTTTTATTATTGTAATTTTTATTGAGATAACTGCAGATTTACCCAAAGTTGTAAGGAATAATATAGAGAGATATCATATACCCTTTACCCAATTTCCCCAATGGTAAGATTTTTGCAAAACTATATAGTACAATATTACAAGCAGAATACTGACATTGATATAATCCATGATTTTATTCAGATTTCCCCAGTGTTACTTGTTTTAGTGTGTGTGTGCACGTGTGTATTTGGTTCCATGCAGTTTTATTATCTTATGTTCTTTTTAATGATAGCTTGTGGCTTTGAATAATCAAGACTAGACAGGCAAACTCAAGGCACAGTTTCATCAAGTGGCTGGAAGTGAGCAATCTCTCTACAAAGGTTGCCATTTAATAAACCAGACCTAGACAATGCCCCATGGTTGTTTGCACTGCATGGTTTCCCTGTCTGCAGAAAGGAGTTTGGGGTTTTATGGAGGCCCATGGTCATTTGTACTCCATGGTTTCCCTGTCTGCAGAAAGGAGTTTGGGGTTTTATGGAGGTCCAAGAAGGGGGAGTTGAAAACCGCTCTAGAAGTAGAAGTCTGTCCTACTCATTAGAGACTCTGAGTTGGTCATTTAGAAAGTCAACCTTAATAAAAGAGCTTAAATAAATATTAGATGTGGATATGAGCCAAATTTTATTATCTCAAATGCTCAGGCTGAAAACTTTAACTTTTGGATGGAGGTAGGCCTCAGGCAAGAGGGCTCAGGGCTACAAAAATGTTCTCCCATGCATGAAGCGTGCGTAACTAGAAGAATAAAGGAGACTTTGGCAGGGAAAATTGTTGGAAGATGGTGAAACCAGGAGATGAAATACAACGATATACATGCAAAACTAGAACCATGCTTGGTTTGGTGAGAATGACAGAAAGCAGAGAAAGCTAGTGGAACCAGGATGCATGCAAAGGCAAGACTGGGCAACACTGGAGTTCCTTTTCTCACCCCTCAAAAGTTGAGCAAAATTCCTGGGGGTTTTAGGCAAAACAAAATATCCATGAAGTTATCCTGGCTTTTGTTGAAATGTCCATCATATCTTGGAGTCACTGGGCTCCTTTTTAAAATGTTTCTAAAAATTGAGCTATAATTGGCATATTATAAATTGCTCATATTTAAAATTTCAAATTGAGCAATTTGGTAAGTTTAGACATATGTATATGCCATAAAACCATCACCACAATTAAGACAGTGAACATTTCCTTCATCCCAAAAGTGTCCTCATGCCCCTTTGGAATACCTCCCTCCCCCCTCAACCCCAGATAACCGCTGATCTGCTTTCAGTCACTATAGATTAGGTTGCATTTTCTAGAATTCTATATCTAAATGGAATCATACAATGTTTGTTCTTTTTGTTTGTTTGACTCTTTTAATCACCATAATTACTTTGTGATTCATATATGTTTTTGCATGTCTAAAAGTTCATTCTTTTTTATGGTTGAGTTGTATTTCATTGTATGGCTGTACCACAGTTTATTCACCCGGTGGATGCTTCTTTGGCCGGGGAACTCTTTGCCAAGGCTGGGAGCCCTGATGTCGTGGGTCCAGTCTTCCTGGGTACCCATGAGATCAAAATCAGCAGAGGTTTGCTGCCTCCCCTCTGTACTGGGAGCTCTCACTGTCTTCCAGCCAGAGACCACTAGGAAGGCACTTGAATTAGTTTCATGTGGCTGCTGTGAAATATTGCCACAAACTTGGTGGCTTAAAACAAGAGAAATTTATTTTGTCACAGTTCTGGAGGTTAGAAGTCTGAAATCCAGATGTGAGCACCCAACAAAGGCTCTAGGGGAGGATTCTTCCTGACCTCTTTCCGCTTCTGGTGGCCCCAGGCGCTCTTGGCTTCTGGCCACGTAACTCCAATCTCTGCCTCCATCTTCGTATGGCTTCTCCCTTGTGTCTATGTGTTTTCTCTAAGGAACCTGTGCTTGGGTTTGGAGCCCACTATAATCCAGGATGAGCATCTCTAAAGATCCTTACCTTAATTACACCTGCAAGGACCTTTATTCCAAATGGGGTCTCATTCTGAAATTCCAGGTGGACATATATTTTGAGGAGCCACTTTTCAACCCATTACAGCACTTGTGGTTGAACAAGTTGGATTTGTTCCTCGCTGCAGCAGGGGAGAACAAAGACGTGAAGAATATGCCCCCAACGCTCCAGTTCCCTCTGCTTTTCTACTCTTCTCCTGCCCCCCAGCTTAATTTCTTTTTTTTTTTTTAATTTTTTTAATTATTATTATTTTTTAAAGATTTTATTTATTTATTCATTTATCTCCCCCCTTGCTGCTTGTGCTCGCTGGGTCAGCTAACCACGCCATGCGGGCAGGCTTGCCTTCACCAGGAGGCCCCGGGAACTGAACCCGGGGCCTCCCATATGGTAAACGGGAGCCCTACTGATTGAGCCACAGCCGCTTCCCCACCTTAATTTCAGGCCTACAAGAGAGGGATGCCAGACAGAGAGGTGGTATGCAGGCAGAGTCCAGAGACTGGCTCCCTCCTTGACTGAAGGATGGTGGGGGCAGGGGTGGGGAGGCATCGTGAAGCCATTTGGGGTCCTACTGCTGCTTCCCAGGCTGCTACACTGGAGGGTCAGGGGCTGGGCCACATTCTCTTTACCCCACTTAAATCACATTGAGCTTAGGAGATGGATGAGATTGAGCCTTAAACTGGGTTCATCATTGAAGTAGTTGTGAGAGAAGAGTGATGGAAGGCAGAAGAAAGAAGCCAGATGGTGGGAGTGGTCAAGAATGTGGGTCCAGAGGGCCCTTGCCTGCCTTGGCACGCAGTGCCTGATACCAGTTCCTGGCAGGTAGTGGTGCTGTTTAAATATGTATTTGATGAATGAATGAAAACAACAGACTTGATTTTTTTTTTCTCCTCTTACTCCCATAGGAGGTGTCCCAATGGAAAAATTAGCAGCCTATGGCTCATCTAAGGCGGCTCTGAACATGTTTTCAGCAATTATGAGACAAGAGCTTTCCAAATGGGGAGTTAAGGTCTCTGTCATTCAACCTGGAGGCTTCCAAACAAGTAGGTGTCAGAGCCTGAGGGCCCCGCAGTGTTTATCCTGGAACCCCTCTGTGGTCAACCAGGGGTAGGGCTGGGTGGGCCTCATCTATGACTAGAGACTGTCTTAGTTGCCCAGTGATGCTGTAACAAAGTCCTTAAATTGAGTGGCCTAAAACCACAGACATGTATTCTCTCGCAGTTCTGGAGGCCAGAAGTCTGAAATCAAGGTGTGGGAAGGGGCATACATGCTTCTTTGGAAGTCTGTAGGGAAGAATTCGGCAATCCATGCCCTGCCTCTGTCTATCTGCCCAATTTCCTCTTCGTGTGAGGACGCCAGCCGTATTGGATTAGCATCCACCCTGCTCCAGTGTGGCCTCACCTTCACTAATCAGATCTTCATAGATCCTGTTTTCAAATAGCGTCACATTCATGGGGCCCATACACGGGACTTACATCTATCTTTTGGGGAGACACAATTCAATCCACGACAGAGGGGAAGTGTCAGGCTCATCCCCTGCTTCCTTCCACCAAGGAACTGGGTTGGCTGATAAGTAAGCAAGCAGAGGCCAAGCTGTGGTAGAGCCCAGGGCTCCTGATTCCCACTCAGAACAGAACTGTTCTGTGACTCAGTCCCTTCTGCTGTGTGGTTGTGCTTGACCTGTGGGAGAGCAGCTCACAAAATGGTGCTAAATGAATCTCATCGTCTGTGGTGATTTCCACCAGCCCGTCCAAACTTCTTTTCCGCTACATGATCCACTAACCTCATATCTGTTTGTTATTTAGACTTTTTTTTTTTTTGAGATTTTATTTTTTTAAAGATACTTAGATTATACAAACGTCATATAAAAAAATATAGGGGATTTCCATATGCCCTGCTCCTTATACCTCCCACATTTTCCCACATCAACAACATCCTTCATTAGTGAGGTACAGTCATTGCAATTGATGAACACATTTTGGAGCATTGCCACTGAGCATGGATTAGAGTTTACATTGTAGTTTACACTCTCTGCCACCCAATTCTGTAGGCTATGGCAAGATTTATAATGGCCTGTATCTGTATGCAATGTCATTCAGGACAGTTCCCAAGTCCCAAAAATGCCACCCCCCCCCCATATTACACCTGTTTACACCTGGTTCTGAGGGCAGGGAGAGGGAAAAACAGGTGTCTGTTATTTAGATTTAGATTTATTTTTGTTTGTTTGAGCAGTTATTCAGGATAACATTCCTTAAATCAGTCTCTCATTCCCATTTGCCAAGATGGTTTCTTTCCCCCAGCTTCTATGTATTTTGAAAACAATGTTTTTTCAATGACAACTGTTTTAGTGTCACGTATTTTTCAAACAACCCTTCCTCCTCTCTGAATATGACCCACCTCTCCTCCACCCCTGGGAGATGGCTGTCCTCTCCTCTCTGAAGTTCTGAACTCTGCATAGACCCAAACCACCCCAAGGCTTGGCCCTTAGATCTGGGCCATCAAACATGTTATCAGTGATTTAAGGGAAGATGTAAAAAGGCTGCCTAATAAAAGGCCACAAGCGGGGAGGGATAGCTAATGCAGTAAATAACAAACCCAAAAGGTTTGAATGTTAACCCAAACCCACAAGATCAATCTAAAAAGAAAAACCACACTTGTGGCTTGAATTACTTGGAAGCTGGGATTCTCTCAAGGTTGTTGAGAAGGAGAAAGACATGGTGAAAGCGTTTTTCTGGGAGGGGAGAGTGAGAGAAAGGGACATTGGCCATCCACGTTAAGAGGCTGGATTAGGGCAAGAGTTATGAGAGGGGTTTCCCACATGTGGACTCCCTGAGTGGGGAGGAGAATTTAGGGGAGTAGGTGGAGAAGGGGGTGAGTCAAAGATGGTGTCAAATGTGCCAGACTGGGAAACAGGGCTAGAGGGGTGATACAGAGAGAGGGAAGCTGGCCACGAGCGAGTGCTGGGGGAGAGGTGGTGAATTCAATTTTGAACGTGCCAGCAGTTTATAGGGTTGGGTGACACAGCCAAAGAAAACTCCCAACACACAGATGCCTGATGCCCTTTGGACAAGAGTGTAACCCTGCAGTTATCGATTGGAGGATTCACCATAATATCCTAGCTATCATTTTGGGGACGTTGCTGTTGCCAGGCCCAGTGCATACTTTCTACACATTCTTTTCTGATATTGTTGATCTTAATTTTCTTCAATTGTGATATGTATCAGGTACACAGGAAAAGCAACACTCCACAGTTTAACAAATTATTATAAACACCTGTATACCTCACACCCAGATCAAGAAGTAAACCATTACTGGCACCCAGAAGCACCCCATATGCTGCTCTCTAGTCACAGCCCTCTCCTATCCCCCAATATGTAGCTGCTCATCTTGCTTTTTGTAATAATTATTTATTTGCTTTTCCTTTCAGTGTTCCATCCATACATGCATCCCTACACAATGGAGTTTGATTTTGCCTGTCATTGAACTTTGTATGGAATCAAACCCTATTTATTTGTGTGTGTGTGTCTGGCTTCTTTCGCTCAGCATTACGGTCCTACCATTTATCTACATGGCATGCAGTTGTCGTACATTCATTTTCCTTGTTGGATAGTATTCTGTGGATATGCCGCCATTTTTCTATTGTCAGTGCTATTTGGGTTGCTTCCGTTTGAGACAATGATCAACAATACAACTCTGGACCTTTAGGTACATGCCTCTGGTGCCTGTGTTTATGAATTTTCCATAACACATGCCCAGAAGTGGAATGGCTGGACCATAGAGTTTACATATCCTCAACTTCACTGAGTCATACCAAACTGTTTTCCAAAATGTAGTTCCAGTTTACACTCCCACCCCAAGTCCGGTGGCTGGCACTTGGTGATGGTGGGGAATTTGAAACCAGATCCCTACGTGCAATGCTGTTTTTTTCTTTTTCCTATTACACCAGGCTGCCCCTCATGCATATTCCCAGTTTAAAGTTGCTGGTATTTGATAAGCCCTCTGAAGGCAAAAGAGGGCGAGTTTGGAGAACTACTATTGAAGGTGGGGACAAGAAAAGGGATCTTCAGGGAGACACATATGGAGGTTCGGGAGACATACAAGGAGGCCTAAGTTTTCAGTGCCCTACAATAAAAGTAGTTAAAACATAGCGCATGCTTAGCAGATTTAGCAGTTGACATGGATCATCCCATTTAATATTTACTCCTCACTCCACAAGGTAGGCATAATATTCCCACTTGCAGGGAGAAAACTGAGGCTCAGAGAAGTTAAGGAACTCCTCAGTCACTAAGCTGGTAAGAGGCAGAGAAGGGATTTGGATCCAGGCCACCTTTGCATTCTGTGTCACACTAAGGTGGCAAGGGATGGATGGAGTATGTGCCCAAAGTGGCAGGGGATGGCTGGGAAAGGCTGGTGGCTTTGGCACTAATACAAAGCGCCCTGAACTCTCTGGACAGACTCCCCACAAGAGTGGTCAGAAAATGCAGAAGGTATTTAAAGATGAAGGGCGGGGGAAGGGAAAGGAGTCCCCCTTCCGCCAGGTGGGGGATGGGCGGCAGAGGTAGCCAGAGGCACAATAGTTGACAAATGTCTTTCAGGACTCAGGGGCCTCCAGAGTAACTGTCGGGGTAACCGCTTCTCTAAGTAGGGGGTTGTGCCTTCATGAAAAAAAGCAAGGAGCTGTTGAAACCAAATGAACCCCACGGGCCTGCTGTCAAGGAGTCCCCCAAGCTAGCAGACAAAGGCGGGGCCCCCAGCAGTCCCTGAGCCATCAGGCCCTTTGCAGGAGGGCCTGCGGGTTGCTGCAAGCTTTGTGTAAAGTAACCAAGCCAAGGCTATTAAAATCAAACATGCATGTGCCTTCTGAGCAGCAGGGCGTTCCCCGGGGAATGAGGCCTACAGGAGTGGCTGGGGGTCCAAAAGGATTTATTGGGCAGGGCTGCTGACTGCAGCATTGTTGGTAATGGTGAAACCCAGGAACGACTAGAAAGTCATTTGGTAGAAAAATGGTCAGCTGAAACCCATTCCATGGAAAATTCTGCTGCTCTGGTTTAAATCTATAACCACTGACCAATAATGGGGAGAGCTATAGCCACCTGACTGGGAAGGAAGTTTGTGATTTATCACTAAGTGAAAAAAAAATCAAGTTTCAGGAAAGTATTACAGTATGATGCGTAGCATAATCCTGCTCCTATTTTCTTTTATTTATTTATTTATTTATTTTTTATCGGGAGGTCCCGGGGATCGAACCCAGGTCCCTCCATATGGGAAACGGACGCCCAACCATTTGAGCCACATCCGTCCCTATTTTCTTTTAAATAAAATAAAACGAAGCCCCCTCTGTGTATATATGTGTCCATGAACAAGTAGGGAGTGCAGGAGGGCATACAAAACTAGAACCCATGTCAGAGGAGATTAATTTAAAAGTATATATGTACACATATATTGTCAAAAAAAATGTGCACTGGACAGTGCTAAACAGGCAAGGATGACTGTATTCAAAGGTATATGTGATAGAGAGGAGAGATCCTAGAAGGCTGTTGTGATAGAGAGAGACCAGGAGGTTATTGCAATAGGGGAGGGGGGCACCACTCCCCTAGCTGGGGGACAGGAGCACTTTTAGGGACTGTGGTGAGCTAGTGGGAAAGTGCTAGAGAAGTGGTCAAACAAAATGTAATGGACA
Source organism: Tolypeutes matacus (assembly GCA_026826555.1). Taxonomy (NCBI): domain Eukaryota; kingdom Metazoa; phylum Chordata; class Mammalia; order Cingulata; family Chlamyphoridae; genus Tolypeutes; species Tolypeutes matacus. Next base: position 6,000,030 of record JAKSZT010010873.1, on the reverse strand, counting down.
CACCCCGTTGTTTGACCGCCTCTGAGTCGACTATCTGGCCATCTGGAATTCCAAAGGGCCAAGGTGAGGGAGGTCAGGGGCCTAGGGTCAAGGCCATCTTGGTCAGTAACACGATGGGTGGGGGATTTCTTTTTCCTTCCAACTTTATTTCAAATTCAAAAAACAAAAGAACAGACAAAAAGCAGCCTAATGAATTATGGAAGCCTTACTTTAAAAAATTCTGTCCAGGTACATTTATCTTATTTAACCCTAAAACCAAACTCAATTGTTTCTCCAGTGTTCCAAAAGATGAATAAATGAGCACAGATCGGTTAAATGATGTGACCAAGGTCTCCTTGTTAATGAAAAAAAAAAAAAAAAAAAAAAGAAAGCTTGATCATATTAGTATTTCATAAAATTAAATCCCATATTATTTTTTTACCATTAGCATTGATAACAGTACCTTCTTTGCCTTTGCTACAAAAATATTGCAATATTATTGTTAACTCTAGCCTGTAATTTACATTAGTTGTATTTTCCCAAAGTATCATCATATTCTTAACACCTTGTAATACAAGAACATTCTTGTATTTGTATTTACCACAATCCTCATCTACCACTGAAATCACTATATTATACAGTCCCTGGATTATTCTCTCTTTCAATTAACATTAACTTCCCTAGACTATCCCTTTCAGCCACAATCACATTTAGAAATCAGCGGTGTTAGTTATACTCATTATAATGTGTTACCATCAACTATCCATTTCCACATATTTCCAATCAGTCTTACTAAATATTTTACATACATTCAGCGCCAGCTCCCCCTTCTCAAGCCACATTCTGTCCCCTACTGACATATTCTCTAGAGTTTAACTCCATAAGTGTACTCATCATATTTAGTTCATATCAGTGAGACAATACAATATTCGTCCTCTTGTGTCTGGCTTATTTCACTCAACATAAAATCCTCAAGGTTCCTCCATGTTGTCATGTGCATCCCAAGTTCATTTCTTCTTACAGCTGAATAGTGTTCCATTGTATGTCTATACCACATGGTTTATTCATCGGTTGACGGGCACTTGGGTTGTTTCCATCTTTTAGCAATTGTGAATAACGCTGCTATGAACATCGGTGTGCAAATACTTGTTCACATCCTTGCTTTCGGTCCTTCTGAATATATTCCTAGTAGTGGGGTTGCCAGATCATAGGGCAGTTCTATATTTAGCTTTCTGAGGAACTGCCAAACCATCTTCCACATTCCCAACAACAGTGAAGGAGTGTTCCTTTCTCCACATCCTCTCCAGCACTGGTAGTTTTTGTTTTTTTTTAATAATGGCCATTCCGGAAGATGGGAAATGAAATCTCACTGTAGTTTTGATTGGCATTTCCCTAAGAGCTAGTGATGTTGAGTATCTTTTCATCTGCTTTTTGGCCGTTTTTATTTCCTCTTTGAAATAATGTCTATTCAAGTCTTTTGCCCATTTTTAAATTGGGTTGCTTGTCTTTTTATCATTGAGTTGTATAATCTCTTTACAAAACAAGGAAAACAAACCCTTATTGGATATGTGGTTTCCAAAAATTTTCTCCCATTAAGTAGGCTGCCTTTTCACATTCTTAATAAAGAAGATTTCTTAACCTATAGTATCTTCCATGATCACAGGGTACAGGTAAAATTCAACATTGTCTTTCTTACACACATACACACACACACACTTTTATTACTACACTTCACATAATGAGCAGGCATTAAGATATTTAAAAATGTAGATTATTTCACTTTATATAATAGGCATTACTTTTGCATTTAAAATATATGTTTATATATTTAATTCTATATAGCTTTATATACTTTTAAATATATTTTAAATCATGTTAAAATTGTATTTAAAGTGCATTACTTAAAATTAAACATATTATTTAAAATTGTATTTATTATATAGATTAAATGGTGTTTTAAAGTATATATTTAATTTCGTATGTAGAAGTAGGCACCAAAAGACAGATACCAGAACGTTTGGGGTAGCACCATTTAAAGAGCCCCAAACTGAAAACGACCCCAGCGCCCCTCACATCCCAATGGCTGTCTAATTTATGGCCTAGTTACACAACGGGAAACTCTGCAGCAATGCCAGTGAACACACAGCACACAGGGAAACCCAACAGACATAATGTTGAGTGAAAGAAGTAGGCACAGAAGAGCATGGGCCACCTGCTTCCATGCGGATAGTGTTCCCACCAGGCAAAACTCATCCAGGCAGCTAACAGCCCCAAGAGCTGCCACCCTTAGGGTGGGAGGGCTGGGGGTGGGGGTGGGGGCCGCTGCCCGGCCGGGCCTGTCCTCCTGGGGAAGACCCAGTCTTAGGGGCATTATTTTTCATTTGTATGTTACACTGCAATAACAAGCATAAAAGCCATAACAAATACCATTCCAGAGCACAGATTCCAAGGGGGTCATGGGAGCGCCCATCCCTCCCTGCCCCTGAGCCTGTGCTCACCCTTCCTTTCCTCTTGTGTCCCAGAAATTGGAGGCACGAGTGAGATGTGCAACAAGATGGAGAAGAACCTCCTGGACCACCTGGCCCCTGACGTGCAGGAAGACTACGGCAGGGACTACATACTGGCGCAGCGGGATTTTATCCGCTCCATGAACTCAGTGAGCAGCCCTGACATCTCCCCGGTGCTCAGGGACATCCAGCACGCTGTCTCCGCCAAGAGTCCCCTGGCCTTGTACGCACCGGGAAAATCATCTTATCTGTGGTTTTGCATTGCCTCCTTTTTCCCGACCAGGGTATTTGATTATCTTAACAAAAGAACGCATGGTCCAAGAAACCTGCCCAGGGCTGTGAGGCTGCAACGCTGCAAGAGTAATGCCCCCTAGAGGGCAGTGGGCCTCAGGCGTGGGAAATGGCATAGTCCTGGAATGGAAGTGAGCTTCCTATTAAAGTTGCTCGTGCCTACCTTGCCTTCCTTGTACACTTTGCTGCTCCACCAGGACTTGGTGGTAAGAAGGCCGCAGAACTGTAATGACCCCTCCAACCCCGCTCCCACAGAAAGCATTAATTGGGTGCCTGCTATGCACTGGACATATTCAGATAGTCTCTCATTTAATTCTCACCAGGTAGCTTTTGTCACCCCTCGTTAATAGGTAAGGAGCGTAAGGATCAGAGAGGCTGAGTTCCTAGTTCATGGTCACACAACTAGCAAGAGGCAGAACTCAAATTCAAATCCACACTGATCTCCAGAACCTGCATATTTTCTACTGCATGTCACTGCCTGCTAGAAAAGGAGGAGGATCAAGCAAAAGATGAAAGGAGAGAAGGGAGAAGAGGAGGAAATGATGAGGGCAACAGTTAAATTACTACTAGGGATTGTATGGTTTTCCCGGACCAGTAACTTCAGCATTACCTGGGAACTTATTAGAAATGCAGATTCTCAGGCACCACCACAGACCTCCTGTATTTGATTCCTTTTACCGCTGTAACAAATCACCACAAACTTAGTGGCTTAAAACAACACAACTTTATTATCTTACAGTTCTGTAGGTCAGAAGTCCAAATGGGTCTTACAGGGCTAAAGTCAAGGTGATAGGGCTGCATTCCCTCTGTAGGCTCTCCAGGAGAATCCCTTCTCTTGCCTTCTGAAGCTTAGCTTCTAAGGATACCCACAGTCATTGGATGGATCCTGGTTCCACATCATGCTGAGCTCTGCTTCCATCCTCATACCTCCTTCTCTGGCTTTGGGTCTCCTGTTTCCCTCTTATCAGAACCCCCTTGTGATTCCATCGGGCCCACCCAGATAATCCAGGATAATCTTCCCATCTCAAGATCGTCTACTTGATCATAACTGTAAAGTCCCGTTTGCATGTAAGGCACCATATTTAAAAGGCTCTGGGGATTAGGGAGTGGACATCTTTGGGGGACCATTACTCTACCTACCACACCTAGTGAATCAGAAACTCTGGGGCCAGCAATCTGTGTTGTGACGAGCATGCCAGGTGATACTGATACACTGCCAAGCTTTTAGAAGGGCTACTGCAAGTCATAGAGGAAGCAGGCTGCTGGATATGAGGTAAGGCCACATCCAGCCATAGTTTCCTGGCTGCTAAAACAAATAACACAGAATGGGTTAACTTAACAACAGGAATTTATTGGCTCATGGTTTCAGAAGCTAGAAGGCTTGCTTCCTCCTGAGTTTGGCATTATCTAGCTAATTGGCAATTTTAGGGGGTTCTTTGGCTTTTCCATCACTTGTCAACACACATTGGCCATGTCTTCTTTCTTTTCTGGTTTCCGTGGAGCTCCAGTGCCTCCTGGGGCTTCTCTCTGTCTGGTTTTCATGCTGCTTATAAAGGGCTCCAGTAATCTAGATTAAAGCCCAACCTGACTGAGGTGCACCGCACCTTAACTGAAGTGACACCTGGAAGAGATCTTATGTACAATGAGTCCACGCCCACCAGAATGCAGACCAAGACCAAGAACATGTCCAAACTGGGGTCCATGATTCAATCCTATATCATCACAGAAGAAGGGGGAAAGCCCTCAGAGGCCAGTGAGAGAGGGCTGGAGAGGGTCAAGAGAGTCAAGAAAGAGTGTGGGACCTACTTTCTGTTTTGCAGCTTCTCAGGGGTTGAAAACTCTGTGAGATGTGGGGGAAATGCTGGATAGAAAGCCCAGATGGGCCTGAGAACCCCAGGGCAGAGAAGCTCATATCCTGTTTCCCACAGGCATGCTTCCACATTATGTTGGAGGAAAAGAAACCACAAAATGGTTTATTTAGCCAGAGAAAGATCGAGAGAATCCTTCACCACCGAGCCCTTGGTTTCAGCTGTTTGTGTGGAGGTCTGGAAAAGACACGGAAGCTCCTAAAGAGAGGAAGGGAAAGAACTTGGAATTAAGAATCAGGGGTTGGGGTGGGGGTGGGGGAACTGTGCCTCCAACTAGGAGACCCTGTGGCAAAGGTTGCTGGGTAGGCAGCTTTGAGCTGGGGCCTGAAGTGAGGATGAGAAACCTCCACTGGAGACCTGTGAAAAGGAGACAGGTGTCCTTTCCTGGGCCATGAGAATGCACAAGTCCCCTAGGAACCTAGATCCACCTGAGGAAAAGGACAGAGAAAGAGAAGGAAAAGAGGAGGAGAATCTTGAATTCAACTGCATATTCACCTGGAAGACCCTGTTTTTTAAACCATAAGAGACAAAGTTAACTGACAGTATTGCTAAGGTTCAAACATATAAATATTTTATTTTAGCACAATACCTATAGTTTCTTAGAAACTTCTCCTTCATTGTTAAGAGCTAACAGCAGAGTGAAGCCCCCAGTACATCCACAATAAACTGTATTCTTGGGAGAAGGCATGAAGAAAACATGAACTAACCACAGATCTCCTGGCAAAAAGTACTTTCCTCTCTCCAACCCTGTTCTCCCACCCAGAGGCAGGACACATTGACTAACAGGCCACAAATCCCCACATGCAAATGACTCCTAATTCCCCCTCCCCCCCTTTCTTCCCTCTGGGTATTTCCCCAGCTCTATGAAATGGGCCCACTTCACAACAGACCTGGAATAAGAAGGCGGAATTAGGAAAATCATGCAAAGAAAATATATCTTTCATTACATAGTGAACCAATTAAAGACCTACAAATGAATGTTATTAGATTATTTGAATGGAACATTAAATTTCATCAATTTAATTACACTGGTGATAAAGACCGGGTTCTAGAATGCCATTCTGGATGGTGTCATTCCAATAGTAATTCCATGCCAACACCTCTGAGGGAGTGGGGGCCTGAGGTTTGCCACCTGCCCAGTAAAACTTCCTAGTCCAACTCACACACTGCCCCACTCAGGGGTTTGCGACCCTGGACACCTGCTCTGAAGTGGATCAAAATAAAATGTTTCTTTGTTGACTTGTCTTGTAAGCCAGTATCTCTCTCTGAGATCTCAGTTTTCGAGATGGCCATGGCAGGCTGGATGGTTGTTCTGATACCCAGCTCTTAATTTCATTTCAAGAAACAAGAAGCAAAAGGAAGGAGGAAATATTGGGCACTCATTTGAGGGTCAAAGATTAGGAGACCTCTTTCTTTTAGGGAACTGCCTTTCCCAAATCCAAGTGATTTTGATGGGGTTATCATTCAAAGGGTCCCGCCTCCCTGCCAGAGGAGTTGTCATGTGACCCAGGCTGGCCAATCAACTTAACCTCTACCCTCGGATGCAGGGATTGGTTCAGGGGTGGGCACATGACCCATAAAGGGCCAATCAGAGCCTTTGGTGGGAGGACTGCTAGTGACACTGAGAGAAAGGGGTCACCCTTTCCAGCTGCTGAGCTAACCCCCATGTTAATTGGAATCTTCTCGAGTCCAGCAAGTGGAGAGTCTGGTAGGGAATGAAGCCAGGGCAGAAAAACAGAACAGAATGATGAAGGAAAACCAAGACCTAAGGACATAGCCCCTATATCCAGCCATACCTACATCTCTTCCTTTTGGGTTGGTTTCCAAGTTGGGTGAACCAATTATTTATATTTAAGCTATTTTGAGTTAGGTTTCTGTATTTTGCAACAGAATGAATCCCTGACAAATATATGCTGGAGAAAGGTTCAGTGAAGAATGAGGAATAAAATAATTTGACAGAGAAAATAGACAGTGCTGCAATGTCCTGGAGGAAAAAGAGATGAAACTAAAGACAGAAAGAGAGGAGGAGGTTGGGGTGGGTGAGGTTACCAATTCCCCTCCCCCATAGAACAGATTTTTTTTTTTTTCTATTAAATTTCTATTGAATGTTTCCATAAAACTTTCTTTTGGGGCCTTTTCCCCAAATCATGTGAACACAGTCCCTATGGAACAAGATTAAACAAAACCTTTGTCTAACCCCATGGTGGAACCAAAAATTTCAGCCAATCACTGGTAATTCTAGATTACTGGAATTGTATCTTGGCTTAGACAAGATTGTAAGGTACATTGTGTCTAGCATGCTAAGATATCCTGTCTTGGATCATCATGAAATCTATTTACCATATTGCAAAATATAGGCATGAGTAAAGTGAGAATCTCAGTCTACCGTGGGAAACAGGATGATCAACAAGCTAATACCAGCCTTTTCTCCTAAATTATTTGTTCTTCCCAGGTTATTCAATCCATGTGATGTTGTTTCAGGCAATTGCCCTGGGAATTTTACCACTGAGATATTTTTGTTTAGCTTCATTTTCTCCTGGAACAACAAACACAGAGAGAGCTTTTTAAAAATTGCCTGCTATTCAAGTTTTGAATTGCTATTCACTTTTCCTATTCCTGATGATAGGTAATGACTCACCACTGGCTCTAACACGGCCTCTGTCTTTGACCACTCTTGCCCTGTGTGCTCTCTGCTGACTTGCTGAGAAGAACTACTTCCACGTAGAGAACATCCTAAATGGAAACATGTCATGCTTTGGTCTGGGTATAGTTTTTAGGTAAGGCGTGTTTGGGAACATCAACCCTCATTGAGGGAAGGTGAGAGGTCAAAGAAGGTGGGAGATCAAAGGAAGATATTTCTTTTCCACCCTAAAGGGATATTCCCCAACTGTTCTTTTTTTTTTTTTTTCATAGATAAAATTTCTTTTTAACTGTCCTGTGTAGTCTATAACAGACATAGAATACAAATTTTATTTAAAAAAAATATTTGCAGTCCCTTCATTGATAAGATGAATGAGTTACTTGTTTATACATTTAAATTATTTTAAGACTTGGTAACAATATTTAGCTACAAGTATAGCCCAGAAATGAAAATTTACAAAATATTCTTAGGAACACATGTATTTCTACCTGCTGGTACACTTATAAATCATACAAAGATACATCTGTATTTTAAAATAAAGTCTTTGAAAATGAAACCAGTTCATAAAATTTTTACCAAAATATGACAAGAAATACTTTTTGGAAAAAAAAAAAATTAAAGCAGATATAACACTTTCAACTTAGTTTTCTAATGCCTTAAAAATCACATCAATTCTACAAATCACTATTTCTGGGTCTAGAACTATTATTTTTCTCTTCTCATATCTGACATGCTTATATAAAAAAACATAAGTGCTCTAAAAATAATAAATGGGTTTCTTACATTTTAAACCATTTTCTTAATACAAAGGATAACAATTTAAATCATATTTTACCTCTCTACTTGTTTACACTGCAATAAAATTATTTTACTTGGAAGAACTTGTTGATAAATCATGACTTAATACTTTTAGAAACCTTCTTTGACAAACATCTGCATTAATGACCATTTCACAGTCCACTTAAACACGTTTTCTATTATACACCAAACCATCTAACAAAAACAAATCTGCAATGCTAATCTGTTTGTCAGAGCAAAGACATTCGTTATTTATTATTAGTACCTTTGGGAAATACATTGACTTTTAAAAACACATGTAAATCTCCCATTGTACCTGCTAGTAACATTTGAATAATACCTGAAACCTTTTCATTTACTGCTGAGTCTCTACATGCCTATTTTTTAAACCCAACATTTATTTTGTTAACAAATGAAGGAAAAATATGCTTGTCCCTTTAGCCAATGGAGTAGAATTATGAGAAGTAATAAGGATAATACTTCAACACTGGCTTCTAAGATGTATTGTACAGAAGGTAAGGGATTCTGTTTTCATCTTTCTGCTCCAATATAACCAAGCCTGTTTAGTTTAATAACAGCAAATAAAGTTGGAGTCTTTTGAAAATCGTGATTACAATCAAAAGCTTGGGATAGCATGATAAGCTAATGGCACACTCTTGAAACACGTTTTGAAGTTAGTTTTACTTCCAAATAACACGTTAAAATAGCTTCAAATAACCTAACTGCTTAGCCAGCATCAGCTTAGGAATTTTTTCCAATGTTCCAGAGTACAACTTTTAACATCATAAAAGGATATTTTGACTTGGAACTCCCCCCGCCCCCCGAAAACAAACAAACAAATATTAAAATACCGGTGGTTCCTGTGACAGGGTAAAAATTCCTTTTCAAGCAATGAAATAACATTTATTTCTCCCTCTGATAGTTTGGTAGGGGGGAAAAATAGGATTTTTTTTTTTTTTTTTTTTTTTAATTTAGGTGAAAAAATTGCTTCATTAGTTCCTATGTTGTAAAAGCCACAGCTTGAGAGGGAATGCAGCGAATGTAACTGAGATAAACCACGATATAATTTTTTTTGAATTCTGCGGTGTCCATAGAAGTACGTCATTGTCTCCCGCATGGCAAGGCACTTGTCAGATTCTGGCAGAACACTTCCTAACTGCACTCGCCAACGAGGCACACCAAACGGGTAGGATGTTGCCTGTGCTCTTGCTGCAGCAACACCACCACGTATGAGTTAATGTGAGTTTTCAAAACTAAGACATTAGGCTTGTCGGATGAAGGTCGGCCAAGAAGGGCAGGAGCATGGGAAAGCCCAGAGTACCCAAAGGAGAAGATGCAGCACCTGCACATGGAGCTGTTCCTAACATCGTTGGCACGAGGCCTCTACGAAATCCAAGGACACCATCTTCCTTTGCATAACTTGTTTGGAATGCATGGATGACTCCTGTGTAAGTGCTCCCCTTTCACCTGGAGTGCTGGGCGAACTCTAACCATGTCAAGAGGGTAAGCACAGGTAACTGCCCTCACACCTGCCAAGGACCCAGCCATTAATCTGTGTACATGACCAGAAACTCCCAGCTTTGCAGTGATTGACATTTTATAATGTTCAAATGCCATGCACTGGATTGCACCGTAGGGGAAGATTCTAATCATCATTGCACCATTTCCTTTATACAGTCCAAGATATCCTTCCTTTTGGGGAACAGCACGCAATGTAAAGAACACTCCTAAATGTTTGGAATGGTGATTGTGAGCTTGTAATAAAAGCTTTACTCAATCCAAAGGTACAACTGTTGTTTTGGCACCTCCCGGCCAGGAAGAAGCGCAGCCAGTAGAAGTCTTGGCAGGTGGTGGGTCCTCCGGCCCCTGCCACCTGCGGAATAGCAGGAGGGGAGTTGGTCCCTGCCAGGACCGCCGCCGCCATCAAGGCCAGGCCATGTCGGTAGCTTCAGTCCCCAAGTTACAAATCACAGGCCGGTCCATGGCCCAACTGGGCAGTGACAACACCGTGTGGCGTAGTGAGGTGTGGGCTCCCCTGCTCTTCTTTTTTTTTTTTTTAACTTTATTTTGTACATTTAATAATTGAAAACATAAACAATTAAAAACTAAAAAGTAAACACAGATGAATAAATATATACATTTCTCAATTAAATGTAATGGATACATGTAAATTTTTTTTTTTTTTTTGTGAATCAAACAATATATTACACAATATATTTGGTTCATATTCATAGTAATGCATTCATACTGTATTTGTCCTTTTGTGTCTGGCTTGCTTCACTCAACATAATGTCCTCCAGGTTCATCCATGTTGCCATATGCTTTATGACTTCATTTCTTCTTACAGCTGCATAATATTCCATCGTGTGAATAGACCACAGTTTGTTTATCCATTCACCTGTTGATGGACACCTGGGTTGTTTCCAACTTTTGGCAATGGTGAATAATGTGGCTATGAACATCGGTGTGCAGATGTCTGTTCGTGTCACTGCTCTCAGTTCTTCTGGGTATATACCCAGTAGTGGTATTGCAGGGTCACGTGGCAAGTCTATATTCAACTTCTTTAGGAACTGCCAAACAGTCCTCCATAGTGGTTGTACCATCCTGCATTCCCACCAACAGTGAAGAAGTGTTCCTATCTCTCCACATCCTCTCCAACACTTGTAGTTCTCTGTCTTTTTAATAGTGGCCATTCTGATAGGTGTGAAATGATATCTCATTGTAGTTTTGATTTGCATTTCCCTAATCATGAGTGATGTTGAGCATTTCTTCATGTGTTTTTTTGCCATTTGTATTTCTTCTTCGGAGAAATGTCTATTCAAGTCTTTGGCCCATTTTTCAATTGGGTCATTTGTCTTTTTATTGTTGAGTTGTAACATTTCTTTATATATCCTGGATATTAAACCCTTATCAGATATGTGATTTCCAAATATTTTTTCCCATTGAGTTGGCTGCCTTTTCACCCTTCTGACAAAGTCCTGTGAGGTGCAAAAGTGTTTAATTTTGAGGCGGTCCCATTTATCTACTTTTTCTTTTGTTGCACGTGCTTTGGGTGTGAGGTCCAAGAAACCACCACCTACTACAAGGTCTAGAAGATGTTTCCCTACATTTTCTTCTAGTAGTTTTATGGTCCTGGCTTTTATATTTAGATCTTTGATCCATTTTGAATTGATTTTTGTATAGGGGGTGAGATAGGCGTCCTCTTTCATTCTTTTGGTTATAGATATCCAGTTCTCCCAGCACCATTTGTTGAAGAGACTGTTTCTTCCCATCAGCCTGGGCTTGGTAGGTTTGTCAAAAACCAGTTGACTGTATAGGTGAGGGTTTATTTCTGGATTCTCAATTCTATTCCACTGATCGATATGTCTATCTTTATGCCAGTACCATGCTGTTTTGACCACTGTAGCTTTGTAATATGTTTCAAGATCAGGCAGTGAAATTCCTCCCACATTGTTCTTCTTTTTTAGAATACTTTTGGGTATTCGGGTGCACTTACCCTTCCAGATGATTTGGTAATTGCCTTCTCTAATTCTGTAAAGTAAGCTGTTGGGATTTTGATTGGTATTGCATTGAGTCTCTAAATCAGTTTGGGCAAGATTGACATCTTCATGATATTTATTCTTCTAATCCATGAACACGGAATGTCTTTCCATTTGTTTAGGTCTTTTAAAATTTCTTTTAGCATTGTTTTGTAGTTTTCTGCATATAGGTCCTGTACTTCCTTAGTTAAATTAACTCCTAGGTATTTGAGTCTTTTTGTTGCTATTGAAAATGGAATTTTCCTCCTGATTTCCTCCTCAGATTGTTCAGTATAGTGTACAAAAACATTACTGATTTTTGCGTGTTGATCTTATATCCTGCCACTTGCTGAACTCATTTATTAGTTCAAGTAGCTTTGTTATGGATACTTCAGGATTTTCTAAATACAGGATCATGTCATCTGCAAACAGTGAGAGTTTTACTTCCTCTTTTCCTATTTGGACGCCTTTAATTTTTTTGTCTTGTCTAATTGCCCTAGCTAGAACTTCTAGTACAATGTTGAATAACAATGGTGACAGTGGGCATCCTTGTCTTGTTCCTGATCTTAGGGGGAAAGCTTTCAACCTTTCCCCATTGAGTATGATGTTGGCTGTGGATTTTTCATATATGCCTTTTATCATATTGAGGAATTTTCCTTTTATTCCTATCTTTTGAAGTATTTTTATCAAAAAAGGATGTTGGATTTTGTCGAATGCCTTTTCTGCATCTATTGAGATGATCATGTGTTTTTTTTCCTTCAATTTGTTAATGTGGTATATTACATTGATTGATTTTCTTTCGTTGAACCAGCCTTGCATGCCAGGAATAGATCCCACTTGGTCGTGATGTATAAGTCTTTTGATATGCTGTTGGATTCGATTTGCAAGTATTTTGTTGAGAATGTTTGCATCTATGTTGATGAGAGAGATTGGTCTGTAATTTTCTTTTCTTGTGGAATCTTTATCTGGCTTTGGTATTAGGGTGATGTTGGCTTCATAAAATGTGTTGGGTAATTTTCCCTCCTCTTCAATTTTTTGGAAGAGTTTAAACAGGATTGGTGTTAATTCTTTTAGAAATGCTTGGTAGAACTCACCTGTGAAGCCATCTGGTCCTGGACTTTTCTTTGCTGGGAGATTTTTGATGACAGATTCAATCTCCTTAATTGTGATTGGTTTGTTAAGTTCTTGTATTTCTTGTTGTGTCAGTGTAGGTTGGTTATGAGTTTCTAGAAATTTGTCCATTTCATCCAGGTTGTCTAGTTTGTTGGCATATAGTTTCTCATAATATCCTCTTATGATTCTTTTTATTTCTGTGAAGTCATTTGTAATTTCCCCCCTTTATTTTCTGATTGTATTTATTTGCATTTTCTCTCTTTTTTTCTTTGTTAGTCTAGCGAGGGGTTTGTCAATTTTATTGATCTTCTCAAAGAACCAGCTTTTGGTTTTGTTGATTTTCTCTAATGCTTTTCGGTTCTCGTTTTCATTTATTTCCGCTCTAATCTTTATAATTTCTTTCCTTCTTTTTGCTTTGGGATCGGTTTGCTGTTCTTTCTCTAGTTTCTCAAGTTGTTTAGTTAAATCTTTGAGTTTAGCTCTTTCTTGTTTCTTAATATAGGCATTTAGGGCTATAAATTTCCCTCTCAAGACTGCCTTTGCTGTATCCCATAAGCTTTGATATGTTGTGTTCTCATTTTCATTTGTCTCAATATATTTACTGATTTCACTTGCAATTTCTTCTTTGACCCACTGAATATTTAGGAGTGTGTTGTTCAGTCTCCACACATTTGCAAATTTACTTTTTTCCTGTCTGTTATTGATTTCTAGTTTCATTCCATTATGATCTGAGAAGGTGCTTTGTATAATTTCAAACTTTTTATATTTATTGAGAGCTGTATTGTGACCTAACATGTGGTCTATCCTGGAGAAAGATCCATAGGCACTTGAGAAGAATGTATAACCTGCTGAGCTTGGATGCAGTGTTCTGTATATGTCTGTTAGGTCTAACTTGTTTATCATATTGTTCAAGTTCTCTGTTTCCTTGTTGATCTTTGGTCTAGTTGTTCTATCAAATGATGTGAGAGGGCTGTTGAAGTCTCTGATGATTATTGTAGAAATGTCTATTTCTCCCTTCAGTTTTGCCAGAGTTTGTCTCATATATTTTGAGGCACCCTGGTTAGGTGCGTAGATATTTATGACTGTTATATCTTCCTGGAGGATCATCCCTTTTATTAATATATAATGGCCTTCTGCATCTCTTATCACTTTTTTGCATTTAAAGTCTGTTTTGTCTGATATTAGTATAGCTACCCCTGCTCTTTTCTGTTTACTATTCGCGCGGAGTATCTTTTTCCAACCTTTTACTTTCAGCCGGCTTGTATCCTTGGGTCTGAGGTGAGTTTCTTGTAAGCAGCATATGGATGGCTCATGGTTTTTTATCCATTCTGTCAGCCTGTATCTTTGATTGGGGAATTTAATCCATTCACATTCAATGATATTACTGAAAATGCGCTATTTATTTCCTCCATTTTATTCTTTGGTTTTCATATGCCATCTTATTTTTGTCTCTCTTTTTACTCTTTTGGTTATCCTTTCTGCTTTTCTTTTTTCTATACTCTCCTCCAAGCCTCTCTCTCCTGTCTTTTTCTTTCAGGTTCTAAGGCTTCCTTTAATATTTCTGCAAAGGTGGATTCTTTTTTGCAAACTCTCTTAGTTTCTGTTTGTTTGTAATACTTTATATTCACCTTCATATTTGAAGGACAGTTTTGCTGGATAAAGAATTCTCGGCTGGCAGTTTTTCTCTTTCAGTTTCCTAATCGTATCATACCACTGTCTTCTCGCCTCCATGGTTTCTGAAGAGAAATCTGCACTAAGTCTTACTGGACGTCCTTTGTACCTGATCGTTTGCTTCTCTCTTGTTGCTCTGAGAATTTTCTCTTTATCTTTTACATTTGACATTCTGAATAATATGTGTCTTGGCATAGGTCTATTTGGATTTATTCTTATTGGGGTACGGTGTGCTTCTTGGACATGTAAGTTCATTTCTTTCATGAGAGTTGGGAAATTTTCAGCTATTATTTCCTCAAATACTCTTTCTGCCCGTTTTCCTTTCTCTTCTCCTTCTGGAACTCCCATGACATATATGTTCTTGCGTTTAGTGTTGTCATTCAACTCTCTGAGCCCCTGCTCAATTTTTTCCGTTCTTTTCTCTCTCTGTTTTCTCTCTTCAATTTTAGCTGCTCTGTCTTCAGTATCACTTATTCTTTCTTCTATCATTTCGAGTCTGCTGTTGTATGCTTCAAATGTATTTTTGACTTCACCTATTGTGTCCTTCATTCCCATGAACTCCGTTACTTTTCTGTTCAGGGTTTCAAATTCTTTTTTGCGTTCGCTCAATGACTTCTTGATGTCATTGATCTCTTTAACTATATTCTCTTTCATCTCATTAATTTGATTTTGGAAATTTGTGCTCATCTCACTGATTAGTTCTCTCAAATTCTGCATCTTTTCTGGGACTTTGCTGTATTCCTTTTCTTGGGCCATGTCTTCTATTTTCTTAGTATGGCTCGTAATCTTTTGCTGGTGCTTAGGCATCTGGTTAGTTTGTATTTTACTTAGATGCTCTATCCCTTTCTCTTTTATGGGGTTTTAGTGGCAGGAGGCTGTGAGTTACCACAGCTCTTTGATTTTTGGCTCAACCTTGATTGTTAGGATTGTTCTGCTGGTTGCTCAAAACTGGGCACTGGACCCAGTAATTGGTTGTGGAGTTGTTTCCTAGGGCCTTGGGCAGGGAGGCTATAGAGGCCAGGAAAAGCCTCTCTTACTTATTAATTTTCTTATGTGCACTTCCTTGGTCTGCCAGGAGATGGCGCTTGTTGGCAGCTCTCAATTCAATGCCTGGTCGGAGTGTATTTGTTGTGACACAGGCCAGATCAATGTGATAGAGCTTCCTGTCTGGGGGCTAAGAGCCCTGTGATTCAAACTTTCTGAGACAGTTCTCCAGACTTCTCTCGTAGCGCCCCCCTTTTCCCAGCTAGGAAATATTTCCACTCCCTTCTGAATCCTCAACAATCAGTCCCTGTTAGTAGAGGAGGAGATTGGGAGGTTTGTATATCTTTAGCCCCTTGCAGGCTCCAAGGCAAACAATGGCGCAGCCCCACCCAGCCTGGAAGGGCTCTCGGGACAGGGCAGACCAAACCTGGGAGTCCAAAGCAGGGTCAGCCCCAGGCTCTCTCTCCCCTCTCCCGTGGAGTCCTCAACAATTAGTCCAGGCTAGAAGAGAGGGAGGTTGGAAGGGTTGGATTTCTCCAGTCCTTTCTAGGCTCCCAGGGCAAACTGCCGTGTGGAAGGGTCCATGGGGCTCCGCAGCCTAAATTTCAGGTCAGAACCTGAGTCAACCTAAGGCTGTGTCCCTCTCTCTCCCCTTTCCGGGAGTGGCAGATCCCTGAAGCCCCCTTTGTCTGTGGTCACAGGCCCAGAGGCCCGAGAATTCTGAAGAGTGTGGGGGAAGGTGCCGGCAGCAGCAGAAGCTGCTACTTGCAACTCACGGATCTGTTGTTGCGATTTCCCTCTTCTGTCCCTCTCTCCTCTGGGTGGTGTGCAGGCTTCACCTGCTGTCCTAAACCCTAGAAGATCTTTTTCGGGGCTGTTTCCGCTTATCCTCTAGCTATTTTTCTGGAGAAGAGATTCCCGTGTCTTACTAGTCCGCCATCTTCCCGGAAATCCCCTGCTCTTCTTAAGTCAAGATTTTACAAGAAGCCACAAGACTCCAGAACCCTTTGTCTCAAGCTGATGGGTTGTTTTGATTGTATCGGGTATAGATTGTTGTGTGTTAAATTTGTGAGAAGTTTAGATGGCGATAAGAGATTTGTTCTTATTTATGTTAGATTTATAGAGGTGTATGGTCCATCCATGCAGCAAATGGAACTGTATATTCAAGAGAAATGGGAAGATTAGGACCCAAGAGGAGAAGCAGTCACCTTCCTTTCATTCCAATGTATCCACTGGAAACTTCCATGTGCCGAGCTTTTTTGGAGTCCATTGAAAGCTATCCAGGAGTCTCTCCCCTAGAAGGATCATGAGACCTCCTGGCACTACTGTGTAACGAGTTCCCTGAGTGAGCAACACCAAGGCCCAGGTGTCCCTCCAATAAAGGCATGCCTATCTGCAGTAAGGGAGAAGATTTAAGCAATGTGTAAATGTCCTTTGTTGAAAATTTCCTTCTCATAATTATGTAGTGTTAAAATTGTCAAAATTTCTTGTTTGAAAATTATGCTTGACATTTATATTTCTATGGAAAATTAGTGGAAAAATCAATGTTTCAAATAACATAAAAGAAGACTAATTTGGTGTCATCATAGATTTCTGTCCTGTGTGAAATGATAAAAGAGGACAGAACATTTTTCTCTCAGGACAGCTGTGAATGGAGAGTGAAGAAAAACACAAGCAGGAAGAGGGCTGGAAAATGTGCAGGTGAAACCTGGCATTGTAATTTAGAGGCAGTTAAGGGGAATGAACCATTTTGATCCCTTTCTAACTTTGATATCCTGTGATTTTTTTCCTTCATTGTACTTATTTTTTTTATTTTTATTTTTCTTCATTGTACTTAAACATGAAATTCTTGCCTAGTCGAGAGAGGGGAGACATCCCAACTTTCATAAGCCATGAAACAAAGCCACTGGGTGAGAAGCTGTGGGAAGTGGGAGTGGATCAAAAATAAATGACAGAAAAAAAAAAAAAAAAAAAAAGAAAAAAAAGAAATGACACCCCTTGCTCTCCAAGAGCTCATTGTATAATAGACAGGATATATGAATATACTCTGAATTCTGAGGATCATTGTTCACAAAGACATTGAAAAAGTTGGAGTGTCAACAAGAGAATCATCCTAAGTTTGGAGGTAAAAAGATGGAAAAAAAGATATATATCAATTCACATACTAATTTTTAAAAGTTGGTATGGATATACTATATATAACCTAATATACTACATATAAGATTATCTATAATTATCAGATAAAGGGAGACTCTAAGGGGAGAAGCATTTATAATGATAGAGTAGACAATCTATTTGGAAGATACAATAATAATGCACCACATGCACCTGATAATATAGCTTCAAAAATATGTATAGGAAGAATGTACAGAAACAAAAAAAGGAAATAGACAAATACACAACCATAGTGGAGAACTTTAACTTCTATCTCAAAATAGCTGATAGAGAAAATAGACTAAAAATTGGTAAGAATATGGATCTTCACAACATGAATAGTTTACTATCAGTAAACTGATAGTGTCCTATCAGACAAATAGAACACTGCATCCAGCAATAATATAATACACATTCCTGGGCCACTGGTGGTCTTTTTCTCAACCACATGAAGGAAGCTTGTCTGAAGAACAAAGACAAGCTATAGCAAGTGATGGGAAAAGAAACAGTGGTGCAATGGCATCAATTTAACCCCTGAACCTAGCTAGTTCTCAATTTCTGAGTGACCTAAACCACACTTCCTTTCTGGTTGACATTAGAGTTGCTTTCTGCTACTTGTTACCAACAGAGTCTTGGTTTAAACAGCAATAACTGATATCACATTAACTCTAATGCTCACATCCCACTAGCTTGCAGAGCTAACAACAGCAAGTCCTTATCCCTTATTCTCCCAAACCTTGTCCAGGAATTTCCAGGAGTCTCTGGGAAGGACTGAAAACCGCAAATACACGTATCTTCTGCCTCAGGTCCTTGCAGATGTCCAGGCCTGCAAAAACTGGTGAGGCTCCCTGCCTAGAGTGGAGCTGTTCCTTGGGTCTCCAGCTCAAGGGACTGACTCTGGGCTGTTTACTTTTCATTCTTTATTGCTTCCAGCCATACTTGTTCTTTGCAGAAACAGAAGAGATTGACCATATCTCTAATTCTGTTTCATATCTTGGCTCCTGGCACTGATGCAACAGGTGTGGGTATGCCTTGGCTTTGCAAAAGTATGTCATGGGAAAATAAGAACTTCAGCTTCTGCCCTAGCCCCCTGTCCCACCCGTAGAGCCAAGTGGAGGAACAAGTGCAAGGCTACTCTCTCCTTTGTCTTGTGCTGATTAATACATGTCACTTCTATGTTCCTGTCTCTCCATCAGATAAATGTCTGGGGGCCACCATCCCATCTGTTCACCTGAGACAGACAGATTCTGAAACCTGGTATCAACCAGGTTGAGAGCCCAAGTACATTTCCTATATTCCTCTGCTGCCAACAGGACCTTGGAGCAGGTGCCTGAGTCTTCTTGCTATAGAATCCTAGCTCTCCCTTTCTCCACTCTAGTAAAGTGTACTCATCAGTGACCCTCTGTTTAACACTCCAAGGCATCTAGATTGTTTCTCAAGGCTGGGTCTAGAATACCCACATAAGAATTACCTGGTGTGCTTATCAAAATGCAGATTCACAAGTACCACCTACTGGACCGAAAATTTGAGGTGTTGCAGGAATCTGCATTTTCTTCAAATGAGTATAATGCTCACTGACTGTACTTATTCTAAAGCAGGGGTCAGCAAACTATGGCCTACAGGGAAAAATCTGGCCAGCTGTCTGTTTTGTAAATAAATTTTTATTGGAACACAGTCATGTTAATTATTTTGTGTATTGATTATGGCTGCTTTTGAGCTACAACAGAGTTGAGTAGCTGTGATGGAGACCGTATGGCTCATAAGTATAAAATGTTTACTATCAGATCCTTTACAGCAAATATTTATGGTCTCTTTCCTAGACAGTGAGCCCTTCACTGCATACCACTGGTGGCAAGAGCATCAGGTTTCCTGCCAAGAGATCCCTATGGATTAAATCATTTCCCCCACATGTTCAAGTCCTAACCCCTGGTCCTGTGGATGTGAACTTGTTTGTAAATAATGTCTTTAAGGATCCTTTGTAAGATGAGACCACACTGAATCAAGGTGAGCCATAATCCAACTTGACCTATATCCTTATAAGCATCGGAAATTTAGACACAGAGTAGGAGTAAGGAGAAAACAGGAGACAGATGGCCATGTGACAAAGGCAGAACTGGATTGTCGGCCAAGCCATCACCAGGATGCTACAGACGTCAGAGAAGGCGTGACCCAGCCAACACCTTAATTTGGATTTTTAACCTCCAAAAGTGTGAGCCAATAAACTCCTGTTGTTTAAACCAACCAGTCCATGATATTTGTTACGGCAGCACTGGCAAACTGAGACAGTCCCTGATTTCAACCAACCACTAACCTGCCATCACCTGGCAATGGCTTGTCATCCCTCACCCCAACTGGAACCCAAATACTTCTGCTCTGTAACTGAGACTCCTGGCTGCTTGCTTTTTCTGATGTGCCACAGGGCAGGAATGCAAGCCAAATTCTGGCTGTCCTCTTCACCTGCCTGGCCATGCGCTAAGAGCAGGGTTTCCTCTTTCATTTCTCATCCACTCCATTACCAACTCCTCCTCCCTCTCAGTAAGTTCTCATGGAGCTCCTACCCTGCGCCTGGCACTGGGGCACAACTGGGCACAAGACAGATGCAATTTCTCTTCTCTTGGGAGCTGACAGTTTAATGGGGGAGACAAATAGGCAGCAACTAAATAAATAAAAAAATGTTTACTGTAAAGGTATGGCATGTGCTATTAAGACTGAGTGCCCATGGCATTCTACAAGCCTATAACAAGGGGTTCCTGACTTCAGTTGTTTCTCATCAGGTGTGTGTGTGGGGAGGTAGGTGCGGTCTTTAATGGAAGCTCCAACCACCCAGGTCTTTCCAGAACTTTCTGCAAAGGAGCCAATAAAGGATGAAATCCTTGGCAACTGGCCCTGGGAGGTATAAGAATGGTAACAGTGCTCCCCTGAATAGCTGCTTGAAATTCAAGGCTGCCTGGGTACTGGACATCTGCTGTGAAGAGGCTCCAATCCACATCTGACATCTGTGGCAGACACATAGTTCTGCCCAGCCCTGGCCGTAAAATCAGCCTCAGTGCTGGGGCTCAGCACCCCTGCAGATCCTGGACCCCGAGGAGGAGTCTGTGCTCTGGCCTGAGGTGCCAAGCTGCAGAATCAGTTTGAGCTGGTGATTGGTCTTGAAATACCTGGGCACATGCTGGGTGCAGAAACCAAAGAGCCAGTGAAGGTTCCCCTGGGCAAAGCTGAGTGGGTGCATGGAACTTTCTGGGAAGTTGCTGTGGCTGATTTTACATTACTGAGCTCTTGAAACATCAGATAATGGGACTCATTGAAAACTGGTTCATGCCTTTAGGTGCCTTCCTTCATAGCTGCCCAGGGAAGCCTCTGAAGCAAGCCTGCTTTTCCCTGACCTTCGGGATCTTAGGCTGCAAGCCTTCTGGATCCTGCCGTAAGGAGCAGTGCCTTCTCTTTCCCAGGCTAAGTTTCAGGTGGAAGATACTAGAAATTAGTCAAAGGTGGCCCCTGGACAGACACATTCCAAGGACATGTAGCTTGGTAAGAAGTGTAGGTTGGGTTTCAGCCCCCTCTTACTGCCACGGCAGGTATGACATGGAGTGCACAGCCTGCACCCCTGTGTACATCAGCTTTGCTGAGCTTTGCCATCTCCAGGGATGGTGTCAGTCCCCGCTCCTATCTTAGTTTTCCAGGGCTTCTGTAAGAAATACTACAGACTAGTTGGCTGAAACAACAGGAGTTTATTGTTTCACAGTTTCGTAAGCTAGAAGTACAAAATCAAGGTGTTGGCAGGACCACACTTCCTCTAAAATCCACAGGGTTCTGACGGCGGCTTGCTGGCAGCCTGTAACTCAGTCTGTTTCCTTCAGATGGCCGCCTCTCTTTCTCTCTCTTCTCAAACCTCCCCTCCACCCCGCCCCCCGTGTCTGTCTCTGTCTCTCAATGTCCAAATTTCCTCTCCTTATAGGGACACTGTTCCTGTAGGATGAGGGCCCACCGTGACCCAGTTTGGCTTCATCGTAACTTCAAAGACCCTCTTTACAAATAAGCTCACATTCTCAGGACTGGGGGCTGGACTTGATCATGTCTCTGGGGACGCACGATTCAATTAGCAGCACCCGCCTTAAAACTCATCCTGAAAGGCTCACGCTAACATCAGACTCAGAGGGATGATCTGAGCCGCAAAGATTCTGATAGGACCCAAGGTTCAAATTAGCAACCAGCAATGGGGAGCTTTGGGTAAATCATTTCCTCTTACTTTGTCATCCCCAACATCTTCCAGCAGCTGGCCTGGCAAACATTTCTAGTGGAAGAAGATGAGGGGTTAGGGAGGAATCCAATGGGATAATGTATGGAGCAAGGTGCTGGAGTTTGTGGGAGGAAATGGGACAAACCAATGGGAAAGAAAAGAGGAGAGTGAACATGAGGGGTGGAGGTGGGTTGCAGAGCAGGAGAGAAGAGGAATCTTGAATGGATAACATCTTACCTTTTTCAAGTTGAGGCCAGTGCAATCCAGAATTCTGGAGGTACAGAAGGCCTACAGAATTCCCAGCAGAAAGGGATCTCAGGCACTTCAAAAAAGAGGATATAAAAATGGACAGTAAATGCATGAAAAGGTTGTCAACTTCATTAGTCATCAGCTCAATGCAAAATGAAACCACAATTTAGTACCACTTTACACACTAAAATAAATAAGGCAGACAATTCTAAGTGTTGACAGGGATGCTAAATGTTGATACATTCCTGATGAGAATATAAATTGATACAACCACTTTGGAAAACTATTTGGAGATGTTGACAAAAGTTGAAAATATCAATACTTTATAAGCTGGTAGATCCCTTTCTAGTTATATGTCCAATAGAAACGCATACATATGTGCACCTAAAGACATGTTCTAGAATGTTCATAGCAGCACTGTTTGTAATAACTCTAACAGTGCAATAACTCTAACCTAGAAACCACCTAAATGTCCATCAACAGGAGAATGGATTGATAAATTATGGTGCATTCATACAATGGAATACTCTAGAGCAACATAAATAAACTACAACGACATGATGCAGGAGCTTTGTTGAATCTCACAAATGTAATGCTGAATGAAAGAAGTCAGATGTGAAAGGTTACACACGTTCAGTTCCATTTACATAAAATTCAAAAACAGGCAAACCCAATTTATGCTATTAGAAGTCAGGATAGTGGTTAACTTGGACTGGGGGAGCAGTCATAACTGGAAGCAGATACGAGGGGGCTTGGGGAGGGCTGGCCTGTTCTGTTGTTCGATATGGGGGTTGGTTACGTGAGTGTATTCACTTGGTGAGAACTCACTGAGCTTTGTGCTCTAACTTGTGCAGTTTTCTGTATGCACATTGTACTTCAATAAAAGTTTACAAACAAAGGAGGATATCTCTGACCAAGAAGCTCTACAGAATTTGAAAACTTTCAGGGTCCCTGTGCTGATACAATAGAAAGCCTATAAGATTTGTGTCTCCAATGAAAGCTCTTTCTATCTCTGTTCTGATAGTGGGTGCTGAGTATTGGTAACTCCAGCTCATTCTGGATTTGCCCACATGTAACATGGATAATCCCAAATTACAAAGGATTCAGAGATCCTGGGGTAGGCATGAAAGGGGCAGGAGGAAAGAGGAGGATGCACAGTTGCGTGAATAGATGGAGAGCATCTGAAAATACAAATGTGTTTGGATTCTACCCGGAAGGCTGCCTTCATAAGTGCTAGTAATTACCATTTAGAGGGCATGTGTCACATGCCACGCCCTGTGCTCAGGAATCCTCTCGGCTGCCTTGGAAACAGGCATTATCTCTATTTTACACATTAGGGAACCAAGTGTGCTCAGAACC
The DNA here is from genome assembly GCA_026826555.1 of Tolypeutes matacus. NCBI lineage: Eukaryota > Metazoa > Chordata > Mammalia > Cingulata > Chlamyphoridae > Tolypeutes > Tolypeutes matacus. The sequence goes on along the minus strand of JAKSZT010010873.1, from coordinate 5,976,661 downwards.
AGTGGACATGCCATTCACCTGGCACTGCCCGCATCCAAGCAGAGCTGCCCGGTTTCACATTGTGTGGGAAGCACCTTCTTCCCAGAGGTGCATGGGCTTGACAGCACCTGCTCCCCAGGCTCTGGGTGCTGCCGGCGATTATTGGAACGATTCACTCACCTGGGTGGTCTGTGGTCTCCTCACCTTGTCTTTCTGCTGCCGGAATGAGAGAGAAGTGAAGGAGCCCCACGGCTTCCAAGTGAAGTTCAAGATATAAGTCTGGAAAAGGCTCAGAAAGAGGATGTAGTACTGAATATTGACTAGTAACCAATACTTCTGTGAGGTCGTGTTCAAAGTGCTTTTCATGTATTACCTCATTCACTCCTCAAGATATAAACAATACGAGTTAGGAAGCAGATGCTCTTAGTAGCCTCATTTTTAAAAAGTTTTAATTTTGAGATAATTGTAATTCACAAGCAGTTGTAAGAAATAATACAAAGAGATCCCCTGTGCCCTTTACCCAGTTTCCCTCAACGGTAACATCTTGCTAAACACTAGCACAACATCACAACCAGGAAATCGGCACTGCTACAGTGAAGATATACAACATGCCCGTTGCCACAAGGATCCCTCATATTACCCTGTCACACTCACACCACTTCCCTCTCTGTCTCTGATCCCTGGCAACCACTAATCAATCCTCTATTTCTATAATTTTGTCATTTAATTTATTCAAATGAAATCACATAGTATGTGCCATTTTTAGGATTGGCCTTTTTTTCACTCCGTATAAATGCCCTAGAGAGTCATCCAAATTGCTGGGGATATCAGCCCCACTTTACAGAGGGGCATAAAGAGGTTGAGTTATTTGCCCAAGGCCACACAGGTAGTAGGTGGGGAAGCTGAGATTTGAACTCACACAGTCTAATACCAAAGTCTGTGTTCTTAGTGATTTAGCTCTTCTGCCTCTTTGAAACAATTTGGAATTTTTACCACGAGTAACTGTCCAACACCCCTTCCCCCAAACAAACAAACAGAAAACAAAATAAAAGTTGTAAAGCTATTGGTTTAAAAGATACCAAATTACATCAACTTAAGAAAGCATTTTTTGGTTGCTGATGAGCGGTTCCTCCTAAATAGAGAAAAGAGTCTGGGCTCTGATGTCAGACAGATTTAAGTTAAAATCTGGCTGGACTATGTACTAACCACAAAACCTTAAAAAGATATGACAATAAGCATTATTGCTCACAAGTCTGGAGTGGCTGGCTAGGTGCCTCTGCTGATCTTGGCTAGGCTTGCTCACATGACTGGAGGAGACCAGCTGTCAGCTATTCTAGGCTGGCCTTGGCAAGGACACTGCAACAAGTCAGATCTGAGCCTGCGTTTCTCATTCTAGGCAGTCTGTCCTGGGCATGTTCTTATGGCAATGACCAAGGCATAAGAGAGAATAAGTGGATATGGGCAAGGCCTCTTGAAGCATAGGCTCAGAACTGGCATGTGATGCCCACCATATTCAATTGGCCAAAGCAAATTATAAAGCCAACCCAAATGAAATGGTATGACATCTGGAATTTGATTCAAGATAATACAGGATCTGGGAAGATGGTGGATTAGAGAGGCAGACCACTTCTCTAGAGACAAAGATCAGCTCTCTCCCAGAAAAATAGCTAGAGGACAGGTGGAGACTGGAGGGCTGTTCTGGAGTTTAGGACACCAGAGGAAGACTAGACACCATCCAGGAGTGAGAGGGGTAAAGGAAAGGAGTCTCAGCTGGCTGGAAAAATCTTGTGAGTAAAACTGCAGCAGCAGCTGCTGGCGCCCATCTCCCCACTCTCAGAGCAAACAGCACTGGGTCCTTCAGCTCCTGGCAGGCGGCTGCAGACTGAGGGGGTTACAGGGGTCCTCTTCCCCAAGAGAGGGGAGAGGGAGGGACACAGACTATGGCAAATTCAGATTTTGGCCAGCAAACTTGGTCTGCTGCATTGGAGGAGCTACACACTACCAGGCCAGCTAGGGCAGCAGCATTGTTTGCCTTGAGAGCCTACAGAGAGCTAAAGATAATTTGCCTTCTCAAACACCCTCCCCACTGCCCTGGGCTGGTTGCTGAGGACCCAGAGGGAGGGAGGGCCAGCCAAATGAGGAGAACAGCTTCTGAGAAAGTTTGTTTTGTAAGTTTTGGCCTGCCCTGAGGACATTGCTTTTGTACTGGCCACTAGGGTTACAGTAAATGCATTCCCCCTAGCTTATGGGGCCTGAGACGAGAGGGCTGAGGAAGAGTGCCATCTACTGGCAGACCAGGAAAGTGCATGCAAAGAAGGGAAAAATAGTAAGAAATAAATCAAAGAGGCCTCCCTCTCCAAGTCCCTGGGAAACTGGCCTGCATTCCATTACTGGGTCCTTAACATTGGTTTAAGCAGCTAAACAGGCAATCCTAAACATCTAGAACAAGTTCAACCAAGAATCAAAGAATAGTTGTAGCACACAGCTACTTAACAGTAAATCCCTAGGCAAGAGAGAGAAAATGAACATCAGAGTAAATTCAGCATCATAATCAGATGCCTAGACATCAACAAACAATTACAAGCCATAATAAGAAAAAGGAATAAGTGACTCAGGAAAAGGAACAAATCAAAGCTCCGGATGAGATATAGGATTTGAAACAACTAACCAATGAGGTTTATACAAATCTCCTAAATCAAATCATGGAGTTGAAGGACAACATGGCTAAAAAAATAAAAGATATTTAGGAGACACTGGGTGAGAACAAATAAATATTTAAAACCTTGGCTAGAAAAATAACAGCTTATGGGAATGAAAGCACAATAAGTGAGATTAAAATCCAATAGAGGCATATAACAGCAGATTTGAAATCATGGAAGAAAGAATTAGTGATGTAGAGGACAGAACAGCTGAAATCGAAAAGAGAGAAAAACAGAGAGAAAAGAATGGAAAAATTGAGCAGGAGCTCAGGGAGGTGAATGATAGCATGAAGCACACCAACATACATGTTATGGGAGCTCCATAAGGGGAAGAGAAGAGAAAAGGGGAAGAAAGAGTATATGAGAAAATAATGGCCAAAAATTTCTCAACTCTCATGAAAGACATGAATACATATGTCCAGGAAAAACAGTGTACCCCAATTAAAATAAATCCAAATAGACCTGCTCCAAGACACTTAATATGCAGAATGTCAAATGCCAAAGATAAAAAGAAAATTCTGAAAGCAGCAAAGGAAAAGCAAAACATCACATATGAAGTATGCCCAATAAGACTTAGCGCAGATTTCTCTTCAGAGGCAAGAAGACAGTCGTATGAAATAATTATGGTAAAGAAAGATAAAACTTGACAGCCAAGAATTCTTTATCTGGCAAAACTGTCCTTCAAATATGATGGTGAGTTTAAAATACTCACAGATAAACAGAAACTAAGAGAGTTTGTAAACAAGAATCCAGTCCTGCAAGAAACACTAAAGGGAGTTATGCAGCCATAACAGAAAAGACAAGAGAGAGAGGATTAGAGGAGAGTGTAGAAGTGAAGTAACCAAAAGGGTAAAAAGACAGACAAAAATAAGATAAGACATATGAAAGCCAAAGGATAAAATGGTTGAAGAAAGTAATGCATTTACAGTAATAACATTGAATCTTAATAGATTAAACACCACAATAAAAATTATAGACTGACAGAATGGATAAGAAAACATGAGCCCTACATATGCTGTCTGCAGGAGAATCACCTTAGGCACAAGGATGCAAATAGACTGAAAGTGAAAGGTTGGAAAAAGATATTTCATGCAAACAGTATCCAAAAGAGAGTAGGGGTAGGTATTCTGGTATCAGAGAAAACAGACATTAAATGCAAAAAAGTGATAAGAATATGCAGAAAGCCATTATATATTAGTAAAAGGAACATTTGACCAGGAAGGAGTAACAATCATAAACATCTATGCACATAACCAGGGACCCCAAAATATATAAGGCATACTCTGGCAAAAGTGAAAGGAGAAACAAACATCTCTACAATAATAGTTGGAGACTTCAATATGCCAGTCACATCAATAGATAGATCAACTAGACAGAAGATCAACAAGGAAACAGACAACTTGAACAATATGATAATGAGCTGGATCTGACACACATATACAGAACATTGCACCCCAAATCAGCAGGTTGTACATTCTTCTCAAGTGCTCATGGATCCTTCTCCAAGATAGACTACATGTTGTCCCACAAACCAGCTCTCAATAAATTTAAGAAGATAGAAATTATACAAAGCACCTTATCTGATAAAAATGGAATGAATCTGGAAATCAATATTAGGCAGGAAAGGGGGAAATCTGCAAATATATGGAGGCTAAATAACACAAACCTAAATAGTCAGTGGGTCAAAGAATAAATTGCAAGTAAAATTAGTAGATATCTCAAGATGAATGAAAATGAGAACACAATTTATCAAAACTTATGGGATACGGTGAAGGCAGTGCTGACAGGGAAATTTATAACCCTACCTGTCTATATTAAAAAAAGAAGAAGGAGCTAAAATCAAAGACCTAACTGAACACCTGGAGAAACTAAAAAAAAAAAAAAAAAAAAAAAAAAAAAAAAGAACAGCAAACCAAAGCCAAAGCAAACAGAAAGAAAGAAATAACTAAGATTAGAGCAGAAATAAATGAAACTTAGAACAAAAAAAAAACAATAGAGAAAAATCAACAAAACCCAAAGTTGGTTTTTTGAGAAGACCAATAAAATCGACAAACTCTTAGCTAGACTAACAAAGAAAAAAAGAGAGAAGATGCAAATAAATAAAATTAGAAATGAGAGAGGGGACATTATGACTGACCCCACAGAAATAAAAAGGATCATAAGAGAATATTTTGAGAAACCATATGCCAACAAATTAGACAACCTAGATGAAATGGACAAATTCCTAGAAATGCACAAACAACCCTCTATAAGAAATACAGGAACTCAACAAACCAATCACAAGTAAAGAGATTGAATTAGTCATCAAAAATTTTCCAACAAAGAAAAGACCAGGACCAGATGGCTTCACAGGTAAATTCTGCCAAACATTTCGAGAAGAATTAATACCAATCCTATTTAAACTCTTCCAAAAAATTGAAAAGGAGGGGGAATTACCCAACACATTTTATGAAGCCAACATTACCCTAAAACCAAAGGCAGATAAAGATTCTACAAGAAAAGAAAATTACAGACCAATCTCTCTAATGAACATAAATGTAAAAATTCTCAACAAAATACTTGCAGGGTGAGGGACAGAGAGACAAAGAACCCAAAACAAATAACATTAGTTACTAAACCCCCGCTGAGGCCAGTAAGGGCCCCCCTCCCCCACCTTCAAGACATTAAGTCAGGATAAAACCCCTGGCTCATTGCAGCTGACTGAGAGGAGGAACAGACATCTCCCTCCCTGCCAGCTGTTACAAGGGAACAGGGAAGGTGAGTTGGAGGGCTTCTCTTCAGTGATTTCAACCAGCAGAGTCCACTTTGAATCTTGGCTCTGGGCAGACTAGAAACACAGGAAAAGCAGAGGTTGAAAGAAACACCTCTGTGGAAAGGTTTCCTGATAAGCGCCATGCTACTGGCCTGTCAGGAAATTGCAAGGAGAAAAACTGCTTTTAGGTCTCTCTTTACCCCACCCCTGGGAGAAAAAAATCTATGCCCACTTGTGAGCCTCTGGCCCAATTTTGATAACTTAAGATGGGCAATTTTAAAGACTTAGAATAAGTTGAACCAAAATCAAAGAAAAAGAAAACAACAACAACAATACTAGGCCAGAGAGAGAAATTGACCATCAGAGCAAACTCACCAACATATTCAGATGCCTAGTGTAGCATATACGTATGGCCTTGCAATTTTTCCCACAACCCTTCCAGTTCTTTCCTTTTTAAGTCAACATTCATTCCCCTTTTAGTCAGTATTGCATTTCTTAATAGTTACACAGCAAGCTTTGAGAAATAACTGTGAGAGCTGTGACTGATAAAGTATGCTTAGACTCCTTTCCCAGGAAAGGAATAATCTATTCTGTGAGCTGTTTAACCCCCTTTATATCAATAGAAAGATGTAACTTCAGCCTTACTGACAAAAACATTGTGAATGCTCATTTTACATAGTTACTGTGAAAGCGTAACTTCTGCCCTGCTGGGAAACACTGTGAATGTCCAGTCCTTGATGATCTGTCTTGAGTACTGCACTTTTAACCACACTCCCTCCTTGTGTGCCCTTCCCATCTGCATGTAGACGTGGTATAAAAGATTCCTCCTACTTTGTGGCAAGTGTAGACTCGAACCTTGGAAGCACCATGTTCTCTGCCTGCTGCCACAGACAGGATTTAGGCCACAGCTAGGCTTGGATCTACCACTGTGTGAAGAGCTTCCCAAGTAAGCCCCCCCTATTAAATGCTCTTTTGCTCACCAAACTGGACTTGTCCAAGTCTTTCTTTTGTCTGACGTATCACTCTCTGTTTGGTGGGAAACTGTCATTTTACATGGATCCCTGTTATACTCATAACACCTGGACTTCACCAAAAAATTACAAGTCATACTAGGAAACAGGAAGAGATGGCCCAGTCAAAGGAACAAACAAATATCCTGATGATATACAGGATTTAAGACAACTAATCAATGATAATCACACAAATCTACTAAATCAATTCAAAGAATTGAAGGAAAATATGACTAAAGAGATAAAGGATGTTAAAAGACACTGGGTGAGCACAAAGAACAATTTGAAAGCCTGCAAAGAAAGGTAACAGAGCTTATGGGAATGTCAGACACGATGGATGAGATTAAAAATATATTAGAGGGGATTGCTGAGAAGATGGCAGCAGAGTAAGGAGCTCCTGGAGTCAGCTCATGTGACAGGGCAGTTAGTAATCACCCAGAGCTATATAAACCACCTGTTTAGGGGCCCCAGGAGACCAGAAGAGTATCCTGCAACATCTTTGAAAGTATGGAAGAAGGCGACTGCCCATCTGCAAAGAGGATTTGTGAGTAGAGCCCTCCTTGCCATGGAGGTCGGTGCCTGTGGCATGAGCCACCTCAGGAGCTAGTCCATGGCTATAGTTGGAAGCTCCATTTCCCAAAAAATGGGGGAGGAAGACATGGTGTGGCACCAACTTCAGCTACTGATTAGTAAATTTGGTGGGCTAAAGTATAAACCTAGGAACAGCTAAATTTTGAGCCTGTCCAGGTCAGAAGGAGGCCGGTAGCTGCCATTTTGACTCTGCCCCTGGCATGAGGGGAAGCAGGGGCTGATTGAAAATCACAGTGCTGGTAGGAAATGGCTTCTTGCCACCCAGATCAGATTGCAGCTTAAGCCTAAACCCTAGCCCCACCTCTGAAAGGGAGGAAGTTGGGCGGACCTGCACCACCTGTCTGGGAAACTGCAAGCCATGCCACAGAGGCCGGTGCCCATCCTACTCTAGCAGTGCAAGCCACCTCAGAAGCTATTTTGTGGCTGGATTTAGAAGCTCCATTTCCCATATATGGTGGAGGAAGAGACAGTTGTCCACCAACTTCAGCTATTGATTGGTGGAGTCAGCTAGCTAAAGTATAATCCTAGAAACAGCAAGCGTTTGAGACTGTCCAAGTTGGAGAGTCCAGTAGCCACCATGTTGACTCTGCCTCTGGCATGAGCAGAAGCCTGGTTGAAAATCCAGTGGAGTTAGGGACTGGCTTCTTTCCACCAAGATTGGACTGCAGCCCTAGCCTAGGCTCTAGCCCCACCTCCAGCAGAGAGGAAGCTGGTGGGATCTGTACCAGGATCTCCAGGCAACTGCAGGTGCTCTCTGCCGCCACAGACTGAATATTTGGACACCTGGGGCTGCATCCCCGCACCCCAATAGGATTGTAGAGGAGCTGGGTATCCTTGGCCTCTCTGGGCAATGGCAGGCATTTTCAGCCCACACAAACTGGTTTGTTGAGTGCCTTTGAGTCCATCTCCACCTTGCCCCCCATAGGATAGGAGGGGGCTGGTGTTCCCTCAGCCTCTCAGAGCAACTGCAGGTGCTTTTGATCTGCACACACCAGACCGTTGAGCACCTATAGCTTCACCACCAACCCCAATAGGACAAGAGAGGGACTGTGTTTGCCCAGCCTCTCTGGGTACTGCAGGTGCTTTTGGCTCACACAGCCTGGACTGGTGGGTACTTGTGGATCCACCCTCACCCCCCAATAGGAAAGGAGGGGTCTAGTGTCTCCATAGCCTCTTTGAACAATGGCCTACAGGGACTGAACTGTTGGGTGCCTGTGGATCCGACCCCACATTCTAATAGGATAGGAGGGGGCTAGTATTTCCTCAGCCTCTCCTGGCAATGGCAGGTATTCTTGGCCGAAATGGACTGAACTTTTGGGTGCCCGTAGAACCACCCCACCACCCAATAGGATAGGAGGGGGCTGGTGCTTCCTCAGCCACTCTGGGCAATGGCAGGCACTTTCAGCCTACAGGGACTGAACTGTTGGGCTTTGGTGGTTCCGTTCCCACCCCCTAAAGGGCAGAAGAGACAGTACTCCTTCAGCCTCTCAGGGCAACTGCAGGTGTATTCAGCCTTCACAGATTGTTGGGCACTCCAGAGGATCCATTCCCACCCCTGGCAGGGAGGGGGTCTGGTGCTATATCAGTTTACCTGGTCAAATGTGGTAATTTTGGACCCACATGGCATAGATTGCTGCCCACAACTATAGCTCCATCCCCACCCAAGGTAGGGGAGGGAGGGATGTGAAGCTTCATCAGTCTCTCAGGACAGCTACAGACAGTCCAGTCCTGCCCAACTTGGATTATTATGCATGGCTGCAGCTCTGTCTCTACTCCTGACAGAGAAGAAAGGTGGGAGAAGCTTCATCAATTCCTGGGGCAATGTGGGCAGCTTTAGCCTCCATAGTTTACAGCACCAACTACACCCTCAAATCCTACTACACAATGAGCAAGGAAGAAAAGACGAGAAAGCCCTAAAATAAAGGGAGAAACTGCACCCAGAATAAATACATCTAGCAAGCCAGATGTGAAAAAACCAACAAAAAAATTACAATCCATACCAAGAAACAGGAAGATATGGCCCAGTTAAAGGAACAATATAACTGTACAGATGACATCAAGGAGTTCAGACAACTAATCATAGATGTTCAAACAAATCTCCTTAATAAATCCAGTGAGATAGCTAAAGATATTAAAGATATTAAGAAGACATTGGATGAGCATAAAGAAGAATTTGAAAGCATATATAGAAAAATAGCAGTTGCAATAAATGAAATAAAAAATACACTGGAGGCATATAACAGCAGATTTGAGGAAGCAGAAGAAAGGATTGGTGAGCTTGAAGACATGGCCTCCAAAAGTGAACATACAAAAGAACAGATAAAGAAAAGAATGGAAAAAATTGGACAGGGTTTCAGGGAACTAAATAACAGCAAAAGCTGTGCAAACATACATGTCATGGGTGTCCCAGAAGGAGAAGAGAAGGGAAAAGGGGGAGAAGGAATATTTGAAGAAATAATGGTGGAAGATTTCCCAACTCTATTGCAGGACACAGATATCTGTGTCCAAGAAGCACAACGTACTCGCATTCAAATAAACCCATATAGAACAACTCCAAGACATATACTAATCGGAATGTCAAATGTCAAAGACAAAGAGAGAATCTGAGAGCAGCAAGAGAAAAGCAATGCATAATATATAAGGGATACCCAATAAGATTAAGTGCTGATTTCCCATCAGAAACCATGGGGGCAAGAAGGCAGTGGTATTATATATTTAAGATACTGCAAGAGAAAAACTGCCGGCCAAGAATTTTATATCTAGCAAGATTATCTTTCAAAAATGAGGGCAAGATTAGAATATTCACAGATAAACAGAAACTGAGAGAGTTTATAACAAAAAGACTGGCTTTGTAGGAAATACTAAAGGGAGTGTTACAGCCTGAAAAGAAAAGACAGGAGAGAGAGGCTTGGAAGAGAGTCTAGAAATGATGACTGTATCAGTAACACTAACTAAAAGTGTCTAAAGTAGTATGAACAACTGTGCACAAAAAAAAAAAAAACAAAAAAAACTAGACAATGTAGACAAGATGGACAAATCCCTAGAAACCACTAACAACCTACACTGACCCTAGAAGAAACAGAAGATCTCAACAAACCAATCACAAGTAAAGAGATTGAAACAGTCATCAAAAACCTCCCAAAGATGAAAAGCCCAGGACCTGATGGCTCCACAGTGAATTCTACCAATCATTCAAAGACAATCTAATACCAATCTCACTCAAGCTCTTCCAAAAAATTGAACAGGAGGGAATGCTACCAAACTCATTCTATGAGGCCAAAATCACCCTAACACCAAAGCCATATAAACATACTACAAAAAAAAAGAGAGAAAGTTACCAATTTCTCTAATGAATATGGATGCATAAATCCTCAAAAAAAAAAATACTTGCCAACCAAATTCAAAAGCACAACAAAAGGATTATACACCACAATCAAGTGGGTTTTATCCCAGATATGCAAGGGTGGTTTGACACAAGAAAATCAATTAGTATAACCACATTAATAAATTGAAAAAGAAAAATCACATGATCCTCTCGATCGATGCAAAAAAAAAAGGCATTTGACAAAAAACAGCATTGTTTCTTGATAAAAAACACTCCAAAATATAGGAATAGAAGGAAGCTTTCTCAATATGGTAAAGTGCATATATGAAAATTCTACAGCCAGCATTGTATTCAACTGTGAAAGACTGAAAGTTTCCCTGCTGAGATCAGGAACAAAACAAGGATGCCCACTGTCACCACTGATATTCAATATAGTGCTAGAAGTTCTAGCTAGAGCAATTAGGCTAGATAAAGAAATAAAAGGCACCCAAATAGGAAAGGAAGAAGTAAAATTTTCACTATTCATTGATGATAACTAGAAATCCTACATGTAGAAAATCCTGAAAATCCACAACAAAGCTACCAGAACTAATAGATGAATTCAGCAAAGTGGCAGGATACAAGATTAATATGCAAAAATCAATAGCATTTCTATATACTACTGATGAGCAATCTGAGGAGGAAATCAGAATAAAATTCCATTTATAAAAGTGACTAAAACAATCAAATATTTAGAAATAAACTTAACCAAGGACATAAAGGACCAGTATTCAGAAAACTACAAAACATTGCTAAAAAAAACCAGAGAAGACTTAAATAAATGGAAGAACATTCTGTGTTCATGGATTGGAAGGCTAAATATTGTTAAGATGTCAATTCTACCCAAACTGATTTACAGATTTAACATAATCCCAATAAAAATCCCAACAGACGTTTTCTTTTCTTTTTTTTTTTCTTTTCAGAAATGGAAAAGCTAATTTTCAAATTTATTTAGAAGGGTAAGTGGCCCCAAATAGCCAAAATTGTCTTAACAAAGTTGGAGGACTCTCACTTCCTGACTTTAAAGTATATTACTTACCTACAGTGGTAAAACAGCATGATACTGGCATAAAGACAGATTAACCAATGGAACTGAACTGAGAACTCAGAAATAGATCCTCACTTCTATGGTCAAGTGATTTTTGACAAGGTCGTCAAGTACTCTCAGCTGGGTCAGAACAGTCTATTCAACAAATGGTGCTGGGAGAACTGGATAGCTATAACCAAATGAATGAAAGAGGACCCTTATCTCACTCTCTATACAAGAATCAACTCAAAATGGATCAAAGACCTAAACATAAATAAAATCCAGGACCATAAAACTCCTAGAAGATAATGTAGGGAAACATCTACAAGAACTTGTAGTGGGTGGGGTTCTCTTAAACCTTACACCCAAAGTATGAGTAACAAAAGAAAAAATAGATAAATGGACTTCCTCAAAATTAAACACTTCTGCCCCTCATCTACTCAATGGGGGGAATATTTGGAAATCACACATCTGACAAGGGTCTAATATCAATGATACATAAAGAGATCCTACAGCTCAACAATAAAAAGACAAATGATCTAATTAAAAAGTGGGCAAAAGACCTGAATAGACAATTTTCTAAAGAAGAAATACAAATGGCGAAAAAAACACATGAAAAAAATGTTCAACATCACTGGCTATTAGGGAAATGCAAATCAAAGTTACAATGAGATATTATTTCACACCTACTAGAACAGTCACTATTTTAAGAAACAGAAGACTACAAAAGTTGGAGAGTGTGTGGAGAGATAGGAATGTCTATTCATTGTTGGTGGGAATGTATAGAATGGTACAGCCACTGTGGAAGTCGGTTTGGTGGATCCTAAGGAAGGTAGATATAGATCTGTCATATGACCTGGTAATACCACTAGTAGGTATACATCCAGAGGAACTGAGAGCAGTGACACAAACAGACAGACATCTGCACACCGATGTTCATAGCAACATTATTCACAATTGCCAAAAGATGGAAACAGCCCAGGTGTCCATCAATTGACAAATGGATAAAAAACAAAACAAAACTGTGGTATATACATACAATATAATATTATTCTACTGTAAGAAGAAATGAAGCCATGAAGCTTAGGACAATGTGGATGAACCTGGAGAACATTATGCTGAGTGAAGCAAGCCAGGCACAAAAGGATATTGCATGATTTTACTGTTATTAACTAAATATAATGAGGAAACTCATGGAGTTAATAGCTAGAATATAAGTCACCAGAGAATAGAATGTGGTTAGAGAATGGAAAGCTGAGGTTTAATCTATATAGATAGAATTGGTAAAAAAGCTGTTCATAAATGAATAGAAATGGTGAAAGCATATCATAGGATTTGTAATGAGTAACGTTAACATATGGGTATGTTAATGGTTTTTTTATGGTTGTTGTTTTTTTTTCTTTTTGGAGTAATGAAAATGCCATAATATTGATTGAAGTGATGCATGCAAAACTCTGTGGTTATACCAAATGTCATTGACTGAACACTTAAGATAAATTGTATGGTTTATGAACAAATAAAATAGAGAGTCAGTTGAGGGAAAATACACCAAATATAAGATATGAACTATAGGTAGTAATAATACTTTGACCATGCTCTTTCATCTTGTTACAAAATTTTCACAACAATGCAATGTGTTGGTGGTAGGATGATATATGGGAGCCCTGTATGATGTTACGCATGTTTGTTTTATAAGTTCACAACTTTTATTATACATTTATTGTTTATATATGTTCATGTATGAATGTTATACTTCAATAATTTTTAAATGAAAAAAATAATATAGGGTGAGGTAAGTGGTTGAATGTACAAATGTCACAAGATGGCTATTAGTAGATAATTGTTGAAGCTGGAAAATGAGTACAGGGAAATTTATCATCCTATTCTGTCCAGGTTTGTATAGGTTTGAAATTTCCCACAATAAAAATTTCTGAAAGAAATTGAAAACAATTTTTAAAAACTCAGTAAGAAAGTATGAATTTAATCAATACAAACTTTCCAGATAAGAATGTCTGGATATTTCTCCTTTCCAATGATTCTTTCTTAATTTCCTGTATTAACTATCCATCCATTCATCCATTCATCCATCCATCCATCCATCCATGTTATTTATCATCTATCTATCATTTATCTATTTATTCTTACATTATCAATGACAACTGTTCATCTGCCTGGTCCAGTGTTGCTATCTTAATTGAGTTCCCCAGAAGCAGACCCTGAGATAAGGATTCAAGTGCAAGTAGCTTATTTTCGTGATACAGGAAAAACTTGGAGAGGAGTAGAAAAGGCAGCCAGTAGATGATATTATCAAGCAAATCACCATCAAGGACAACTGGAGCTTAAAACCTTGGAAAATTCTAGAAAATAGTGTTAGACATACAGCTCAGAATTATCCCACATGAGAAGTGATGGAGGGTTTTGATGTCAACTATTATCAGTCATTGGTTAAAGACTCTCCCAGATGTTAAGCCTTTGGCGCTTCCTACTTGTTGTGCTCAGGCAGAGTGCTCATACAACCTTGGAAAAACCATTGGCAGAGATCTTGGCAGCTGGAAGTTGGCTGGAACACCCAGAAATGGTAAGGGCTAAGGGAAATGGGGCACAACCCCAGGAGCATCTGCTACAGTCCACCCTTTTCCCACTCAGATCTACCCGTGTTCCACACTAAATTCCTTCCATTTTATCAGTGCTTCATCAAGGCAGTGACAATCACAGTGCAAAAATTAAGAACTCATAATGGAAGGATTAGAGCTGCAGTTGGGACTGATACTCTAATGGATATTATACAATGTATACTCATTATTTCACCTCTTTACCACCCATTCTACATTGCCCTCTCCATTCGCCAGCACTTCTGGTGGTCTACACTGCCTTTCCACTGAGGTCATGGAAAATTGTGAGCCTGTTGTTACTATGCTCGTTAGGCTGTGGTTCATGCAAATGCCCATTTATGGTTTTTCCTGGATATAGAGGTGCCATGGGGAACTCCAGTGATTTCCCAGAGTACGATATACATTGCTCCCTGTCCCCATTAAGTAGTCACAACCTTATCTTCTCATGGGTAATTCACATGGATTACTCCTGCTGGTATAGTTAGTAACTCTTTTCTTTGAGTATTGGTCTACAGGCAGATTGAGTCTGAAGAGATCAGGCAGGTCTTTAGATCTAATGGAATCCTTATTGTGGCCCCTAGGAGAAGTGTCTATCTGGGAATCAGAACTTCTAGCCAAGTATAGTTGAAACACAGGAAGCACAAATTCCCAGTGTGATGGCACAAGGGTCATCTCCTCTCCTTCTTTGGTCACATTGTTACTGAACCCATGAGCAGTAGTTAGAGTTCCTAGGAGATCAGCCTGAGATAGGGGTTCCTGTGCAAATGATTCATTGAGGGAGTGCTCGCCAGAGAAGCCTGTAGGGGAATGAGGGAAGCAGGATAGGGCAGGGGAAGAAGCTAGACAAAGATGGTTTTAGTAAGAATATGGACCAATTCCACAGGCTCAGAGTGTCCAGGGGAATCTGAGCATTCAAGGTTCTCAAGTGTGTCCACCCAGATGTCCCCACCCTAAGTCTCAAGGCCCCACTCTCTCCCTGTAAGGTCACAACTCGCACAGAGGAGATTTACTGGGACTGTGAGTTAAAACTTCTACGTAATTCTGTTATTCTCACAGTTAGGCCCAATTTCCTGCACGATCTCATGTCCCTTTTAAAACAAAATGCACAGGATCTTGAGGCAGCCCAGAGGAAGTAGTTAAGGGCATGGACCCTGGAGTCAAGTTGTATGGGTTCAATTCCCAGTTGTGCCAAACTACAGCAAACCTTAGAACTTACAGCAGTAGCATTGTATTATTTCTTATTATTCTGAGGGTCAGTTATTTAGATAAGGCACAACAGGAGTGAGTGCCCCTTTCCCCCTTGTTGGCTCCCTCCCTCCTTTCTTCCTCTACTTTTTTTTTTCCTTCCTTCCTTTATTCTCTGCTTCTCTCCCTTTCTCCCTCCATACCATCTTTCCTTCATTCCCTTCTTCCTTCTTTTCTTCCCTGCCCCTCTTCTCTTTTCCTTCTTTATTTTTCATTTATTCTTCAGCAATAAAATAGAGCGAGCTAGCCTACATTAGATTCTTTGAGCTGAGTGATTTAGCATAAATTAGAATTTTTGAGTGGAGACGGTACTAATTCTGACACCAAGTTTTAAATTGGTATGTTTACAACTTGCATATTTCATACTCAAGAGAAACCTTTTCTTTGCTTTATTATGATTAATTCTTCCTGTATTGGAAGCCATTGGAATCTATTTACTGATTTAAAAAAAAAAGTCTCTGGATCTCTATCTATGAGGCGGAGTAAGTCAGAGAGACTTCAGGTTTTTCTCAATTTTGCTCTCCTGCTACTACACATAAAAATTGGAAATTATCCAATTTCTGCTTTGAAAGTTGCTATCTGCCAGGGAATGGGTTCTGGGGGGTGTTTTCAAGCCTTCTGCTGGCTCCCTCCTAGGTCTCGGCCTCCAGCATCAGGACAGAAGGCTCAGCCTCACCTGCCAGGGAGGCTGCTGGTCCCGGGCTCTCCTGTTGGGCTCTTCAGGTGCTAGTGCCAAACTGGCTTGCGCTCAAGCAGCCTCACATTTGTAACTTTGGCCACTTTGGATGTTAATTCCCAAAAATCCAGGTGTCGATTTTCCCACCATCAAAAGGAAGAGTCTATACTCTGCAGGGCAACTCCCCTCTTGATATCAGCCACAAAGCTTTTGCAACCCTGGGCAAGGGTGAGCTAGCTATCAACTTAATATTCTGGGGCTATTTCCTTTCCCTGAAATTTCTTTGTGACAAGACCTACTCTGCAGTTTACCCCTCACTACTGATATGCCCTGGCTATTTCAGAGGAAAGGTTTCAAAGACTGAAAATAAAGTAATGATGTCCACTCTCACCAGCTTCATTTACCATTGTATTGGATGCTTTGACAATTGCCACAAGGCAAGAAAAGGAAATGGGAGGCATCTACATGGGAAATGAAAAAGTAAAACTGCCTGTTCACATGACGATGTTCATAGAAAATCCCAATTAATTTACAACAACTGAAGCAGGCTAGTTAGAGAGTAAAGAGGCGGATCTGGAACCTGCCAGAAAAACCGATACCATTAACACATGGACATCGGAACCCCCAAGATGGCTGCTGGAAGACCCCTGTGAGATTCCCCCATTCAGAACAAGATTTCCTCTGGAAGCCAGGAGAAGCCCCGCATAGTCTCCAGGGGCCTTATCATTGGGCCTTCCTGGGGGATTGATGGGCGGGGTAATCAATCAAAACAGTAAACAGCTGGGACTCCTCCCCTGTCATTAGCAAAGGGGAGGAATAATTAATGATTCAAAAAGCAAGTGCAAAGGCTGAACCAGCCCTTTCTTGCCCTTTGCCCCCTGTTCTGGCCTTCTTGGTCCCTGCCTCCTCACCCCCCCCCACCTTGCCTAAAACAACATGCAAGTGAACCTGGGGATTTAGACCTGTAATGGGGAATTGTAGTCTGTGATCTTGAGGTGGGCAAAGAGAAGACACAAAGCACACACCACGAAAGAACTACCTGATAAACTAGGCTTCATCAAATTAAAACTGTCTGCTCTTTGAAAGACAGCACTGAGATTATGAGAAGGCAAGCCATAGCCTAGGGAAAAGTATCGGAAATATATATCCAGAAAATGCTTGTATGCAAAAATTTTAAAGAATACTTTTAACCCAAAAAGATAGACAATCTGATTTTTTTAAATGGACAAAATATTTGAACATTCACTTTAAAAAGGAAGATATAGAATGTTCAATGAGCATATGAAAAGATGCTCAACAGCACTATTCATCAGAGAAATGCAAAGTAAAGTACCATGAATACCATTATGCAGCACATCAAAAAGATGGACAATGCCAAGTACTGATGGGGATGAGAAGCAACTAGAACTCCCAGATGTTGAAGATGGGAGTTTAAAACGGTGTAATCACGTTGAAAATTAGTTTGTTTCTTATAAAAATAAGGCACACACCATAAGGTCCAGCAATTCCTTTCTAGGTATTAATCCAAAAGAAATGAAAAAACATTTTTATGAACACTTGTACACAAATGTTTATACATATATTATGATATATTACAAATAATAATATATATATATATTACAATAGAACAGAACTGGAAACAGCAAAATGACCATCAATAGATGAATGGATAAAATAAGTTGTGATACATAGCACAGAATACTATTCAGAATTAAGAATTAAGAACTAAACCACTGATACATGCAACAACATGGATGAACATCAAAACGTTATGCTGAGCAAAAGAAGCCAGGTTCAAAAGGGACATTCTGTAAGTTTCCATTTATATGAAATTTTAGGATAGGCAGCACTAATATATATGACAGAAAGCAAACCTGTGGTTACCTGAGGCAGGGGGTAGAGAATTGATGCCACGAGGCAGGAGGAGAATTCTTGGGCAGTTGGAAACTTTCTACATCTTGACTGTAGGAAATGGTTACTCAGGTGAACACATTTATTATAACTCATCAAACTGTATGATGAAAACGGGTGCCTCTTATTGCATGTAAATTCCATCCTAAAGTTGACTAAAAACAACAATTCATTTTGCTAGCTGACAGTGTCCAGGTAAAAGAGAACTATACAAGGAAAATTTGGACCTGATATTTTAAAAGGAGTACTGTTAAAATCTTTAACCTGAAGCCAATCTTTTCTTTGGCTCCTTTTCTCAGGGAAGTTCAGTGAAGAAAGGATTTGCCATTCTTACTCCCACCCTCATTTCTTTTTAAGAATCAAAGTGTTTATTCTTCATTAAGAAATTGTTTATATTAGACTATTTGGGCTGAGTTGATTTAATATAATTGGAATTTTAGGAATAAGACAGTACTAATTCTAACACTTTAAGTATTAAAACCAGTAAGCTCCAACTTGCCTATTTCACATTCAAGAGGGAGCTTTTCTTAACACCAGAGTTATTTCCTCTGTTTGAAATCACTGGCATCTATTTAGTGACATATTTCTTTGAAATATCTTTATGAGGAGAAGTAAGCTTAAGGAAACTTCTGATATATATATATTTTAGTTTTGCTCTACTACTTCCAGGTTTAAACATTGGGAAAATCCAGTTTCTGCATTAAGAGTTGCTGTCTGACAGCCAGTGGGTACTGGTGGATGTTTTCAAGCCCTCTGCCACCTCCGGCCTCAACATCCCAGCTATCTCTGCCTTACACATCAGGACAGAAGCCTTCAGTGTCACTGTCTGTATTAGTCAGGGTCCTCTCGGGAAACAGAATCAACAGGAGATATCTGTCAGTAATATGAGATTTTATAAGAGTCTCTCACGTGTCCGTGGGGATGCACAAGTCCAGGTTCCACAGGCAGGCTGCAAACCAGGGGCTCTGATGAAAGTCCAATGAAGGCCCTCGATGAGTTTCTGGGAGAAGTTGGCTGTCCAAAGACAGCTGGGAAATTCTCTTGGAATGTTGAACTCACTTCCCCTTTTAAGGCATTCAACTGATTGGATAAAAGCATCATCCATTGCTGATGCAATCTCCCTGATTGATGCAGATGTAACCAGCCATCCACGCAGTAAACTCACTGGTGATCGAAGTCCATAAATGCTCTTGTGTTACAATTAGCCCAGTGCTTGCTGGACCAAACCCCTGGACACAATTACCTGGCCGAGTTGACACGTTAGCCTAACCATCACACCATCTTTTACAAGCAAGTCTTCTCATCCAGGGGTCTCCTTTACATTCCTGCTGGAGGACCCCTGGTGCCTCTCCACTTCCACTAGAGATGATAGAAACAACCTCAGAATTGTAAATTTGGCCATTTGGAAATGTAATTTCTAAAAATCCAGATGCCAAATTTTCCAGAATCGAGGGGATACAGGCTGTAGCCTGTTGAACTGTTCCTCCCCTGAAACAGCCTGAAATATAACTGCGACCCTGGGTAAGGATGGGTCAACCAGCAATCAAACATTCTGGAATTACGTTTCCTCCCCTGAGATTTCTTTCCTGCAATATCCGCACTGAAGTTTATCCCACCTTGCTGATTTATCTTGGCTAATACAGAAAAAAAAATTTTTTTTTCCCACCAAACCTTTCCATCCAAGTCACAGGGGCATTTGCAGAGATTCATTAAAAGTAGTTCAAACTCAGTGGTAAATAAATGTAAATGAAAGAAACATTAAAGTGCCCTCTTGTACACATAAGATTGGCAAAATTTTTAAAGTTGGGGTTGCAGTTCTGTTTTGCTGTGCAACAAACTACCCCTGAAATGCAGTGTATTAAAAGAACAATGTTTTAGTTCTCCTGATTGATTGGGCTCAGCTGTTTGGGGGTCACTTGGGGTCTCCAATGCAGTTTCAGTCAGATGAAGGCTGGAGTTATTCAAGGGCTCAGGTGGGCTTGATTTCCACGATGGCTTCTTCATCTACCTGCCTAGCGCCTCGGCTGAGGTGGCTGGAACAGCTGTGGGCTGGCTGGGCATCCCTCTCTAAAAGCCTCTTCACGTGACTAGCTTGGTTTCCTCACAGCATGGTGGTTTCAGGAGAGTTTGATTTTTCACATGGGAGCCATCTTCTCCAGAAGCCATATTCCAAAATGCTCAGGTGGAAGCTGCAAGGCTTCTTACAACCCAGGCTTGGAAATCATGAAGTACACTTCTCCCATATCCTACTGGGCAAAAGTGAATCACAGGGTCAGCCCAGTTCAAGAGGAGAGGACAACACAAGGACATGAATACCAAGATGCATGGTGACTTCGGGAGCCATCTTCAGAGGATAGCGATCACATACAAAAAAAACACACACACACTGCGCCAACGAGCCCCAAAGTCTCAGCCCGTTAAAGCACCAGGGTCAGGTTTGACAGCCAGGATCTTGTCGTCTAAATCAAGTCCAGGTGTATAGAGAGTGCTGCAGCTGGAGCTCCTCAGGTGTAGTCCTTGAGAACAGCTACTCTTGCCTGAAGACCTTTGAACCACAGACACAAGTCACCGGCTCTCATATACTCGACTGCTGTAGGTGTATGTGGACATTCGCTCTCAAAAAGGGGGAGAAAAGGAAGCTCGCAGCATCCATGAGGCTTATCCTGCCAGTGTGGTGATTAGGCGTCAGTCCTCTTCCCTGGGAATGGCCTTTTGCAGCTCCTGGCTCCACGCTTAGGGGTGGGTCTAGACTCTTTGTGCGTTAGCTTTCCTTTTTCCTTTTTCATGTTTTCAGCTGAGTAGTCTTTGTAGCCTGCTTCCTTATGTTCCTTATGTTCTAGCAGATTGGGAACCCTGAGCACTCTCTTCATGTAGGACTATCTCTGTCCTCTATAGTCTAAGCTGCTAGCCCTTTTGTCATTCCAATTTCTTAAAAACTTTGTGAGGTTCCTATGACACTTACTGGGTTTCATGCTATTAGACAAAAGCTCTACCCACAAATCATTTAAAGAAAGGCCCCCACTCACCTTGGATTGAGAGTCAAAATACTGTGCAGCAACGCCCTTAAAATTCTTAGAATTACTCCTGTGTAGCAAGAAGGGTCTGGGAGGCACACCATTAAATCTGTCTGATGTCTCAACTCAGTCTTACACCTGCGTCCTTGACTGTCTTTACTCTGAAAACAAATTTTACTGGCAACACTCCAGATTTGATCTTGACCTTTTCTTACTTTGAGAAGGTTTTGTTTGCTAGAAAAACTACCCTGGGCCCTCAAAATTTCTGTAAATTCTGCTGAAAGACCGAACAGTTCCTTCTGTAGTTCATAGGTCTCTTATTTTATCAAAGGCAGCTAGAGGAAGCCACTTTCACTTTTAGCATTCTGCCTGGTAATCCCTTAGCCCTACTTCACCAGCTGGGGCGGACTCTGGATGTAACTTCTGGGAAGCAGCAGCCCTAGCCACCTTGCAGCTTCTGCTTGACAGAAGAGAGTAGAAGGTGGTAATTGGATTAAATCAGAAGGAGCAGGACATCCCAAACTAGGAATTTTATAATTTTATAATTCTGATCATTTGGGGGAAAATACTGAAATTCTACTGTGTTACTCTTCAGCCTTCAACAATTGAAGATTTGAGTGTGGGAATACATACCTTCAGATAGGATTATCTTGGAAAACAATGAACTATGCAAAAACTTTGAGGAGCCCAATATTTATCAAATGAATTTACAGAAGAGAATCACTGTAAACATTTACATGAGGTTAGGTGAATAGAAAAAAGTTTTCATTCAATTCACTATTATATATTAAACACATACTTCCTACAAAGCAATGAATGAGGAACTTGGGGTTGGAATCAGACAAAGAGGAGGGAGGCATAATCCCTGCTTTCAAATAGTAATAAAATAATAGTTCATAGAATATGACCTAAACCAATACATGATGAAATGTGGTATACAACAAGTGAGCATTCACCAAATAACTGCTTTCCCAACTTTGTTACCAGAGACTTGCACGTATGATTTTTCTCAATATGGGATCACAAATATTGAGAATATCCTATTTACAAAAATAATCATTTGTCAAAAACTGTTAATGTGACTTTAACTCATATCATCTGTAAAAAATCAATTTATAAAAAGGAAATATTAAAAATACTAGCTAGTATAATATGATTCTGAAAGATTCTGTTGGGAAAAAGTTAGGGTCTTAATGGGCTAGGTTATTTTTATACAACAGATTCTCCTATTCCATTCCCCTATTTCACAGTTATGTCCTTTTGCCTTCTCCAATATTGTGCCATAGTGGAAAGAGCATGGGCTCTGAAGTCAGTAGATCTGGGTTCAAATCCTGGCTCTATCACTTAAAAGCTGTATGATGTTGGGCAAGTTACTTAATATCTCTGTACCTGTTTCTTCATGGGTAAAATGGAAACAATACTTTACATTCCCAGCCCATACTTCAGTGCTTGGCCCAATGTTGACTTCAATATTTGTTAAACGAATTAATAATGTCAGTAATGTTTCTGGCACATGGTTGGCATTCAATGAAAGTTCTCATAGCCCTCCATCAATGCAACTAGTTTTTGGGGAACATCCATCAATGCAACTGCTTCTACTTGCTTTATTTTTCCCAGGTAATATCTGCTCCCTTCTTGATTAAATATCTGATAAGATCTTAAATGGCCAAGTGTTGCTTTGTGCTTCATATCCCCAGTCTTTACACTTTTTTTGGTGGGAGAACTTTTTTTTTTAGGCGGTACCAGGGATTGAACCTAGGACCTTGTACATGCGAAGCAGGCACTCAACCACTGAGCTATACCTGCTCTCAATCTTCACATTTTTTAATTCAAGTTTTTTTGTCCCCATAGATTCCAGAATCTGGTCTAAAGTTTGAATGAAGACTTGTTCCTACATTCTTCTCCATTTTTGGCTTGTGGCTACAACAAGGTTAAATGAGAATCTGAGATGGGAGCAAAAGAATTTTAGATTCATGGATAGACTCCATTTGAAATAAGTGTTATAGGTGATGATGTAACCATCAGTGATCATAACAGAGGTCAGAGGAGAAGACCAGGGTGTAGAGGTCACAGGGGGAGAATCTGGAGGGAGGAGGGAGAAGGGAGAGAAGACATTCTAACGCACAGTCTTCCACCCTTTCGCAGGTTCTCGTCTTCGTTATCTCAATGATCTTGTGCAATGCTGCTGCAATTTTGCAACAATATAAGATCACCCCTATACTACAGAATTTTCTACCACACTGACAATGCTGATTGAAGAGATGTTAGCAAAAGATCCTATCCAAATCGAATGTGCCGGAAGGAGAACAGTGAGGCTTTGCCCAAACGAGTCAAGGGAAACCTAATTGCAGTATCTCGAAATTCAGTGCTTTTTTTCCTGGGGAAAATAAAAACACTGGGTCGCCTAGAAAACAAGAAAAATCTGTTGGATGGCAACTCTGGGATATAAAATGGAATTGTTGGCTTAAAGGGTGGTGTCCTCCTGTGTAAACAGTTTTTCTTTGTCCCAGTAGAGCTAAACAGGGTCCATCTATGGGTGAATTATTCTCATAATAGTTAAAATTAAAATTAGAACCTAGTGTGTAGTGAGAAGCTTGTAGCCCTGTATTAGTCATGGTTCTCTAGGGAAACAGAATCAACAGGAGATATCTGTAAGGAGTATGAGATTTTATAAGATTCTCTCATGTGACCGTGGGGATGCACAAGTCCAGGTTCTGCAGGCAGGTTGCAAACCAGAGGCTCTGATGGAAGTCCGATGAAGGTCCTTTATGAGTTCCTGGGGTTGGCTGTCAAAGACAGCTGGGAAATTCTCTCTGAATGCTGAAATCATTTCCCCTTTTAAGGCATTCAACTGATTGGATAAAACATCACAAATTGCTGGCGGCAATCTCCCTGGTTGATAGTAGATGTAATCAGCCATCTATGCAGTAAACTCACTGATGACTAAAGTCCATAAATGTCCTTGTATTACAATTAGCCCAGTGCTTGCTGGACCAAACACCTGGGCACCATCACCTGGCCAAGTTGACACATTAGTCTAATCTTCATAAGCCCTATGAGAACTTACAGGGTGGCAAAATAATTTCAATAAAACTGCTGATCCAAAGATATCTAGAGGAGAGGACAGTTTAGACCACAGACTTCCTTAAGAGGCTACCCTGAACTCAAATTAAAAGGCATACATGTGTTTTCTGAGGCAAGGACCGGAAAAATGTAAGAGTTTCAACAGGCAAAGAGGGAAATGATATCTTTATAAGACATATTTTTAACAAATTGAGTACCTCTAGGGCAGGGGCTCTTTCTTGTTCCACAGACCCTTTTGCCAGTCAGGTGAAAACCAAGGACCCCCTATTAGGTCCACACTATACTGTGGATTATTTAATAAAGATCTCACACCTGCACCAACACGTCCCCACAAGAATAATGTTCTTTTGAATTTCAATTCAAGCTCATGGACCCCTGGTTAAGAACCCCTGCTCTAGGGAGTTTTCTTGAAATTACCATTATAGCTTCCCTCTTTCCTGCCTTCCCAAATAAGCCACTTTGATAAAGTTCATCAACCAGTGAGAGTTTCAGTGAATGGAGATTGTTGTATATCTGCGAGTGAGATGATGACACTGTTAAGCTGAATTTTATATCTATGAGCAGATTGTACTCAGTTTTCCTCCCTGGCATCTAGGATGGCAGCAGGTTTTAGGTGCCTGATTTGGTGGCTTTGTCTCTGCAGCACCTACTGCACCACCTACTCCAGCACAGGCACCTCCACCAATGCACTGAACCACAAATATCCCTGATCCCATTGGTGGCCTTTTCCTCTCAAGTTGGATGCACATTTCCAAAGAGACATAATCAAACGGATGTTTTTCATAATACTATTAGAAATAAACCTGGGCACTCTGGTTTAAATAGGCTTTGTGGATTAACTGCATTCCAAAATATCCAACTGCCATTCATTCATTCATTCATAAAGGAAATATTTACTGAAAGCTTTAATATGGGCCACATCCCTTGCTAGGCACATAGACAAAGACAAAAAGTCCCTAGAGGGCTGTAGCTTGACAACCGAGGAGTTGAAGTGAATGATTTGGCAATTGAGAAAATGGATATTAATATGCTGGGTCAGCATTTTCTGAAAACTACTAAGAGATAACTTTCAGGAAATGGTAAATGGATAAACATTTTTACTTTAGTAGCTATAAACTTCAATGTGAATTAGAAAAATAAGCATTCCAAGCCTACTAAACCCTTGATTTCATAATATTACTGCTTTAGGATGAGTTTTTATCCATCAGTATTTAGCTAGCACATTAAAAAAAAAAAAAAACAACAAAAAAAACACCACCTAGTGGTAGTTTAACAGAGAACATTCAATCTAAAGAATCATTTACTGGATATTAAAGAATGAAAAAGGCAAAAAAAAAAAAAAAAAAAAAAGAAGAACACTCAGGTAGCATGCAGGAAGCTCCTACTCTTAGGGACGAGGTTGGATTATTAAAATTTAGAAGCTTGAAGGGGCCTTGGAGAGCTGAAACTCAGACCTCTGATAAGATGTTGCTCAGTTAATATCGGTGTCTCTGAGCTCAGAGTGGGGGGCTCCGTGGGCCAGGGACTAGAAAGATGTCTGAGGAGAGGCTTCTGCTAAGTCAGCACTGATTTCTCTTTGGGGCTAGTATTAGTCAGCCAAAGAAGTGCTGATGCAAAGTACCAGAAATCTGTCAGCTTTTATAAAGGGTACTTATTTGGGGTAAAACCTTACAGTGTCAAGGCTGTGAAGAGTCCAGCTCAGGGCTGCTTCTCACCAAAGTCAGTGGCCACGTGTTGAAGCAAGATGGTGGCTGATCTCTGCTGGTCTCTCTTTTCCCTCCAGGCTTCCAGTCCTCTCTCTCCTGGTTAGGGCTCGTCTCTCAGGGCTTTCTGTATCTCAGCTGCAGGCTGGCACAGGGCTTGTCTCTCGGGGCTTCCTCTCTCTTGGCATAGGGCTCGTTTCTTTCTAGGATTTCTTTATCAGTCTCAAGTCTTTTCCTAACAGTCTCTGTAAGCTGTCAGGCAAATGGCTCTTCTCTCCCCAGGGCCTGAGGATCAAAATTGACAACATTCCCTCCTCTTCTGTGTGTCTTCTTGAGCACATGTCCATTTATATCAGCCCTCCAAGGGGGCAGGGACTCAACCTGAGTCATGCCTTACTGACATGGTCAAATCAAAACCTTAATCTGAACAGGTAATTTAATCAAAAACATCTCAACTGAATTTAATACAATCAAAGGGTATCACACCCAGAGGAATAGATGAGTTTATAACACAATCTTTCTCATTTTGGTTTCACAAAAATAATCTCAAACTGCCACACTCCACCCTCTGAATTCCAAAAAGACATTACAATATTCAAAACACCTCAAATCCTTTCAGTAAGCAATGCTAAGTACAAAATCATATCACGACCACTTATAGGATTATAGTTTGTCTGGGGGCAAAGTCCCCTCTGGCTATAGACCTGTGAAACTTACAAAACAAGTTATTTGCTTCCAATATACAGAGGGACAGACACAGGATAAACATTTGCATTACCACGAGAAGAATTTGGGAGGGAAACATCAGTCAGGTTCCTAACAGTTCTGAAAACCTGCAGGGCATACCTCATTAGATTTCAAAGTCTGCAAGTCAGTCTTAAGATGATGGTTTCTTCTCCTTGGGGCCTCATGGGGACCCACCTTTTCCACAGGCTTGCCTTTTTCTTGGTTCTACCCTCATCAAGCATCTGGGTGGTGACTCAGCTCCAGACTCACCCCCCAAGAACATTGGGACATGGCCACACTTCCCCCAAACTCTGGGGTGGTTTCAACTCCCTTAGTAGAGTGACGTGGCAGCAACATTCTCTCTAATCTCCAGCCTACAGGCCCAACCTCCTCAGAATAGTGAGGTGGCAACTTGGCCTTCCCTAATCTATGGGGAACAGGCCCACGCCCCTCAAAGCGGTGGGATGGTGACCTCACTCTCCCTAACCTATGGGGATCAGGTCCACCCCCTTCAGAGAAGTGGGGTGGTGACCTAACTCTCCTCAGCCACCGGGGAATGCACTCCACCCTCTCTGTAGCCTGGGGCAGCAAAACTCTCCCTGAGTAACATGCTGGAACATCCATCCTCTTCAAATGCTGGAGCAAACTCACCCTCTCCATGAACACACGGGTGAGGTCCCTCTGTGGGCCCAAGGAGATATCTTAATTCCAGACCTCAGCTTCCATGGTTTTCCTCTTTAAGCTGTTTTCCCTTCCATCTCTCCCCTCCATGTCCGTTTTAGTCCAGGCTGACAGTGGTTTTGTTCATACAGGTCTCTCAAAAAGCTTGTTGGTTTAGCATGCAGGAAGCAGGGTTCCAAGCCACCAGACAGTAAGACTTTCCACAAGTCTTTCCTGGATAACTCTACTTGGGATTCACAAAAATAATCTCAAACTGCCACAGAGCTGTTCCAGCAATGTAGTATAAAGCCTAAAATTAAAGCCCAGTATTATGTGTGCCCAGACATCTGGGGAAAACTGGCGGAGCCTTGAATGGCCTAACCTCCAGTTCCCTCCCCCACTTTGCTCCCACAGATGAAGTCTCCTGGACAAACAACCCTTCTTACTGCAGGGACCAGGCCCAATGCTTGCCCATCCCCAGGGAGCAGGCTTTAGCTCCTTGCCAGTTTGTGGGAGCCAGGGGCATCTCACCCTCTTGTTACTACAATCCTGCCTCCCACAGGCTGTCTGTTCGTTCTGGTCCTGGGTGAACCTGTGTGGCCCTCTGCCCCCAGGCTGTGAGTGTGCATGACTAGTAAATTGTCCAGCATCAGGTATCAGGTGTTCAGCCATCTCATACCATTTAAGGCAGGGAACCCTCCTTCACCAGTGGGTTGAATAGGAGGTGGCTAGAACAGAGACAGAGAGGACCAAGTCCCTTCTTCCTCCTACATAGCCTTGCCTTCTCTCTCTGGGGCCTCCACTGTCAAAGCCTAATAAGGAGCCAGCTGGCAAAGGAGACACATGGTTTGCACAGTCCCAGCACAGCACTGAAAGTAGAGTGCAGAAGGGAGAGTCTGAAGCTGAGAATCAATAGCTTAATATCTGCTACAGTCCACCCCTTTGGTCATTCAGCATCCACATATGTTTCTAAACATAATTAAACTTCCCTCAACAAGAAAAACAACTCTTTCTTTCTACTGAACAAATTGAAAGCATCATGTGTATATAAGAAGATGTTCTCTCCCTCTCTCCAAAATGAGGAGACACAGAGTCCCAATAGCCATTCTATCAACTTCTGGGAGACAGTTGCTCTATTTATCTCTCTCTTTTTTTAAAGATTTATTTAGCACTCCGCATAGGCCAGCTCTCTGCTCAGGCCAGCTCACTACACGGGCCAGCTTGCTTTTCACCAGGAGGTCATGGGAATCGAACCCTGGACCTCCCAAATGGTAGACAGGAGCCCAATTACTTGAGCCACATCTGCTTCCCTCTAGTCATCTCTTGACTACATTAAGTACACCTAAATTTAGTCACAGATCCATTTGAATATTCTAAACCAGTTACCTAAGGACTAAATAGTAAAGTAAACTTCCTAAAGAACTTGTATAAAATAACAAGGGGAAGGAAAGGAGAGAAGAAATTAGTATACATATGTATATACATACATATGCAAATAAACACATATATACTTACATACCTATTTACATATATACACACACACATGTGTATCAAGCCAGGGAGAAAATATGCATACTTGTTGCAGTAATTTGTTTCTGTAATTGGTCACAAGGCTGAAGCTGATAAATTTCATTCTTCCTCTATACCTTTCACGTTTCTTCTCCCCTCAGCCAGGACCTTAGCTTCTCAGGGTTTATATCTGATAGGGTAACCCAGAACTTCATTGCCTAACAAGACTAAATCATCCCCACCTCTTTGGGGTCGTTCTATTTCATTAAGACTTATTATTAGACATGGAAGTACTAAAAGATGTCCCATGGACTCCGATATTATTCTCCCTGACCCATTGTGTAAGAACAACACAAATGCCCTTTTGTCATCAGGATCCACTGCACCAGCCAGGAGAGTAAATTTTTTCATTACCTATTGGTTTAAAGCATTAGGAATCCAAATGACCAGAAAGCCGCCTCAATTTCCATTTCAATGGAAACTTTCTTGTGTCTCCTAGTGGAAGCATTTCTACTTTGAAAAAACCCAGACCACCAGGCAACAGAACTCAAAATTGAGGGACAGGAAGTAAAAAGTCTGTGAGTAGTTTATTAGGTGTAACAGGGAGAGGAGCCACTCCCTCTACCACTGCTTGACTCCAGACTCTCACTCAAAGCAGAAATTACGTCTTGTAAGATAGAGTGTTGTATCGCCCCCCTAGTGCCATCACTGAGTCTTCAGTAGACCATTTTATCATTCTATTATTCAGCTTCTTCTGGGTGATGAGGTATGTGGTAAGACTGGTGAATTCAAGAGGCATTGGTCCATTGCTCCACTTCTTGTACTGTGAGATGGGCTCATCAGTCAGAAGTAATGGCCAGAATACCAAATGGACACATTCCGTAACCTGGATGGTGGTGCCAGTAAAAGCATTGGAGAAGAACTTCTGGCTTCTGCTCCAGGATGTAGAGAGCAAAAAGGACCATTGTTCCCACCCTTACAATGAAAAAACTTGACTAACTTCAAATTCACTTTTTTTCTAACTCATCAAAGAGCTGAGGTTACAGAGCAACCAAAATCTTTAAGAAGGGACAGTGCCTTCAGGGAGAGAGGAGACAGGAGCCACGCTCACGTAAGAAGAGTTCAGCTACAATAGTGTCCTATTGGTGAAGGCCAAGTGTAGCTGGCAGGACACCGTGAAAACTTGCAGTAAAGGGGGAGTCTGCACCCTCTTAGAGGCTCTTTCTATGAACAAATGTCACTGGGCGCTCAGAGAAAAGAGCTGACAGAACCCAGAAAGTGCCCATTGTGGGCAGATATGAGGGGGGAGAAGAGCAGATTGGCCAGCGAAACAAGAAACTCCACCTGGATCCTTCTCTCCTAAATCCACTTTGGAACAAAAAACTTAATCTGTGGGAAGCAAGGGCATCAATCCCTGTTACCTGTAGAGCACTGGTGAAACCTCCTTGCCACTGGAGGAAGGAAACAGGAGGAAAAAACTCTTCCTTCAGGGGGAGGAGCAGGATTAAGCCCTTGGCTACAACTTAGCCAGGGGAGAGGGGGAAGAAATGAGAGGCACACATTCCCAAGACTCAGGAACAAAAAGTGGACAGAATTCATTGCCAGCTGACCTACTCTTCAAGAAATGTCAAAGGAAGTTTTCACGTGGGAAAGAAGACAGTATCAGAATGAAACTTGGATCTCTATATATAGAAATGAAGAGCACTAGAAATGGAAAAAAAGAAGGTAAAATTTAATTCAATTTGTTAATTGCTTTAAAACATAACTGAATGTCTAAAGTAAGAATATAGCGCATGTTTACAGCGTATGAAAAAGTAAACTATACACAATAGTAAAGATGTTCCTCTTCTGTGCCCATTCCGTGTTGTCCATGCACTCTTCTTCAGCAGACATCCTTGTCAGCAATCCTGCAGTCCTTTTCTCTAGTCTCTAACCATTTTGCCAAATGGCTACAACTGCCCATTAGTCAATGGAGCTCTGTATTGAGTGTCATATATCCCAGTCCAGACAAGGTGGAAAACCACTGCTTGAACTGCTTGAAGTTCTTCCCATTTGGAGGATTTCCCTTCCCCACTGTCCTTTAGGGCCATTCCTGAGATGGGCTCCCATGCTGCAGCCCTCTATTCCTGGCTGGTGAAAGAATATTGTGCAGCCCAGGTCTGAGCTTTCTCCCAGCCTCCTGCTTATAAGGAACTCCCCATGAGGCCACAGGGCTGGATCAAACGAGAACGGGCATTGCAGGAGAAATGGGTGTTGGCAGAGTTAACTACACTACATATGCAACTTTTTGTGCATTTCCTCCAGCTCTGGTATAACTTTCTACCTCAGATTTGTGCAGCACACGCAAATAGCAAGCTAGAATAGATGTCTGCTGAAAGCGTTTTGATTTTTTCTCTAAAACCCTCGGTGTCAGCTGTGATTGTCCTATTGGTGCTTGGCCAATATTGTGCTTGGACCGCAGACACCAAGAGTCATTGAATCTGCTTCTCAAACACAGCAACTTGGAATTGCTACAGAGCCTTCTTTTGCTCTGGTTTTTACTCCAACTGCAATTCTTATGGGTTATTCACTGAACTGTGACATAATCACAGTAATTTGTGATACTCAAACGTGCTTTCAAAATCCAAAAATGCCCACCAAGCAGCTGTGGTAAGCATCTTAGTAGTAAGCCGTTTAAAATGTAGCAACTTAGTTTTCATCTTGGAGGGGATAATTTAGAATCCTCCACATCACTGGACTCTAGGAAAGCAGAGTGGGCCCTTGAATTTTCATGGCTTTAACTCCCACCCTCTGGCTTGTACCTGACTAATGCATCTAAATTACTTGCTAGTTCCTGTTAATAAGGTCCAATCAGCATGATGCCATCAATGTGGTGGGTGAGTGTGATGTTCTGTGGAACTACAAGATGATCAAGTTCTCTGCAGACACTATTATGACTGACAGCAGTATTGATATGGCTGAGGCAAGACTGTGGGCAGTGTATGTTGGTCCTGCCAGATAAAGTGAACGGCTCCTGGTGGTCCTTGTAAAATGGCACAAAGAAAAAGCATTTGCCAGGCTAACAGCTGCACACTACTTGCCAAGTGAAAATCACATGTACAGTATCAGCTGCAACTGGGGTCAAGTTCATGACCATCCAATCATTGTCCAAGATCCTTCTGCCTTCTGCATGGGACACAATGGGTGAGAATGGTTTTGATATAGGACATTCCATGGCAGGTATGACATTAGGACATCTAAAGTGAGAGAAGGCAGATGAACTGGTGAGGAACATCGGCAGGTGGGGGAGCTCCAGTGAAGAGGGGAGTATTGGGAGTGGCAGTAGAGAAAACTGGTATCATGGACTTCTGCTTCCAGCCAAGATGAAGCTATAGGGGCTGCCTTTCAACAGCTGCCTTTGGGGCACCAAAGGCATGTTGGGCTTGGATGAAGAACATCTATTGTCTTTGTGCCTCAGTTTGAAGTGGAAGAGATGAAGACTACTTCTGGAATTATGGGCAATAGTGCATGGAAAGCCAGCTTGTTTTATAGTGAAATTTCTTAGTGGCCAGCTACTGCAAAGTGCATGGCTCCACCTTGTCTTTCAAAATACATCATCTTTCATATAATTGCTGATATTAAAACTGGAAGCCAACATTGGTGATCAGAAGCTGGGATGACATCAGAGCAATGCCTTAACTGAACCACTGTTCTGGAGAACAAATTGACCAGTAAATCTGTTTTTATTGCTTTAAACATGAACCCATCATTAGCACCGAGTCTCTTTCATATACAAATCATGCCAATCAATTTGATCTCATTATATTTGATTAACCCAGGAGGCAATAAAATGTAGTCCCTTATACCACAGGCCCTGGCGGCAGTCTGCTTAGGTCAGGGGTGGGCAACTGTTCTCCTAAAGGGCCAGATGGTAAATATTTTAGGCTTGTGGGCAACACGGTCTGTTCCGACCACTCAGCTCTGCAGCTGTAAACAAGCAGCCACAGACAATAAACGAATGGGTGTGACTGTGTTCCAACAAAACTTTTATTTACATCCGGCAGCTAACTCTTGGGTTTGCAATTTGCCGAAACTTGGCCTAGCTTCAAATTCCATCTCTTCCACTTAAAATTTGCATGATTTTGTGGGCATGTTCCTAAATTCATGTGAAACACTTTGTGTTCACATAAAGTCAAGAGGTTCACTAAGTGTTAGAAATATTATTCCTTTAAAAAGCTCTACATTTTCCCAGTAGTTTATCTATTTTGCCAATAAAAATTTCACACCTCCCCAAACACAATTTGGATTTCTGATGTTGTGGCCCAGTAAATAAAAATCACCAATCATTAAAACAAAATGGCCTAAAATACCTATGCATTGTCTCAATGTTTTGATTTTTAATCTTTCTTTTCCTGCTTCCCTGGACTTCTTCACTCTATATTCCTTCATTGATTCTTCTTCCTCCTTTTGGTTTTTTGTTTTTGGGTTTATTTCAGGCTGCAGGGAAGTAGTCAATATAGAAAGAGGGCAAAACTGATGAGATAGAGAACACAGTAAAACTAGTACTGGAATATAGGCAGGGAATGAGCAGGTGGCTGCCCTCACCTTATTTATTTGCCAGAAACATAATTAAATGAAATCAACATTTCTTAAAAGTGCTAGGTATGTATCACCAGTTACACATACACTTAAATCCACAATGCTTCTGTACCTATTAGTATTAAGAACAGACAGATGGAATGGTCAATGGTAAATTCTATTGGGCTGTCCCATAAGAAATTGATTATTTTCAACTATTTTTAAGCCATAAAAAAGGCATTTTCTATAGTTCAACCTAATAGTCACTCTAAATTAATGGCTGTTTTTTCAGTTACCATTTGGATAAAAGTTAAGACTACTGAATTGGACTAAAATTATTTGAAAGTAGAAGAGAAGTATGTGAAAACATGTTTATTTCAGAATATATAGATATTTCAAAGTAAGGGCTTTAAGCAAATAAAAAATATCATAAACTGACAATGATGTGAGTGACAGCATGCAAATATTTTGGGTGGAGTAGCATGTTCACTCTGATGAGTTTACACAGAATAAATTCTCCTAAGACACGTGGTTTCAAAATTGTGTTTATAAATTGGTCTTAACCTGATGAATAATTGAAAGTAAAATATAAACATAAGGGCAATTTAAACTGATAATTTGTCTGAGTTAATTCAAGTCAGTGACTAGAAAGCTGTATTTTTAAAAGCTGAGGTCAAAAAATCTTTACGAGACATCCATGTACAAATGTCCATTTGAAGATCAAGGGCTAAAATAAAACCCTGTTCCTGATGACTACTACTAAGTAAAGGATGTATAACATCCATCATACATCTGTTTCAAAAACAGCATGTTTCCAAATTATACATTTCTTTACAAATAAACACTATAGTACAAATAACTTTAGAGACACAACTGGAATGAGTTCCAAAATATGATAACTTTCACGAGGCATCCAGAACCATATCTTACGGCATTCAATCTTGAGGCTTTAAGAATATCTTCTTTGCTTTAACTGGTTTTATGCTTCCATTTTCATCTTCTTCATAATTGGCACGGTCTCTTTTCTTGGCAAACTTTTTTCCAATAGTTCCCACCAAGGTCTCATATCTGTTAAGATGGTATGTTGTATAAATTTAATAGCAAATTTTAAAAAGCAGGCAAGTTTTGTCAAGAAGATCGAACGAAATGTATAACAAAGGATAAGAAAAACAACTGATCACAAGAAACCTCATTTTATGAACTTCTCTAAGAAGTCTTCACCTTTTGTTGTTTTTGTAATGTCTTAAATTGAGATAAGCATTTTAAAAATTTGTATGGAAGCAGCACTGGAAATAAGCCCTCAACTGCCAGCCTGAGTTCATCCCAAGCAATGAAGGAGGAAGCAAGTTACAGCCTTTCTGCTGTGATCCTCCCCTTCAAAGAGCACAAAAGATAGAGGGTAAAAGGAATGCACACAGGGGAGCCAACAAGTGCTGAGTCCCATTTACAAAAATCTGTTCCAAGGTAACAGTTACCTTCTAGCCATTTCTTCATCTGACACATCAAGTTCCACTGTTTCATCTTCACTGTCTTCTGCTTTGTTCTTAGCATTCATCTGAAGCATTAATTTCTAAAAAATACACCAATGTCAATGAAGGAACTGCTGACAAACTTATGTGAAAGTAAAGAAAGTGAAGCCACAGAATCTACAGGACTAGCCAAAATTTATAAGGGAGTCACTGTAATACTTCATTACATACTGTGCTAACAGGTATCAGCTCGGAATTTAAAAACGATAAAGTCCCGCTAATTATATTTACTTTTAAGAAATGGGAATTGTGTTTTAGATTTTAAGTTTTACTCTAAGTTACCTATATCTAAAGCAGGTACATTGCTAACACTCCAGCAAGGGGGGTGGGGGGAGGACACTCACAGATTTGCCCTGAAGTTCCCTTCTTTGAGCCAAATGGAAGAAGCACTACAAACCAGGTCAACAGGAATTTTAAATGCATTTTTTGGGTGGGTGGGCACCAGCAATTATGGTTCTATGGGCGAGAACTGGAAGGCTGGCTCTGTATAATGGAGAGTTTCTGCATGTTGGCCTCACTCCCCAAAATCGAGGGTGGGCCACACGTCCAGCATGATGTCCAAGCACCACAGGGTCTCCTCTCTCTTTTTTGTTCACATTAGCCCTTAACTGACAGTTATCTGGACTTTTTTTTTTTTTTTAATGTACAGTAACTTCTTTAAAGCAAGCTGGGGTGGGAGGAGGGAAGAAGGGAAGGCAGAAGTGGAAACCAGTCTCAACTATCTTCCCAAGTTTTAAAGGACTGAAAACAAAATAACTTCAGGAACACAAACACTACAAGGGCAGACTTTGGTTCCCTTCTGCATTTCCAGTATCTGACGAGGTGACAGAACCCACAGATATACACAAATACCACCAAATATACTCGAAACCAGGAGTCACGAGAAACTCATCAATTATGAAAAGTGTTGTGTTCTAAATACATCCTTTTAAGTAGGCATGATTTTTTCTAATTAAAGCCATTTTCTAATAACCTCCCACATTAAATTCTGAAGACCACACTGACTCTCCTCCTCCCGCTGTATAAGACGTACTTTTGTGTTTACCAACCCACAACCCTACTCTTGGGGCACCACATACTAACTCATAAATCCTGTTTCATTTTTTCTTTCTTTAGCCCACTGCCCTCTTTCTCTTTCCAATGCAAAGCTTTAAGCAGGCCAGATCAAAAAAAGAATATATTGAGAACATATACTTTTAGTATTGATTTTGTCAAGTAAATGTAACACCTTAATTAACACTCCCCCCACTCAAAATAAAAAAGGGAAAAAAAAGCCAAACTACAATTTTTAAATAAACTCTGGCAATTAGCTTAGTTAACCGTGGTTTTGACTAATATAGACGTCCCTGGAGAAAGTGGTTCTCAAATCTCGGGGTCAGGGATGCCCAGGAAACATTTGGCAATATCTAGAGACATTTTTGGTTGTCCAAGTGGGAGGATGGGGCAATGCTTATGATATCTAGTGGGTAGAGAGCAGAGGCCAGAGCTGGTGCTAAACATCCTATAATGCCTGGGACAGCCCCCACACCAATAATTTCCTGGCCCTGAATGTTAATTGTGCCAAGGTTGACAAGCCTCTCCTTCAAATGACAAAACTAAAGATTCATATTATGCAACACCACAAATGTCCATTTGGTTGGTCATTTGTGATACCTGAGAGGATGGCTTTTAACATATGAGTCAGAGTTCTTCCCAAATGATCCATTTAAAAATCTATTTACGAACTTGGAATAAAACCTGTCCATTAAAAGTCAAATGAGGGAAGTGGATGTGGCGCAAGCGATTGAACCCCCGCCTACCACATGGGAGGTCCCGGGATCGGTTCCCGGTGTCTCCTGGAGAAGATGAGTAAGACAGAAAGCTGGCGTAATGGGCAGGTGCGGCAAGCCGACACAACAAGATAATGCAACAAGGAGACACAAAGAGGAAAGACAATGAGAGACACAAAAAAGCAGGGAGCTAAGGTGGCTCAAGTGATTGAACGCCTCTCCCCCACATGAGAGGTCCCAGGTTTGGTTCTTGATGCCTCCTAAAAAGATGAGCAGACAGCAAATGGACAGAGAGAGCAGACAGCGAGCAAAAACAACGGGGGAGGGGGATAAAATAAATCTTTAAAAAGTCAAATGACATGAATTTTAGTAGCATTTTCCCATTAGAAAAGATACATTTATAGATGCCAGAAAATAATTTCTTGTAATAGCATCAAATGAATAAAATCCTGACATTCCTGTAAAAGACCCAAGTTGAAATTCTAATATTTAAGTGGCACTGTCAGGTGAACCTTGCTATATTAAATCATCTACTCAATTCTACCATAAAACTAGACTGCAATGCCTGCAAGTTCTTTAAATAGCTATGGTGATATTTCAAGACTTATTTTCTATAATGAGGAGAAATAATACCTGATGGGGAAAGAACCTAAACCCAATTATTAGCAGAACGAATTGAACTGGAAAATATTTAAATTTGAAGCAATTATATTTAATACCTCAACTTCAGGATTAAATCCTCTGAATGACATTCTTCCATAGAGAAGGTCTTCGCATAGTGTAAAACTCTGCTCTTCTATTATGAAACTCCTAAATGGAAAAATAAACTTATATTAATAGCATATCTACTTACAACAAAGCACAGCATATAAAAGTCAAGACTTCAAATGAAAAATCTATCTTATGGTTCTTAGTAGAATCAAATGAAAATACAGTAAGATTTCTAACTCAGTCAGACATAAATCTGATGAATTTGGCCAGTCAAAGGCATTAGAAGACAAAAGCTACTGGCTGGAAGCACATCTACTAACAGTACATTTCATTTGTTGTGGGAAACCAGAACCTTGGCCCCGGAAGAGAACTTATCAGTTGGAGTTCTCAGCAGGAAACAACAAAGAGTAACTCTAGATGGTTTAAGCAGAGAAGGAATTTGTGGAAGGGACAGTGGCATGGTGCCTCACAGAATCCCTGGGAAAGGTGGATGCCCAGAGCTGGAAAAAGGGCAGAAATAAGGGTGGCTGGGTGGTCAAACCAAAATCAAACTCCTGCTACAGACCTCCCCCAAAAGCTACCACGCTGCTGCTGAGCGGGCTGGAGACCAGGGTGCAGCGAGCCTGGTGCGCCAGAGGCAGGAGGCAGGTGTGGCTGTTTCAGCCTCGAAAAGGGCTTCTCGGCAGCGCAAGACCCAACATCCAGCCTAGCCACGAGTCTTAAATGCAGCCAGGAAAGCAAATATCTGGCCTTTACAGCAGGGGTTCTTAACCTTTTTTGTTCCACGGACCCCTCTGCAAGTCAGGTGAAAACCACGGATTCCTTACTAAGTCCACACTAATACTGTATTATTTAATAAATATATCACACCTGCACCAGCATGTCCCCACAAGAATGTTTTTTCGAATTGCAATTCAAGCTCACGGACCCCTTGTTAAGAACCTCTGCTTTTCAGCTTCTTTGGTGATGGTGGGGTAGCATCTGTTTCTCATCAAGATCAATTCATTCATTCATTCACTGACTCAGCAAACACTAAACAGAGCTAGGTGCCAAGCACTGTTCTGGAAACTAGGAAACAGCCACAAATAAAATGGCCTCTGCTCTCATGAAGGTTACATTTTGGAGAGTGGTGCCAGATAGAAAACAAGTAAAAGATTCACATTATACAATGTATAAAAATAAAGCAAGTTATTCCACTCCTGGGCCTACGGGAGCAACTGGTAACAGGCTACTTTCAGACAACGGGCAAACCAAAGCAGGACTGTGACCCCTAGGAGAGAAAACTAAATGAAGTGAACCCCGCCAGCAGCCCAACCTCCTGCCCGGAGGTAAATCCCAGATGCTAAACAGAGTCTGGCCTCGCTGAACTGAAGGGGCAAACTGAAGTTTGGGGCCAGAGAGGTGGATGGAACATGTGGGCAGAGAAAGGGAGACATATAAAGGAATTTGGGCGTCTATGTGTCGGGTCCCCAAGAATCTTGCTCTTTAGGCTAGTCTCACTGACGCTCCTAGCGCTTCACTCCATTTGGGACAGCTTCCTTTAGGCAACCTAAATTCAGGCACACAAGCTCCTCAACTTTTATTTTTTTTAAATTTTTTTAGGAGGTACTGGGGATTGAAACCAGGACCTTGTTATATGGGAAGCAGGCACTCAACCACTGAGCTACACGGACTCCCCGCCAACCCCACTTCAATTTTTTGTTCAACCTTTCCCAAAACTTAGGATTTCCTCTCAAATGCTCCATCTTGTCCCATCTAGAGTGCAGCTAATAAAACCTCACCATCTCCCAAGTGAATCACCTCTTTCAGGAAAGCACCAATACATAAGCGTTTAAGCATTCACTTAAAACAGATGGACTAAGAAGGAAGCAACTCCCAAAGGCCAGGAATGGATTCTGAACAGGAGTACCAGCCCTCAGAGGCCTTTCCCTGGGGTTTCCACTGATATGGTAACTTGAACATTAGTAAGTTAATTAATTACAGAGTTAACAAATAGGTGAAATATTCTAAAAAGTAACTGTAAATATTTAAAGTTCTCCATTTTCATTAATTTCAGAGCTAAAACACACCCAGGAAATCACCTATTTTGAACCCTTCATTTTACTGATGAGGAAAATTACCACTCGGAAAAAAATGGCCTAAAATCATAAATAATATGTATGGCAAATGAAGCAAAAACTTACTGTTGTGAAACAATTCTCCAGGGGTTTCTTGCATTTCTGTACATCTTGTAAGTGAGGCACAAATTGTTTCAGATTTTCTTTTCAAGGATGTATGTATAGTGAACAGCTTTGAAAGATAATCTCTCTCTAGAGAGACGGGCAGATGTGCTTTCTGTCCGTATTATAAAGATAATGTCTCTCTTGGGGCCAAGGGCAAGTTGCAGGACGTTATCAAAGATTTGGGTTTACTAAGCTCAGGATTGCTCAGCTGTGATGCAAATCCACTGTGTGACGCATCCACCTGGGCCTCTCCAGCCACCCCTGTGGGACTTGGGCGACAAGGGAGAAATGACACAAATATGATGCTCATTGCTGCTTACTGAGCTGTAAGTCCTTTGTCTCTGACTGAGGAGTCTCCTGTCTCTACCAGCACTCATGAAACTCTGGCAGCTAACTTGTTAGATTGCAAGGAGGGTAAAATTTCAAGCCCCCTCACAGTTCTTGACACTCATCAGACCACAAAATTCAAGCACAAGAAGAATAGCAACTAAAAATACCTCTTAAGAAACGTCCTACAGCAGGGGAGTAATTGAACTGGTTATACTAACATACTCTATCCTGGCACATCCTTTGGAGAAAAACAACATGGCAATGACAGAGCAAAACATCTCATCTGGTAAATTCCTACTCCTAGGAATTTACACGAAGTGTCCATACTGGATTCCCTGGAGACTCAGGCAGTTGTGTGCAGTAGTTTTACTAGGGAGCACTCTTCCAGAGATACCCATTTGGAAATGAGGAGGTCAGGATTGGGGAGAGGGAGAAGCTGGCCTGTAAAATGGTTACCCTAAGGCCTCTGCCACCTCCAAGGAGCTCAGGGAGTAGAAAAGCCCTTCAGTTGTTCCAAATCGAGGCAAAGCAGCCGGGCCCTCCTAGGCGATGAGAACCTCGCCACTGGCTATGGGTGTCCCCTTGGAAGGAGGTGCAACACTGAAGAGCCCTAATCATCATTACTGATTACAATCTGAGACAGGTGACTTTAAAAATGGCAATCTCCTGATTTTCAGAGGCCATACACATTGACGTATCCAATTTCACAGACAACAATAAGCCTCTGGAATAGTTCAGAGATTACACAAGGAAATATTTACAAACACCAATGAACAAAAATGAATGGGCTGCATCTGGTAATAAGCAAGTATAAGGAAATATGTACTGCCAACATTTACTGTGCTTTATGCCTAGCACTGTAATTGCTTTACACATATTACCTAATTTATTTCTCAGAATGTAAGTGACTGGCACTATTATCACACCCAATTTACAAAACAAAAGATAGGTTAAGTACTTTGTCCATGGTCATACAGTAACACAGCATCAACCCAGGACTGCCTGATCCAGAGCCCATGTTCCTAATTTTCTGCTTTACTCCATTGCTCTCCACTGCTCTCCATTTGGCTGGAGTCTCAAAACAAACGCAAACTCACGCATATTCTGAGAGCATATCTTCCATCTACCTCTCAAGATCCACTTTCCCCTTCTCTCCTGCTCTATGATCTGGGAGGTAGATCTGAAAGGAATACATCAAAGGGCTCTTTTGTCCTAGGCTTCCAGGTGGGTTCATAATATGAAAAACACTAGCAGAAGATGTGTGTATACGGGGGTGAAAGTGGGAAGAAAGAGCTTCTGGTACCTGGCTCCCTTTCTGACTGTGCCCTCAACCGAAGTTAGCGGCTCTTTCAGATGGCTCTCCCCCCACAGCCTGTTTCCACCCCTGCCCTTATCCTCCAGACCTGGAGTGATCATTATTCCCATTGCACAAGCCAAGGGGTGGCTTCAATCAAAGTAATTAACACCTGGAATACTTTGTGCAAGTTTAATCAAGGTACAAACTTAAATTATAGCTCCTTACCGGGAACTGTCTCTTTCTGCCACCCCATTCCCCATCTCTGACATTATCTTCTTCCTCCTCCTCCTAACACCTCACTTCCTTCTGGGAAATGAGTGGAAAAAGGGCAGCACCTTCCTTCCACCCCTTCTGATGGAACACAGTTTCTATTTTTAGAGGATATCTTTCAAAAAAGATCCAGAGAGGGTCAGCCAAGGAACAAGAAAATACAGTATGTTAAAAATAAAACCCAATCTTATGAGGTACCAAAAGGAAAAACTTAAATGTGCCTGAAGATAGTGAGGAGCATCTTCAGTCACTTTGAAGTAAAATGATCCTTCACAGAGCTCACTAACTTGTGAAAAGTATCAGGGAGACATGATAAACAGCTTCAGAAGAATTTCAATAAATTAATGGATGATGTGACTGCACCATTCCTTCCTCTGAAATTATTTACCAAGCACCAAACAAGCTTAGAAAAGAAATGGTTTAGTGTGTCATCTCAGTTTCAGCACTGACTAGCTGGGTGACTTTAAGCAGGTTACTGTCCCTGGCTTCAGCTTCCTCAACTAGAAAATGAACTTCATGGTAACAGCCAGCTCTCAAGTCTACTAGGAGGAGTATACAATTAAGAGATGTAAAGTGCTCAGTCCAGTTTCTGGTCCAAACTATAGTCTCAGTAAATGTTAGCTAATATGATTAATATTAAAAGTTGTAACAATTAAAAAAAGGAAAAAAACACAAAACAAAAAACTCTTGACCTGCCCTTAAGAAGCTCAGCCTAATGAAGAACCTTCATTATTGAAACAAAACTGGGGATGCCTGAAATTCATGCCTAATCTTTGGAAGTTAATATGATAGAGAGCAAATTACAGCTTCTCATAAAGGGTCTCCTGTTTGTTACCAGAGATGTATGGGATAGATTCCTTACTTCAATGTATAAAAAAGGATTAATGCTGTAAATGATGGCCAAGGCCAATAGATATGCTTAAGTCCAAGTAGAACTTTTACAGGTTTAGTAATCTTAGAAAACTATCTGCAAGGCTAACTCAAGAAACTGGATACTATTATTTTACGGGCTTTGTGTCACTGCAATGATGGTTTAAATTTATAGGGATTTCCCTCTGAATGCCTAAAGCAGGTGTTCTTAACCTTTTTTTGTTCCACGGACCCCTTGGCCAGTCAGGTGAAAACCATGGATCTCTTACCAAGTCCACACTACACTGTATTATTTAAATAAATATATCACACCTGCACCAGCATGTTCCCACAAGAATGTTTTTTTCTGAATTTCAATTTAAGCTCACTGACCCCTTGTTTAGAACCCCTGGC
Organism: Tolypeutes matacus; assembly: GCA_026826555.1. Lineage (NCBI taxonomy): Eukaryota > Metazoa > Chordata > Mammalia > Cingulata > Chlamyphoridae > Tolypeutes > Tolypeutes matacus. The sequence continues at coordinate 5,934,151 of JAKSZT010010873.1, read as the reverse complement.
TTAAAGTGTCATCTATCTAAATTCTAACAAACTTACTCTTTCTCTTTAAGTTCTGGCAAATCCAAATACCAATGCTCTTCACTAATGATTTTCTTCTCCTCCTCTTCTAGTTGTTTCTTGATTTCTGAGTCCAATCCCCTTTGCATGAACTGCAAAAACAAAGTCAAACAAAACCAATGTCAGCAACTAATTTCCTCAACTAGAGCTGCTGAAATCTCAAAAAACTTGATTTTTCCACTTGATCTCAGCTGTAAAAAAAGGGACAATAACCCAACTCACTTGAAAGAGTTATTATGGGGATTAAATGGTTGAATATATGCAAAATACTTACAACAGTGGCACACAGGATTATAAATGCTTGTATGTTTTAAGTCTTGGTTGTTTTCCCTGTCTTAAATTCTGTGCACACTATATCTACCCTTGTCTTTCTCCACCACTTTGAAATTAGAGTTAAATTGATTTCAATCTCAAATCTTAAAAACAATTTTTCTAAACGATAAAGAAAAAAAAAAAACACCAATTTTTCTTAAAGTTGGGTGAGATAACTCAACCATAATTCTCTCCCCACTGGCACCATCACTGCCCATATGAAGGTCACCATCAAGCCTCACTCGGATCGTCACAACTTCTAACTGGCTTTCTGACTCCAAATTTGCCCTTGGTTCGGCCTTTCTTCCACCCACGTATTCTCCATAGGCGTCAAAATAAAAGTAACGTTAAAAGCAAAGTGAAAGTACAACGCACAGCAAAATGACTGATCTCGGTGCTCAACAGCTGGCTACAACTCTTAAAGGGCCCTGCATGTTGTGACCACTGCCTACTTTGCCAACCTCATTTCCCGCTGCTTTCTTTCCTGCCACACTAAATTGTCTTTAGTTCCTGGCAATCTCCATGTTTGGGTTTTTTAAATCTCCTCTTTAGATCTGTAACACCCCTTTCCCTCAGCTTAGGCCCCTGTGTCCCCCGGCCCCACTTATCCTTCAGTCCCTACTTAAGGGCCACCTCCCTGAATCCAATCCCCAGTAGGGTCCCTCGGCTCCGCGCCCCACGGTGGGGGCGCTCGGCCCGTTGTATTCGACTGCCTGTTTCCTGCCTGCCTCTGCGAGTTCATAACCCGGCTACGCCTGACACGGGGCGGACGCGGAGTGAAGCACGAACGCGACAGGAGGCCCCCCAGGGCCCGCCTGGCGCCCGCGCGCGCCCGGCTCGCGTCCCCGCACCTTCATGCGCAGCAGATTCTTGGACAACCTGGTCTTGTGCTCAGCCGCCATACTGCCTCTCGCCGCGCGCCACGTTCCGGCCTTTAGCGCGCCGCGCATGCGTGCCGCTGCGTGCGTCATGGCGTCAAACGTGACGCGGGGGTGCCCGCTCCGTTTCCTCGCTCCCGGGAGCGGCGCGGCCTTCTAGGGCTGGTCCTCAGCGCGCTTGGCTCGGGAGGAAGCGCAGCGAGGGTGCGGGCAGCCGACGCGGGGGGCGGAGCGGCTCAGCCTGGGTGGGGAGACCCCAAGTCGGAGGAGGCCGAGAGCTGGCGGCCGCGCCCTGGGCCCCTCACGCGCGCGCGCGGCGCGCCTCAGGCGTTCCAGGGAGCCTTTGTCCCTAGGTACCACCTGGATCGCGGCCAAACACGGAGTCATTCCTTTTGTATTCACAGTAACCGCACGCGGTGGCTCTGTCATCCTGGCCGAGTTGCGGTTGAATAAATGAGGTATAGGGCGCTTCCTTCACGAGCCCCCAGTGAGCATGGAGGAGCGCCGTGGAAGTCCAGACAGTCTGGCTTTGGAATGACTCAACGCCTATGCTACAAATCCGGTGAAGAACAGTGTTAAATTCACCTGTTAACTGCTTATTTGGTGCCCAAGTGACCTCTTTGTTAAATAGGAAGGATACAAGAAATAAAGAGGCAGACAAGGGGAGAGGCGTTGAAGACCTGTGAGCACCAGAAAAGGCTTTCTCTTCGCTTTAATCTAAGGGAGTGAAAGAACATGCAAAAACGACAGCATCAAGGCACTGTTGTTTAATGCTCTGTCAAGATCATAGCGCTAAGGCTCGAAAGTTGAGATAAACTTGATGTATGAAGAGTAGGAGGCTGAGTGTTCTAAGAGGAGGAATAGCAACTGCAAAGTCCTGACAGGAAAACAAAACAAAATCCCTCTTGCGGTGGAGTTTATCACATGGGAACGACAAGAGGTTAACCACATGGTTAGCTACAGAGTAAGATTGTGATAAGAGCCCTAGAGAAAAGTATGGGGTACAGTGAGAGGGTATAGCAAGGCATCAAACTATTCTTGCCCAGGAAAGGGAAGGACTCTCCTGAAGATGTGACATTGAAGCTGAGATATGGAGGTGGAGGAGGTAGCCTGGGGAAAGGCCATCCAATCCAAGACAAGCATGGGTAAGAAGCCCCTGAGGTCAGAAGGGGTTTCTCCAGCCCTAGGAACTGAGAAAAATTTGTCTGCATTGAAGGGAGGGAAAGGGAGCTCCTAAAGAACCGGAAGCTGGGAGGTAGACCTGGGCTGGATCAGGCAGGGCCTTGTAGGTTCTGTTCAGGATTTTGAAGGACAATCTGTGGGAGCAGAGTTGAACCAGTGACTTGGTCTGCAATCTGCATCCAGGAAATAGGTCTGAACTAGATCTTGACAGATGAGCACATATCTTGTCAGCTTAGAGGAAAACAGCATTCCTGGCAGAAATAAGAGGATGTGTTAACCAGCCAAGGATCCTAGACACTCCACACCTTCTCTATGGGCTTCTGTTGTTCTCAGTCTACCTGCACGCTGGATTCTGATTCATTTTCTGAAACATTGACTTCAACGTGACACTCCTCTGCTCCAAAACTCAAAAAAGCTGTTATTGCCTGAGGGATAAAGGCCAAACTCTTCAACTTGCCATTCAAATGTCTACATTTTTATTTGACAATAAAAATACTTATAATTAAGACTAATACCCAAAGTCTCTTCCCATCCATCAAAGCGAGAAATGATTTAAGAATTTTAGTGTAACAGCCTTTGATTTAAACTCCTGAGAGCAAAGATAAGCCCTTGATTTCTCAGTGTTCCTGAGGCAGAGGACAGAGAGGAGAGGTCTCCCACCTAGTAATGTATTACCTGTTTAGTTACACAGCCAAGGAAACATTATTTTGGGGGAAGAGATCACTAATTGTGTCTGCACACAATTATTATTATTTTTTTTTGTAATTTTATTATTTTTATTAGAGAAGTAGGTTTACAGAAAAATCAGGCATAAAATGCAGAGTTCCCATATACCACCCTATTTATTAACACCTTGCATTAGTGTATACACAATTCTGAGTCATTTCATAATGGGAATTGTTAGAAGTGTGAAAACCTACAACTGCCAACTATTGGATCCATGAAGAAAAGTTTCCTTGAGTCACTTTTGTAGCAAATCACATCTAAGGCGGTGCTATTCCGTACAGTTGGCATTAACCACCTGTGATTATTGAGCACTTGATGTGTGGCTAGTGCAACTGAGGAACTGAATTTTTAATTGCAGTTAATTTACATTTAAAAACTATAGCAGTGTAAAATGTTTTTCTGTTATACACACCTTTATTGTTTTGGAAGGACTAAATTTCACTTTGAGTTTTGAGAATTGATATGTGTTATAAGTAAAATGCACACCAGACTTCAAAAAAAGGAATGTATACTATCAATAATTTTTCATATTGATTACATCTTAAAATAATAATAGTTTAGATATATTGCCTTATTAAAACATACTATTAAGTTTACCTATTTCTTTTAACTTTTTTTTTCTGTGGCTGCTAGAAAATTTAAAATTACATACATTATTCTCAGTTATTTTTCTATTGGACAGCACTGATTTAAGGACTGCAGTGGAGACACATGCATTCCCAGTGCAGAGACTAGAATAGGAACTAGGAGTCTGGGGCAGGGGAAGAAGGAACTCTTTAATGTAATGAGACAATGCAAGTGATTAGCTTGTTTGGTTGGTTGGTTGGTTGGTTTTGCAAGTACCAGAAACTGTCAATGACTTATTAAATAAAAAGGGGGATTTGATGAGAGGGCCTGAGAACAAGACCATGTTAAAAGGACAGAAATGAGCTCCAACTGATTAGTCTGCTCTTTGACATTCTATTCACACTTTCAAAGTCTAGGAGAGTCTCCTCGAGTCTTAGTGAAGATAGGGCAACACCTGATTTATAGTCCCAGCAAGACTGCACACAAGGAAATTGGATGCTGTTATGCTCAAAAGAGATTGTAATGGCCCAAACAGCAACATGAACAACAAATATCCATTAAAGGCAGGAAGGATACTCCTTGAAGAGTATCCATGGGTAGCTCATGTACAACATCAAATCTATCTTCTCACAAAATGTGCTCCCTCTTCCTGCTTCCCTGTTTCATTGATTAAGCAATTAATTATTGGCTGCTGTCATATGCAAATTGGGACTCCAGGCCATCCAGCCTGAAAATCTAAGTAGTGTAATGCCGTCCTTCTGTGCTTATTTTGTTATTTAACAAGTCTGATCAATGACTTGTTCATGAGTATATTGGTTAAATCAGAACATTTGTGCTGGAAGTAGCCTTACATCCATATGAATAATTCCTAAACAGCAGTCTGTGGTTATAACAATGACCAGGGGAAATTGTTACTGAGCAAAAGTGGGGGGCTCTCTGCCCAAGGCACTTGAATGACCAATTCTTGAGACACCAGGGTTTCAAAGGGAGAGTTTATTGCTAAGCACGAAGCAGGAGATCAGGTGGCCTATCAGCCTAAAAATCTGTCTCCCCAAACTTCAGTAATTCTGATAGTTTTATAGTATCCTAAGACAGGTTTATGCTAATGAGGATAGTGGTTTAAGATGCAGTTAGAGAAGATCTAATTATTGACCATGTGCAGATTAATTAGGTTTAAGCTACTGCACATGTGAGGCGGGCCAATTTTGGTTAGCTCTAGCTTCATCTAGTAAGAGTTTAGAAAATGGGGCGGGTTAGTCTGGGCTGATTCATGTTCCCTCATTAATAAGCATTAGGGGGCTGTCTAGTGATCCTAAGACTTCAAAGATGTAAAACAGGATGGGGGGGGGAGGTACAAGCAGTAAAAGTGTAAAAAGTCACAAGGTTTTTACAATCACAAGATAAAGACTATACAGTTTTACAATCATCAAAGATCACAGCATCTGGGTTCCAGTATAGCTCATTTCAATAATTTCAGGTACTTACTTTTGGCTCTTCTACAATACATTAGAAAGTAAAAAGTCATCTATATAATGATTCAGTAATTATAATCATTTGTTAATTCTTAACTCTCAGTTACAAAATTAAAGCACATCAGTACCAAAAGACTCTTGATTCTCTCCCTGGATGATTATGATGATCAACCAGGACTTGGAATCCACTGAGCTAAATGAACCTCCTAATTATATGTACTGAATTGGGTCAAGTCGTTAGTCAGAATTCAGGTTTATTAAATTTACATTCAGCTTTCTTTGTACTGTGCCCCATTCATCCCTTATTTCCATTGCTACCAGCCTATCCCTGAATTGATGACTAAGTCTTACTGCTTTATGACTGTCTGTCACAGATGCCAATTTTTCCTGCCTCCTGCCTTTTTCATTCATTCTTTCATTAACAGATATTTTGGGGCATCTCTTATGTTCCCTGCATTTTGGTAGGTCCTGGGAAAACTACGCCTGCGCTGAGTATATGCCACAGACAAGTATCCAGGTCCCTGTGCTGTCATAGGGAGAGGGCCTATGGCAGGGAACCTACTCTGGATCCCAGAAGCTCAGGGAGCCTTCCTTGAGGAAGTGGTAGTTAAGCCAAGACCCAAAGATGAGTGAGCATTTGCCAGATAAACATGGGAAAGGGGCAGGGAGGAGTGAAGGAGTGTTTCCGTCAGATGGAAAGGTGTTTGAATGATGTATGTTGTGTAAGTGATGAGTCTAGAGGCACGTTCGGGCCAGATCTGAAAGGCTATATGTTAAGTCGGTACGATTTCAGCTGAAGGACTCCATGACACTATTGAACTATTCGAAGCAGGAGAATGGCGCCATTTAAAAAATTGCACAAGAATTGTGTCATTCTCAAAGGGAAGAAGGGAAATGGAGGAAGAAAAAACAAATTGCAGGCAAGGAGAAAGTCTGACCCTTAAACTTTCTTAAACAATCTTTTCTTTTAGATGACTCAATTTCTTTTAGATTAGTTTCCTATTTTAACTGCTTAATCCTATCACCTATGAGAAAAAACCCAAACCTAGGCTGACGGTCATGGCTTTCTACGTCTGCCTTTTCTCCTAGCTTTCTAGCCCTGTCTTATATGTCTCAATTTATTCTCCTATAGCCAAACTGATTTCACTTTCCCTCCAAACATTCCAATTTACCCTCTATTCTGATATTCACACTGCCTTCTATTTCTGGAATGATGCCTGGAATGATGTTTTCTCTTTTCAAATCCTACCCCCTTCTCAGGGCCCAATTCAAATTTTACCTTCCTGTTACATCATCCATAAGAAAATGATTCCTTTTTTTTTCCTGAATGCCTGCAGGGCTGTTTTACAGTTTCGATACGTAATTATATACTACCTTTTACTGTTTGTTCCCTAGCATGACTGCAGGCTCAGGAGCGCAAGTTCTGAGTTTTATACTTACCTGAATCTTTCACAGCTTCAAGCACAGTTCTTAATATACTCAGTAAATACTTATTGAATGGTAAGTGAAAAACTTACCATTGGTTAAGACAGTATTTAAAAAATTACATACATCTTTTAATAATTTATAAGCCAGAAAGCCCAAGAAGTCTATCCAGCTGAGTTGACAGATTTTTTTTTCATTTTCAGTTTATAAAAGAAAAATAAAAAAAGAAATGAAAAGCCAAGGATGTGGTAATGAAACCAGCTTATTTTCCTGTAGTGATTCTATTCCAAATGTTCTGTTCCGTTAAAAGAGGTATGATATCATTGGACTTTCAGAGGAAGTTTCTAAAGAAACTAGTTGCTATGGGGATTATGAAGAGAAGAAACGGAAAAAAATTAATTAATTTAAAAAATCACTAATTTATGCAAATGTAGCCACTAGATCTAATCCTGGAAGACATTTGGTAGGGGTGGAGGAGGTTCTCAGAAAGAAAAAGAATATGGAAATGAACAGGGGAACCTATTATCATTGCAGGAATCAAGCCACAGCTGAGGAGGTTTATTTTCCCCGAAGGGCAATTCATGTGTTTACTAATAAGGAGGAGCAAAAGAAAGGTCTTAGATCAGGGAGCTGGAGGGACTAAACAGTCTTCTCTTTACCTACAGTAAGTTATTACTTCTAGGAAAAAAGAGACCGGGTTGGAGAAGTCAAAACCAGTAGTTAATGGGAAACTGCTAAGACTTTGAACCATGCCAATGGCAGGGGCTCTCACTTTTTGTACTTTATATTCCTCTACCACTCTAAGAATGAGTCCCCCCATTACAAAAAACAAAGACCCCTGATTTTTCTTAGAAGGACAATTGTATGTTTGCAGCTATTCTATTATTGAATTTATTATTTGCAGTAAGTTTTGCAGATCTAAAAATGCATTTTGCTCTTTGGAGAAAATTTTTCTGTTATGACTTTAAAATAGAAACAAACAAACAAAAATGCTCTCTTAGATCTACCTGTAGGCTGGAAAAATCAATGGCAGGTGCATTCAGCCCAGCACACTCACCCGATGGTGTAGGTTGATGGAGAGTGGATTGTTAATAATTCTGATGCCGGTTCTGTCCCTTTCAGACTACTTTATCTCACTGGTGCGTCACCGCAGTTAGACCTTCCTGGTCTAGAGGGGATGCGCCAGCCTGGCCAAGGTTTTTTGAGACAAAAGTCAACATTTAACAGAAAGAAATCAGTTTTCTTTTTGAATCCCTATAAAGTATAAAAGGAGAAGAGGACTAATTTTGTGATAAAGAGAAAAAGAACCTAATCAGATATTAGGTTCCTTTGATTAAAAAAAAAAAAACTTAATAGTTTTTAAAATTACAATTTATTACAGAAGTAATATATTAATATTTCATTGTAACCAATACAAAATTATAGAAATGTACAAAGTAGAAAAATGGATGTCTCATCTATTTCACTCCCCCAACTCCCACTCCTCAGAGGCAACTCCTGTTAAATCCTTTGGCTTTGTAAGTTTACACTAAAAGAATACTCTTCAAATAAACTTTATATCAGTGGAGTTTTAAGAAAGATCTCTGTTTCTGATAGTAAGAAGGCATTGCAAAGTGCTATACTCTCTTTTCCTTCTCAAACGTGCCTACAGAGGTTTGTTGTTTTAGTGAGGTTTGACCATGATTTCCTACGACCATCACGTGGCAGCCAAAATCGCCAGCCCTTCAGAAGCAAATTCCTCCTTGGCATCGGAGTCTATGAAGTCCATCTTGCAAATGACAATCCTGTGCAGATGTTTTCAAATGAAGTATTGAATAAAATTTCCCTCTTGTTCTGACAAGGATGAGAGAGTGAGCGCACATGCGTGCGCAAAGGAAATATCTAGTGATAGCTGCCTGGGAGAAAATCCTCTCTTCCATTAAGCTATTTCTCTCCTGCCCTTCCACTCCCCAGAGTCCGAGAACCACTCAACCATCTTAACTTTGAGAGCATCAAATGAGATAGTATGTGTGAAAACAGCTTGCCAGATGTAGGGAGCTGTGCAGACGTGAGGCTGGTGCTCGATACGTGGGCTGCAGGTGCCGTGACAGCCCACTTTCTGGAGCTCGGTTAATTGTTCAGTGGAGTACTCTGTGTGAATTAACAACCACAAACCCAGATCTGTAAACACTATCACACATCTTTATTTTCTTTGGATCCTCTTAAGCCCAAGTATAAGGTCTTATCATTCTGCTGGGCTAATGGAAAATTAGATCTGAGTTGGACCTCGCCTGTCCCGGACATTGTGGAAAGGCATAGAATCTCGCACAGTGCCAAGGCATGCAGGGAAGGGCTCTCCAGTCATTGGTCATCGGGTCCCACTGGATAATGTCCAGCCAGCTTGGGCCTTTTAGACTCTGCTTCTCTCCTGCTTCTAAGTTATGCTTGGTGTTTAGGGATCTGTAAAGTGTCCAACTCTCTAGATGCACTGCCCAGATCCTCCCCTGTCTCCCTAGATCGCGGGTTGCACTGGACCTTCTGATCTGTGACCTCTTCCCAACACTGAGCCGGCCTTTCCTCTTCCTCCTGCTGCCCTAGGAGGCACTCTCCTCCCTTCTGCCTCCAGGCGTGGTGGCCATACCTGTTCAGCAAGTTTAGGCTTTTAGAAGAGACAGGAAGATCTGTAGAATTTAAGAAGCTTCTGGCAAGGAGATATTAAGGGCCTGGCTATCTTCTTGTAACTGTGAAGGTGTAAATAGAGCAAAATACAAATTAACGACTTAACTCTGTGGGTGAACAAAACAATAGAAATTGTCTTCTTGGTTTCTGGACTGCATATAGAACTAAAAAACTTTTTCATCTAGCTGCAATAATTCCAATATAAGAGAGAAAGGAAAACATTTCTTTATTAACTCTAAAAAGCAATAATTATAATAGTTTCTAATTTACACTTGTTGATAAATAGCTCCCATAATTTTAGTGAGCATTGCTTTTCTGGGCTAGTAATTGTATTTGGATGTTTATAGCATCATTTAAACTAGAAGAAGCTAAGTTGCTTTTTGTTTATGCTGCCTAGGGGATAGGTGTTAGGAATGGTTAGTCTTGATTAAATCATCATTTAATCAATCAAGAATTAATTGCTGTGATTTAAAGATACAACCGTTTATCATTTATTAGATTAATTTTAAAGAGAAAAATTTTTATTATGGAAAATTTCAGAACTATTCAAAAGTAAAGAGAAGAGAATAGTCTAGTGAACTCCTATATACTCATCAACCAGCTTAACTGACAACTCATGGCTAATCTATGTCACCCAGTTCCCCTTTCTCTGCCCCCTTCCAATTATTCTGAATCTAATTCTAGGCAGCAGATAATTTATCTGTAAAGATTTCAGTGGATATTTCTAAAAGATAAGGACCTTAAAAACATAATCACCACCCCCTCATCACACTTAAAAATTAAACAATGGTGAAAGAACACTTTTAAGTATCTTTATTCTTATCAGTTATCTTATAACTTGCCATCTCGTCATTTAGAATTTCACATTAAATTTATGTCAACAGCATACATGTACACATACTAAAGCAGAAAGATATCCAGGATACATTGTTAAATGAAAGTGCAAGTAGTAGAAGAGTTTTTATAACATGTTTTTATTCTAAACATTATAAAACACCATACATTTATGTTGCATTAGACTTGTAAAAGGTTTAGAAGCATACACCCCAAACCAAGAACAGTGATTACTTAAAAAAAAACAAAACAATTTAATGAAGTATATCATTCATACATGAACATACATAAACTATAAGTGTTCAGTAAACATCGTGAACGTACAAAACAAACATGCATAACATCATACAGGGCTCCCACACATCACCCCCCGCAAACACCCTGCCTTGTTGTGAAACATTTGTTAACAAATCATAAAAGAGCATCGTCAAAGTATTACTACTAACTATAGTCCGTATCTTCCTCCCCTATACATTTTTTTAAGGATTTATTTACTTTTATCCACTCCCCCCCCATTTTTGCTGTTTCTGTGTCCATTTGCTGGGCAACTCTCTGTGTCCATTTCATGCCCTCTCTTCTCATTCTTCTCCTGTCTTCACTGGGATTTGATCATCGGAATCTCCGATGTGGGAGAGAGGCTTCCTCCTGCCTGCGCCACCTTAGTTCCTGATTTTTCGGTGCATCTTGCCTTGGCTCTCCCTTTTGTCACTCTCCTGTTACATTATCATCTTGTTGCATGGCTCGCAGGGCCTGGCGGCTCACCTCTGCACGTGGGGCCTGGCAGCGCACCCACGGGACAGGGCCTGGTGGCCCATGCGCCTTCTATATTTTTCTTTTTTTAATTTTTACCAGGAGGCCCTGTGGGTCAAACCCAGGTCCCTTCATATGGGAGCTGGATGCCCAACCACCTGAGTCGCATTCGTCCCCTGCCATGTCTCCCAAGGTTGACCAAAGATACCCAAAGCTACAGTCTTTTCCCATATAGGATGGTCATATAATAAATCAGGCTTAGGAGAAAAACTAGGTCTGGGGACACATCCATGGTTTCTAATACAGCATATGTTTAGCCTACCGTGATTATCACAAAATCAGGACAGTGAGAATATTCGCATCAGTGATTACATTTAAAGTGAACTGATTAAAGTTGATACTGGGGTTGGGGAAAGAACATTCACTTTCAACCTAGTCTTTGGTATTTTTTATTTTTAAAAACGCATGTATGTTAATTTTGTAATTATATTTTTAAAAAGGAATTCATGACAGGAAGAGCTTAAGTTATGTCAGTCTATGAAATGAGAGACATTCTCAGGTCAGGTGAGTGAGCTTACTCCTGCATCACTGGGGTAGCAGCTAGCATTTACAGAGGGCTGACCATGTACCAGGTACTTTGATACACTTTGATAAGTGCTTTCAGTCTGATTTCTTATTTCTCACCATAACCTTTAATAAGGTATTATTCCCATTTCACAGATGAAAACACACACTCTAGAGCAGTTAAATATCTTGCCAGAGGTTTGGAAGAGGTGGAACCAGGCTTGGTGCTCAGGTGACCGGATTCTCGGCCCAGGCTCTTAATCATTCCATCATTCCACTTCCCTGGGTTTGAATGCCTGACTCTTACACAATGAATTTTGTTATTTTGTTTCATGCTTGGGTGGATCTCTTGTTGCTGAATTTCCATATTAGCTTTCCCTCTTTTGTCTTTACCACATGCTCTGGCTCAGGCAAGACAGAGTATTACTTCCTCTCATTTTCCCCCTTGCCCGTAGAACCTGATTGGCCTGTAGGACTAAAAGGAGAAATGACCCAAAAAAGGATTTCATGCTGTTCTGATTCAGAAAAATTTAAATGACAGGCAGATGGTTCTTGTCATCAGTGGCTTTCTGTATAGTTCTCCAGCTGCCTAACCTTTATTTTCTAGTGGAAAATGTCATCTAGTTCTTCTTAATTTATCTATTCCATAAATATAGGACAAAGAGATTGCAAGTGTGTGGGAGCACAAGTGCCTGGCACTTTTATTTGAAGTATGTTCCAAATCCTAGATGTAAACAAGCTGTTACAGTTTTTAGAAAGTTGTTATGAATTAACTCTTGCATACGGTAGAAATTTATTTTCCACAACTTTACCTTAGCACCTGGAATGCTTTGGGCTTTCTTGCCACTTGTGTTCAGGGATAACAAATTAACTTTATTATTTAATCTAATAAAAGTGCAATTAGGAAAGCAAATTAGTTTATAAAACAATGTACACAAAACATATACTGTAATGTAAAACGTAAATTACTTTTGTATGCATGACACAGTTATTTCCTTTATCTGTTGGAGATGTGACTGTGTACCAGAGTGAAAGCTCTCTCTACCCCAAAGATAATTGATCCTTAAGAAAAATTTGCTAAAAGTGTTCAAGTGGTTATTTAAGAAGAAGACATGGCTTACGATCCTCTGCTCTAGTCATTCTATTGGGTCCATGGACTGGGCTGAGAAAATGCCCCTTATAAAAGAAAGAATGTTCCAGAACTTAGACCACTTGATGTTCCTGTTTATACACAGTCAAAAAGTACAGCAAGTACAAGCTACTTCAGAGGCCCCAGGAAGATACCCTACTGCTCAATCTTGTTTGCATTCTTCAAAGAAGATTTGAGGCTTTAGTCATTTAGATTTAAAAGGTCCCTCTTCAAATAAGTTGAATGATAGGCCAGTCTAGTGGGTAGTTTACAGTGTTCTGGGAAATAAATTTAGTGTTAACTCCTCTGCAAATACACGTATATACATATAGACCTCTGTTTACATATACACGCCCTATGCCTCTGAGTTTGGACACCCCAATGGTGATTATTTTGAGAAATCTTATAAATACCCATAATTATGTTTGTTGAGATGGCTCAAAATACCTCAATTTGAACTCCTTTAGGAGGCTCAGAGAGAAGGAAGAGTTTTTGCTCTGAAGGGGGAAGAATTTTCCACTGCCTTATGTCAAGAAATGTTGTAACATGCTTCGAGAGATCTTAAGTTAATTCAGAAACCACTTACAGGAAGCCCAATTCTATAGCTTACCATCTAGGCAGGTCTCAGACCAGTGTCTGGGCAATTCATGAACTTAAGACTGATGAACTGTGGCCTCGTTCCTCCAAAGAGATATATTATTCCTATCATGTAGATACCATGATTGGCATTTTAGTTTTTTCTTGCTCTGTATCATCTTGGAGTTGTTATTACTAGAAAGCCAGAGTGTCCAGATATGGGTGTTGAGTTGTGAGATAAGTAATCTTACTATCAACCATCTGGCAGAAGAGAATGCCTGGAAGGTCATGGCTGTCATGGAATTTTAAGTGTTGAGGTTGGAAACATCCGTAAAGATCTGTACTCAAACTCTTTTATTAACATGGCAGGGTACTGAGGCATCATGAGGGCAAGTGACTCATGGCAATCCCAGGACGAGAGGGTTAGGATTGTACCATGGTTAAGTGCTTTGGCACCAAAGTCAGACAGGCTGGGCTTGAATCTTGCCCCTGCCACTTATCAGCTGTGTAAGCTCGTACAAGCTACATAACCTCTCTGTGCCTGTTTCCACATCTGAAAATGAGATAACAATAGTACCTAATTTACAGATTATTGTGAGGATTAAATAAATGAATATGTGTTTATCCCTCAGCCCAGTGCCGCACACACAGTTAGTACTCAATAAGTGCTATTGATTTAGAACTCATGTCTCCTACCTCCCAGTTGATTGCTTTATGGTTGTAGCACATCAACTCTCATGACATACTTTAAACATAGTAAAATATTTCAGTAGTATCATTTCTCATTAGAATCGATGAAATATTGTAGAAAAGAGCACACACATTTAACAAGTGTCATCTTAATCATTTTGTCCATGTGAGAGAGGGCCATGTAATCAATGAAGTAATTTAGAATAAAAATGAAATGATGTATATCTGAATATATCGAGGTATTATGTTATATAATACATTACTTTTTAATACAGCCAGATTCCTCATTTGCATGAATAATTGACTGCATTAATAGTGAGTTAGATAAATTGAGCCCAACTAACCAATATGACCTTATTACAAATGCACATCTGGAATATAAAAGTGCTACTAGAAACTCATTTGAACTTAGATTTCTAGTAAAGGAAACCCTTGATTTTTCAATAAAAGAGGAAATATCCATTCTGGGTCCATGTAGATGATATGGATTTAGCAATGATATGTTCTTCAATTATAATCATTTACTGCCTTTTAAAGAGAGATTCATGTGTACCCAGCTCTCTTTGAAGACATACTGTTGTAACAACTTTGACCAAGAACTAATCTTGGATATATGATACTGTCCATATTTTTAATTGTGTACTGTCAGCTCTATGCATTGAGCCATTGTATAGTGAGTTAAACAGTACTTCTGTTATTAGGTATTGGTGGTAGACATTGCAGGTTGTCTATCCCAATGTTATTCTCAGCAGTCTGGTTTCTTGCTAATAGAACCCTAATATTTTCTCAAATATTGGGTGACCATTTGCTTCAGGGGTGTTGGGGCCTCCCTGAATCTTGAATGTGAATCTTGAATAGTCTAAACTGGAAATTCTAATTATTATCCTTCTAGTGATTGATTTAGACACGAGTATGTGATACAAGTCTGGCCAAGCACTGAGGGAGAGATTATTGGGAAGGAGAGCTTCTGGGTAAAATTTACACACAGTGGGAAACACTTCTGCCTCTGGTTGTTGCCCTCTTTATAAGATGCCTAGAACTGCAGAAGTCATCTTAGGTTCTTAGGGGGAGCCAGCCTAAGAGGACAAGCCAATGTGTTTACGTGGCAGAGTGGAAAGATGGAAAGAACCTGGGTGCTGGTTGATGCTGCTGAATTACCAAGCAAACTTCGTTGCAGCCACTCTATACCTGGACTTCCTGCTTTGTGACATAACAAAGGTCACTATTTAAGCCTATTTTAGTTGGCCTTCTCTTATGTTCAACTGAAAACTCATGTCTTAAGGCTGCCATAACAAATTACTACAAACTGTTTGGCTTATAACACAGAACTTTATTCTTTCATGTTTCTGGAGTCTAGAAGTCTGAAATCAAGGTATTAGCAGGCCATGCTCCCTCTGAAGGCTCTAGAAAAGCATCTTCTTTGTCTCTTCCAGCTTGTTCTTGACTTGTGACAGCAGAAATCCAATCTCTGCTTCCATCATTGCATGGCCTTTTCTGTGTCTCTGTGTCTGTCTCCTTATAAGGAAACCAGTCATTGGATTTAGGACTAACCCTGGGCCCAGTATGACCTCATCTTAACTATTAATATTTGCAGAGATCCTACTTCCAAATAAGGTCATATTAACAGGCATGGGGGGTAGGGCTTCAACATATCTTTTTGGGGGACACAATTCAACCCATTATAATCCAAAGCCCACCTTGTGTTGCAGTTTCTTTTTCCTCTCTTTAGCTCTTTGTGTGCTGTCATTCTGGGGGCACAATACATTTAAGAAGGCCAAACTGAATGGGAGAGCCCCCTGTCAGCATGACCAAGGAACATGCAGATCTTTTGCTACGTTAGCTCAGCCATCTCCTTTGAGCTGACATACTGCTTTCTTAACAAAAATGCTTAATTTAGATATCTTAAAATTAGTGCTCCTCTCTTGTTTAAGTCATGAGTATAGAATCATGAATAGCAGCTGCAGATTGAGAAGACTGTGTATAGGTGAATTGGGATTAGTGTTGTGATAAATGAAACAAAAATTAATCCAATGTATATTTAACATAAATTATAATTTTTCTGCTGGATGATTATTAGACATAGATGGTAACTGATCTATGTAAATCATTAGGGCTTCAGTTTATAGAAGACTTTAAGGGTAAATGCAATTGAATAATGATGAAGTCTACAGGGAGGACTTAACACCTTTACTAAATCTTCCTCAATTCATTTCACTTTGGAATAAGTGCCTCCATTTTGGCTGTCACCTGCAGATATCCTTACAGTTTATTTATTTATTTTCCCTTCTCAGTGTGTTTCATACTGAAAGGTCCATTGCTTTTTCCAGTGATATTTTGCAGTCCCAGCTTATATCATTAACTGTTCTCAAAATGTCACATTTGGAAAGAAGAGGCTTCGCCTGCTCTTTACTGCTCAGTACCAGTAATAGTCCTGCCGTCATCAAACAACAAAATATCTACAATCAACTCGCACTGTCTTCTCCAAATCCTTGTTGCTGTCACCCTCGACTCCAGGCAGCCCCGTGTCTGCACACGTTCTCAGCGGCTTCGCAGTCTGGCCATCCTTCGGCGTTGCTGTTTCCTCGAGCTTCTTCTAAGGATGTGCTATCCTGCCTCCCCATAATTTGTGGCTGCTTCCCAGCATGTGGTCCTTGGACCTCTTCTCTCTCACCATAAATCCTTTCCCTGGTGGTATATTGCTTCAGTCCAGACTTCTCTGCTAAGTTGCAAACTCACACATCTACATACCTCCTGGGTACCTCCACTTCACTTTTGTGGGATATAGCAGCCATTTCAGAATTCAGTCTGTCCAAGATGGAAATCATTACCTAATATCCCCCACTGCACCCGAGACACTTTCTCAGATCTGCTTTCCAACTTGTCTCCCACCTAGCACCAAGCATGTATTATCTAAGAGAGACATCTGGAAGTTATCCTTGAACACATACTCTTTATCACTCAATCTTTAAATTTAAATTTGTTTTGACCTTTTACTTCTTTTTAAAATTTATTTTTAAAGATTTAAATTACATAAATGTTACATAAAAAATATAGGAGATTCCCATATACTCCACGCCCTCCTCCTCCCCCACTTCCCCCATTAACAACATCTTTCATTAGTGTGGTACACTTATTACAATTGATGAACATATATTGAAGTATTGCTATTAACCATGGTCTATAGTTTACCTTATGGTTTACATTTTGCACTGCACAATTCTATAGGTTTTTACAAAATGTGTAATGGCCTATATCCATCATTGCAATGTCATACAGAACAATTCCAATGTCCCCAAAATGCCCCATGTTACAACTATTAGTCCCTCTCCCTCTCCTCAGAATCTCTGGTGACAACTGCCTTTATATCAAAGTTACAAGTTCTTCCATTATTAGAATAATAATAAGTCTACTCTAGTCCATAGTTGCATCTCCCCCTTATGTTTGTTCATTCCTCAATCTTGAGGGTTTTGAATGGTGATGCCGACTCCGCTTCTGACTGAGAGGAGCTTAGATCCCATGGGGCAGGTGGATGGAACTGTCTTCCTTGCAGTTGTAGATACTCTCTGTTTTTAGGGAGGGCCGTTGTCCATCATCACCCTTTTGTTAGCTGTCCTGGGTGAGTCTGATGAATTGGAGAGTAGGTGTAGGGTACAACTCTGCTGAGATTCAGGGCATATGAATAACTGATAGATTTGTCTCTGGGACACATATTTAACAGGTATAGTGCTAATTATAGATTCAAATAAAAGGGGCATAAAAGCCACGTGTAGGAAAGTTATAAATGAGTCTAACTCCAATACATTGGGGGGATAGGTTATCATATATTCCAACGTAAGGCCCACCTATGGGGTGCCAATTTCCTGGGGTTTCTGCCCTGCCTATAGTATCTAGATGTCTCTAGAGCCTTCAGGAACCCCCCTGCTTGAGGCACTGTTTACTGTGGCAGTCACTAAGAGCTTCCTAAGACGTGCATAAGCATAACCTCTGGAATGACCTCCCGACTCACTTTGAAATCTCTTAGCCATAAAAACTCATTTGTATTTAATATTTCCCCCTTTTTGTCTAGGTCTTTTTCCAAATGCATCACTGGTTTTCATAATAATAATCCCTTGGTGCCAGGGAGGCTCATCCCTAGGGGGTCGTGTCTCACATCAGGGGGAAGGTAGTGAGTTTATATCCTGAGTTTGGCTTAGAGGGAGCCCACATTTAAGCAGCAAGGAGGCTTTCAGGAGGTAGCCCTTAGGTAATATATAACACTAGGCTAAATTTCCATTTTGCAAGAAAAAGGTCTGTAGGTACAAGCATTGATATCAAGGGCCTGGCATATCGGTCTGTCCTCCTCCGCTAGGCACCGCCCATGTACTCTAGGGATTCTTGCCGCGGTATTAGAGAATGCAGCAGGACTCCTCAGGATGGGAATCCAATATTCTTTTGGTTATTGTGTGGGTCTCCACCCACTAAGATATTACAGTGTATTTTTACAATGACAGAATATGCTCCCCTTTTACTATTCTTCTGCGAATGTTATGGTTTCATCCAAAGAGATTTATCACTGGGTTCTTTAGGGACAGAGGGCATGATCTCAGTTAAGGGTGACAGTAGAGGCAGGTATTTCCACCAGTCATCTAGGCAAAGCAAATGGGAAGGGAACTGAACGAATGGGACCATTAAGAGAGGCCCTTGAGAAAGTCCCCAGGTGGGGCCTGAGCCCTTGGCATTTCCACGTCATGAATTTTTCTTCTCTTGGTAATAGATGGACTCACAGGCTTTGCTCTTAAGTAAAGAGCAAAACCTCTAGGCCCTTTCCTAGGCTGCTGTATCTCTACACTGAGGAGGAAAGTAGGAAATATCTGCACATCCTCTCCGTCAAGCCTGCTCACTTAGAACATCTGCCTGTAGCACTTTTCAGTAGATATGCTTGTTAAGGCAGATTGGGGAGAGGCTTGCCCATTCTTGTCCCGTGGGAAGCACAACAAAGGTGTGGCTAGATGTCACTACGGGTTCTCAGTTTCCACCCGGAGAAAAACGAAAGCTTGCCAGGACTCTCTGTCTCCTGGCTGAGAAGCCTTCCTGTCCTCCAGTCCCCATGGAGACTCGGCTTCAGGGCAAGACTCCTGACCACACTCTGCCTTGCATCCCAGTGGAGCAGTGACAGCTTTGCTTGATTGAATAATAGTCCCACCTTCAGGCAGGATGCTGGAAGCTGTATGAATATTTATTGAGATATTGTTTGGCATTACATTTGATAGGAAATAAAAAACGGGCAAGGCCTTTTTATAAGCCTCTATCTTGGCATCCTGAAATTTCCTCCTCACTGTGACAGAAAGAAAGTACAGTTTAGCCCTAAGAATCCTCAAATGGGACCAAAAAGTTCTGTGTTTAATGGCATCCATGAGGCCCATAACCTGAGATCTCCTGGTCCTGACCATGAAGAAGCACTAGTTCCTTATGGAAGAATGTGAATATTCTCTCCAAAGTGGGGGCGAGCGGTCCACGTAGCTATTGCTCTGGACTCTATAAGCTTGGATGCTTTTATGCTC
This sequence comes from Tolypeutes matacus, assembly GCA_026826555.1. Taxonomy (NCBI): domain Eukaryota; kingdom Metazoa; phylum Chordata; class Mammalia; order Cingulata; family Chlamyphoridae; genus Tolypeutes; species Tolypeutes matacus. The sequence goes on along the minus strand of JAKSZT010010873.1, from coordinate 5,914,791 downwards.
TTGCATAAAGTAAAATGATAAAGTCTTTTTGAAAAATGTAGCCTGTCTCATTTGATTAAGGAATGACAAGTAAAGAAAGTGTGTGTGTGTGTGTGTGTGTCTGTGCATGCGTCAATGCGTGCCTGTGAGTCACAGGGCAGAGCTGTGGCCACGTGATCAGTCACCTTCGAGTGCTGAAAGCTTTCAAGTTCTGTGTTTTGCTTTAATTAATAAAAGACGTGAAAAGCCAAGGCACTGACACACACGGCCCATCTAATCCTAAAATAGATTGCATTGGTTTACACATTTCAGTGTATTATTGTGTGATTTGCAAGGATTTTTGTCCACTTCCTATTACCCATTGTAACCTTTTGGAGAGAACAGATCTGGATTCTAATTCTTTTGTATTCTTCCAGGTGACACACACTACAAACTGCAGGGATTTGATAAGTCCTGATGACTTGCCACTTTAACTAGAGATAAGACAGTTCTTTAAGGCTTGCAAAAAACTTTAGCAATTAGCAGCAGGAGCCATCCTAAACTCTCTTCTTAAGGGATACAGTTAGGCGAGGTCATGTAAAGAGCTCAACTGTCTTGGTAGCATTTTTATATGATTTCCTCTTCTTGGAGGTAACAATAGGCAGAATTTGAGTACTTTAGCTACTGTCATCATCTAATCTATTAAGCATAGGATTAATAAAGCATAGGATTGTCCAGAATACATTTTCTTTTTTTAAGAGAAAAAATCTTTATTGTGATAGAAAATGCACTTTTAATGTCCATAGAAAGCATGTAATTCTTTACTGCTATCTAAATTTATTGGGGATACTTTTTTCACCATCTAGTGTTAAGGTGATGCCACCTAAAACATGCTGTAAGCAATGAGTTATACTCTGTAACAAATTTATCACTGATTTCCAGCAATCATTGATTTAATAATAATTTGTTTAAGACTGTATAATCACATCTATATTTTGGAATGTCCGTTTACTTTCATGTAGTGTAGTGGAATTTAAAAGTATAATTGCACATGGATGGTGCAGAAAATTCACTGCTGAATTATTTTATATCCTCATGACAGGTAATATTATTTCTGATTGAAAATTACAACTGCAGCTATGGTCTGCAACATAGCTTCAGGCTTCCCAATGCAATAATTTGTGCACATGTGTGTCTACTTGTGCATCCATGGAACAATTTTAAGTGTATCTTTAGTAAAAAAGTACAACGTTACTGTGGATTATTTTGCATGTTTAAATATTATAGTCTGATAATTTGTATACAAACAAAACCCTACAGAAATACTCTTATTTCTTTCTTTTTTTTTTTTTTTTAAATCTGTCAACCCATAGTTATTCTAATATGCTTTGCTTACTTGAACACACATTGAATGTCAGAAAGGTGCATATACCTTAGATAATAAGGTAGAAATGAGTGCTTCATATTTTAGTCTATGAAATGTACATTTCTCATATTCATTTTATGCAGCATAAGGTTCAGATCAAGAAATTCCAAATCCTGGATCCTTCTGTTAATTTAGAAAACAATGCCTCAAAATTATGGCTCTTGCAGCAGGTTTAACAAATTAAACATGATGAAGTGTTCTAGCTTCCTCTATTTCAAAGATCAAAGAAAAATGAGGCTCAAAATGTCTCTAGATTATAACTGAAAATGCAATAGTATAGAAAACAGTTAAGTGTGTTTTGAAATAAGATCTAAATTGAAACAAAATTCTTAAGCTAAATATTATTATGAAAACAGTGTACCAAAATTAATTATTACTATGTTGAACCTTTTTCTACCTTTAACTCAAAAATAGAAATTCATACCCCTGGGCATTATGAGAGCCTAATCTGAATAATATATATATTATTCATGGTTGGTTGTCTTCCAAGGAGGGGTGAACAAAGCAATCATTATCCTCATCCCAGGAATCTGAAGGCTGACTACATGACCCAATCACAAGTTACACATTTTCAATAGATATTTTAAGAAGTCCGTATTTTCCTTTTTTTCCTCTGGCAAAGATATCTTTAACATCTTCACTAGCTTGGATGCTGTTCCGGTGGGACATGGTGGCGGCCACGGGCTCCGGGCTCCGGCCCCGCCGCTGAGTGCGCATACGTTTTCTTTTATAGATCCCTTGTGGATCATACCCTGCTTCCTGTTTTGTTTTTCAGCATCTTTTCATTATGAGTTCAAATGCCAGTTTTGCTGCCGGTAAGGTGAAGCATGAAGTGTAGGAGGGAGGCTGGGTCTTTGTGGTGTCCAGATTTCCCTTTTTCCCTGGGCGTATTTGATCATTCCTTGACCTCTGTCTCAGCGTGAACACCTGTCCTACGATTAGCATTTAATATAACCACGCGGCCCACAGTTTCAGAACTCTGCTGGTCCCTAAGGCTCTTGCTGAAGGGAGAAGCAAACACATTGACATAGATAGATCTGCCTTGGTTAATGAGGATCGCAGATGGAAATACTTTTTTTTTCCTGTGGACATGCTGCGATTTTAGAACTGATGCTATTAATCAGTCTGTCCTAAAACAGAAACAGTTGTAAATATGTAATATAAAGTATCAATGGAATCGAAAACAAACTTTTAACTAAGGCTGATTTTTTTTTGAAGTTGGAAAATGTTGCCAGCCTGTTTTCGATGTAATTGAAAATGTTTAGAAGCTTTCCTGAAGAGTTGATTAATATATCAGAATCAAAAAAGGCAATTTGGATTCTAATTTTGTTTGTTTACTGTGCAATACAGGATTCTTGGCTTTGAAACTCTGCCATGCAGGGTGAAAAGTGACTGTCAGAGTGAAACAAAGCAGTCTGTTGGAAAGAACACTGTGTCTGATAGGCAACAGCTGATACCAGCCCAATGAATGTTATCTGGAATTAAAATGATCTTAATCAGTACGATTGTTCCTCGTGGGCAAAGGAGAGAGTCCAGATGGGGCCAAGGGCCCTTTTTTGTTCCAACTGCAGCTTGGTGAAAGAACCCCCAAAAGGGGAGTTGGTGAGGATCCTCTCTGGCCCGGGGTTCAGGAGCACAGCTTGGGACCTTGATAAACTGTGTAGACTAAAGCATCCCCAGAGGTGCACAAAGGGGGTGAGATGTCAAGAGGGAGGGAATGGCCATCCCTGTAGGAGGGCCTGGACAGTTATTTTAATTTATTTATTTTTTTATACTGTGCTCCAACAAGCTTTCCTAATGGCTTCTTGATTTCCTAAACCCTAACAAACTAGAATAGGTAATTATATTTTGGCACTCAGCTTCTGGAGGAAGAGCCCAAGAAAACACGCTGTGCATGAAAGAAATGAGTGAACTCTTACCAAGAAAAAATTCTATCCACTTGATTGAAACATGAATACTCAAAGAGAGATAAATGCCTACCCTGGAGTGGTTTTACATCTTCTTTATTCCAAGAAAGTCTCAGTTTCAAATGTCTTTCCATTTTTTCAATCGTGGGTGTCTCCAGAAATACAGTATCTTGGTGGCTAAGCTCTATCACCTGGACTGTCTTTCAAATCTAGAAGCAACTCAAATGTCTATTATAGAATCACAGGTCATGGGTTGGGGTTCAAAAAATAAGGTCACCCCAAATGGAAGGAAATTGGACTGAAGTGCGCGTGCATGCACACACACACACACACACACAGAGGAAGCCAAGCTCACTTTCCACTCCTTTGGTGGATACTAAAGTGTCCGTGCCAGGTTGTCATGCAGCATGCTTGAATATCTCCACTGACTGGTTGGAGGCTCACACCTCAGAAGGCATCCAAGTATTAGTAAGCTTTTTATCTTTTTTCAAAATCTGTTTCCTATAGCCCTTCTCTTCAGGGTGACAGAGAACGTCCATTTTTTTTTTTTTTTTTACATTCTTTTTTTTTTTTTTAATTGTGGGTAAAAATCAAATTTTTCATAATACATTCCAATATTTGTAAAATGATATATAAATATATATGCATATATGTGTATTTGCTTACATAAATGTTATTTTTATGTATATATATATTTTAAAAGGTGTTAGATTACCTAAATATTATGCAGAAATTACAGGGATTCCCATGTTTCCCACCTCCCACACCTCCCACCACCTCCCACACAAACATGACAGTCCTTCAGATATAAAGATGGTTCTCAGATACCCCTGAGTGTTTTCTTTCCAAGACCAACCTTCACCAACCTTCAACCAAGCCTGTTAGCAACTCCTTACACAACAGGGTTTTCAGCATTTTAGGGATCTTAACACCTTACTTTGGCAGTGATTTTCCTGGTCTGGCTTCTGCAAAACAAAACTGGAGCCCTCCCTACTCCCCTTTTAAATCTCTGATAATGTGGTTTAAGGTTGTTTTCCTTTATTTGACAGCCACATCCTACAGTTGGGTCATGTTGAGCTTGTGATGAGTTGACACCTCTTGGTCTATTTCAACTAAACAATGACTTCCCCTGACCATGTGCTTATGCATTTGATTTTTAAAACTGGTATGTGGGACTTTACCTACATACCTAATATGTATGAATTTTGAGTTCCAGACTGTCATTTGAGTCTGTCAATTTTTTTGTTAAATCTTTATTTTTATCTAACATACTGGTTTTCCTGCCCGTTGCAAGTTTAAGTAGGTTTCCCATGTTTTTATAAGTGTTATCATAATATTGTGAAAAAAAGAATGGACTTTGTGAGACAGATCTTGGTTTTCAATCCCAGCCTCATCCACTATCAGCAACCTGATGTTAGGCAAGTTATTTACATTCCATGAGCCCAGTTTGCTCACCTGAAAATGAAGATGATAATCATGTCCACTTTTTAGGTTTGTTTTCAGCGTTCGAGTTAATGTAAGAGCTTATACATTGCGTAGTAGGTGATGGTGAGAGTAATAATAGTAATAAATGTTTTTACTGACATGGGCGTGTCATCAATTCTTTTATTTTCTTTCTCCTTCTCTGAGTCAGAGCTAATATTTTGGATAGGGCCAAGAACAGAACCGTGCAGCCACCAGAGCTCATCCTCCAGTTTGACAGCCACCACTTTGCAAATATTATTGGACAATAAATATTTATTGAGAACAACCATTTTCAGTACCATTCTAGTGATTAGGACCATAGCAATTAAAAAAAAAAAAAAAAAAAAAAAACACAGGGAAGTCTCTGCCCTAATGGAGCTGACATCCAAAAAGGCAGGGCCTCTGCCTACCGCAGGGGATGCCATTCACACGGACTTTGCTGCCTCTGCAAGAAGGCGAGACAGAAAACAAACAACATACATGTATATTATTGTACATATTATTATATTACATGTAATATAATGCCAGATAGTGATTAGGGCCAGAATATATAACATGCTATCAGGTGATGGCTAGAAACGTGTAGAAAAATACAGCAAGAGATTCAGAGTATGACAGGGGTAGATGGTTAGAGAGGGCATCCCTAAGGCGGTGACACTTGAGCAGAGTTCCAAGAGTGGGAGGAAGATGCTTAGATGCCCTAAGCAGCCATCTGAAGGGAAAGAAATTGCCAGAAGGACATTGACCTATAAATTCAAATTCTTTTGGTGTGAATGGCCAACCAGGCATTTATTGTCTTAAGTGTACTGTCGGACAAGCCACCATTTATCCATAATGTCCACAAGATAGTAAGAGAAAGTGTAAATATACTTGCCCTGATTATATAAACCTCAGATGGGTGTGAGCTTGTTTGAGAGTTCTGGGGAGCACAGGTCTTGTATTCCCCTGCCCATACGACTTCAAGAGGGCTACACATGGAACAGAAAACAAAGAAGGGGACCCCATTAGCCAGCAGGATCATCCGAAGCAACCCTGGTGACCCAGGGGCAAAAAGTGGCACGCAGGATATCCCCCCCCGCCCAGTGAATCTGTCCTCGTTCCTAGTGTTCACCGCTTTCTTTTCTAAGGGGTCACACTTACCTAGTAATTCATTTTAGAGTATTTCCAGGTTCAACATCCAGCTTGCATATCTGTTGGTCACAGAATATACTTTTTTCCCTGTGTTGAAAAATAAGAATGCCATTTTTCTATCTCCATTGCCCCAGCACCTTTTCTATTCTCTACGATCCCTTAAAGATTACTGACAGTGGCTCTTGGATTACATCTGCAAAGTCTCTCTATAGCCTGGGATGTAATTCCTTTAGGCCTGGAGACTTGAACTCGTTTAAGACTGCTAGATGGTCTCCCACTTATCGTCTTACCTATCTCATACTTCAATTCCTTCTAAACTATATTTTTTCAATCCTCCTGAGTTTAAAGATCATTCCCCTTGATAAAGAAGATGGAAATACAATAAGAGTTGAGATATATGACTTTCTTTTTGTTGTTTCTTAATGTTTTATCATCTGCCCCAAGCAGCAAGAGTGTTTTTAGATTCATCTGTTTTACTTAGTTGATAAGGGGTGTGTGTGAGTGTGTGTGTGTATTTCGGAGTTTGTGGATGGAAGGTTTAAGTGTATTTCACTTTGACTCAGTGAGGGATTAATTCTTTCATGCTTTTTCAGTTCAATACTTCCGTATACACTTCTTTGTTTTAACATACTGTTGTGAGCCAGGGCTCTGGAACTGAGTTGAAATCCTGGATGTTCTACTCCCTATAGCAGTGAGACAATGGGCAAGTTAGTTAACCTCTCTGAACCTGAGTTGTCCCATCTATAAAATGGAGCTATTAATAGCACCTACCTCTTAGGATTTGCAAGTAAATGGTTTAAAACATGTGAATGGCTTAGAATAATGCCTGGCACATAGAAAGCTCTCCCCTAAATGCTAACTATCATCATCATTATAACCACTATCACTACCACCACTACCACCATCATTATCATCTCTAATGTATTCCTATCATCTTTCACATATATGTTTAAAAGTATAAGCTCATCAGAGAACTTCCTGGTCAGCTAAAATCTGTTTTGTGGTTAGGGCGCATTCAACCCAATTTTTAAAAAAATCTTCTTTCTCTGCATAGCCAGTCCTAACAGTGAGGCTTGGTATAAATAATGAGGCTCCTAAGACTATGAATCATCAAAGAAAGATTAAATTATATTCAGTGCGCTCATTGCAGCAGCAAAGTAAACATGAATTTTATAAATACTTTCAATTGAGTTTGGTTTGAAACAAAAAAGGGCTTTCTTCTTTACTCTAATGGGAGAACTCATGTGATCAGCATACCCATTCCCAAGCCTCCCAGTGTAGTTTGGGTGTTTAAGGAAAAAACTTGTTTTGGTCCCAGATGGGGCTGAACAAATCCATAACACAGCATGGGAATCCTAAAATATTGTTTCATAACAGTTAGAAAAGGTAAACTTGGACTATATTGGGCTGTGTTTGCAACACCCCTGTGCTCTCATGATGACTTTCCTTGAATGTACCATTCATAACATTTCTGACCTCCTTTGATTGGAGAAAGAGCCAAATGTACTTAACTTGGACCTTTTCTCTCTTTTATGGAGCTGACTACAGGACAGGCATAAACTGGAAACTTCCAGAAGCAGCCGCTGCCTGGGTAGGGAGGGTCCTACCGCAGTCCAGTGATGCCTGTGACTTGTGGGTGAATCCACCTAATGGAGGAGGAGTATTAGCCACTCCCTCTGTGCCCAGCTCTAAAGCCAAGTTCTCTAATCAGCTTTATCAATAATAACAACAGAGCTGATGTTTTGATCCTCATCTGTCTGTCTCCTGTGTCTTCTTTCTCAATATGTTCTTAACTAGAAAGGGGAAGAGTGGGATTATATTGATTCCCTCATACCTCAAAAGATGTGAACAAAAAGAGTGAAGGTAGCAATATTCATTAGCCCCTTTCTTCACATGTCACAGAGATATGAACCACGACAGTCTTCAGGCAACATGTCCAAAATGATGGGATTGATTTTCCCTGGGGAAACCTAACTTTATTTTCTTTTAAAAACCTCTTATCTTGTTTTAGCAAACAAACAAAACAAACAAAATGCATCTAGAAACCTGGGATGAAAAAGGAGCTATTGGCAGCACCTACGCAGAGGAAAAGGAAGATTGAGCAGATTGGAAAATGAATTTTAGGGGCTGGGGTGGGGAGTGTTTTTAAATAAGAGAGAGGAGTGTCACTGCCCTGGGGAAAGGAAAACATTTGAGTAGGTTGAAGAGCAGAGGTTATGCAGTCACAGAAATGAAGGTTGGAAGTTTTTCAAAATTTTTCTCTTGTACAATGATCTATCCATGCCAGATACATTTTCAGTCTTCCCAGACCAAGTGAATACCAAGCCGAAATCCTTGCAGAGCTAGAGAGAGCTAAAAAGTAGACCTCAGTGTGGAAAGGAAAGCAAAAGGTGGCCTGGAGTTAAGGCGAGAGGATTTGGATGTAAAGAACTCAGGTAGTAGCATGATACTTTCATACTGGCAAATGAGCATGATTCAAACAGACTGACCAGAGGAGAGACCCTCTGGTTTGAAACAAAAAAGCATCAGGGAAGACTTTTTGGATGTGGATGGAAATGTGCAGAGAAGAGATGAGAGTTCTCAGGGCTAGGAACTAAAGGGAACTCTGGAGAACCGCAAAGGTAATGCAGGGAAGGAATGAAGGTGGTGAATACTCTGTGGGATTCTGGGAACTGGTTTTCCCAGGGGCTAGATACCAGTGTTGAGTCTTAGTTCAAATAAAAAACTCAGGAAATATTCACTGACCCATCGCCATGTGCATGACCCTGTGCTGGGTCCTGGAGATGGATTGTGGCGGCAATGTCACCTAATGCCTGCCCTCATGGAGCTTACCATCCAGTGGGACGTAGGGAAAATAGAAAAAAAAAAAGGGTTGCCAGTGTTAAGAGATGCGGGGTGCTATGGCAACACAGAACAACGCAGAGGCTGCACATCAATCAGGAGCTGGGAGTATGGTCAGGGAAGTCTTTCTGGAGGAAGTTATGTCTATGCTGAGACCTGAATGACAAGTTGGAGTTAACCAGTCAAAGAACCAGTAAGAGCAAAGGGGACAGGATGAGCTAAGGCCTGGGGGACAGGAGAGAGAGAGCTTCAGAGTTCACCATCCAGAGACCTGGAAGCACTTTTTACAGGAAGTAGCTTTGCCTGAAGTTTGAGTCTGCAATAAAAATTGAAAATGGTTCTTGGCAAGGTCTCGAGGTGGCAAGTGCTGCTTGGTGTCTGTTTCTGGGTGTGGTGGTTGGGAACTGTATGTACCCCAGAAAATCATGTTCTTTAAAGCTAATCCATTTCTGTGGTGTGGACCTATTGTAAGTAGGATCTTTTGATGAGGCTACTTCAGTAAGGCATGGCCCAGAGTGGGTCTTAATCCTCTTATTGGGATCCTTTATAAATGGGATAGATACACAGAGAAAGAGAGAATGCCACAGAAGCAAGAAACTGAAAGCAATGAAACCTGGAAGAGAAGGCAGAGACCAGCAGATACTGCCATGTGCCCTGCCATGTGGCAGAGGAGCCAAAGATTGTTGTCAGCCAGTTTTGACGATGGCTTGATCTGGGCATTTGCATGGCCTCAAACTGTAAGTGAATAAACTCTCATTGTTTAAACCCAACACATTTCATGGTACCTACTCTCAGCAGCCTAGCAAACTAAAACACTTGGGGCAAGGGATGGGGTGAGAAAAAGTGCACTGAGGCTTCTCTGGGGGTCCCCAAGACTTTGGTGGAAAGCCTGGGATGGGGTGGGGCATGCTGGCAGAGTGGTTAGCAGGAGAGCGGAGTGTGTGGTTGGGAGATTTTCTGGGTGGCAATGGGAAGAGGTACAGAATGCTGCTAAGTACAGAAGACAAGAGAAATATCTATCAGCAAAGTGAACCTTGTGCTTGGTCAGAAAAGACAATTTAGTTTTAATAATAGTCACTTGTAACTTCATAATGAAATTTGTGAACAAAAGTTCATTTTCAAAAGAATAATCTCTAACTGATATGCAATGCCTCAGTAGGATTTGGCCAGGTTTTAATTTTAGCTTGAATAAATAATGTAGATACCAGGATGGGTGAGATAAAAGGAAATCTCCGTGCTTTCATCTCTCCATGATGGAAATAATAACTACTTTATTTCAAAACAAGTTTCCAATTAGTTTCTGTGAAATATTATTATCCCCTTTTCCCAGATACTGTAGCTCATTTTGAAACTTAATTTTGATAATATATAAACATTTTTGAAACGTACTCTATAGGAATGACGGATTTGGAGGGAGGCATGCTGCTCGGCTGCAGCTATGTTATTTCGGACTGTTCTAAATAATAGTAAAAATAATAAATGAATCAAAGTGCAAACTCATTTTACAACCGCTCATGTCCTGGTTTGGGTTTATCTTCACCTAAGTGAAGATCAAGGCCACTTCCTCTAAAGTTGGTCAGTGGACTTTTCTTTTTCTTCAAGATCAGTTATGCTTTACTTACGGTTATATATAACCTTGTCCCCATTTAAAGATGTGGTATTATTTGAATAATTAATGTATTCATTCAGTAAACATAACTGAGGACCAGCTGTGGGCCAGGGGCTGGGACTTCATTGGTTAATCAGGCAGATTCGACCTTTGCCTTCAAGGGGCTTATAGCGTAGAGGAGAGGCAGGTGTTAAACATCTCTGCCCCTTTCCTCTACGAACGACCCACAGCCGCACAATGATTCTAGCTCCAGGACTACAAACCCTCCTTCCCCTAATAGCCTCCTCCACTTCTTTTCCTCCTCCTCCTTCTCCTCCTCCTTCTCTCTTTCACTCCCTCCCTCTCTTATCCCTCTCTATTTCTCCCTCTTACTTGCTCTCTTGCTCATTTACTCTCTCCCTCTGTCTGTCTCCCTCCATCTCATTCTCTCTCTCTCTGTCTGTCTCTCTCTCTCTCTCAGTAGATGGGGATTTGAGAATATATATAATAGCGGGATTTGGACTAGTCAGAATGGACAGGGAAAGGCTTGGCTATGATTTTTGAGATAGGACATAGATTAGTTAGAATACAGGCTAAGCTTCTCTAAAAAGAGGTGCTGAATAAGAGTAAAATACACGTTTCTTTCTCTCTCAAACTACAGTCCAGAAGTGAGCAGTTCACGGCTGGTGGGGCAGCTCTACCCCCCTCAGCACCTGGCTTCCAAGGCTACTCCGCCTTTGCTATTTCCAGCCAGTAAGAGGGGAAGAAGGTATTTGGCTTTCAAGAGGTGACCTGGAAAGTGCACACATCACTCTTCTCTTTCACCAGTTACACCTGGCAATCCCTACCTCTTTTACTGGCTTTCCAGACTCATCCCTTGTGATCACCTTCCCTCAAGGGTAAACTCCACGTCATCATTTGAGGAAGATTGGAATGGAATGGGGAAATGGGCAAAGGTCTATTGATGTGTAGGGAGATCAGTCAGTTCATTCTTTCCTGCTCATTCATTCACTCATTCTTTTATTCATTCTTTCCACAAGCATTTATTGGGCATGAAATCTGTGTGAGAAACTGTGTCTGGGGTTCCTAGGTGGATAACATGATATGGCTCTTTTGGAGATCATGGTCTATCAGGGGAGGCAGGCATGTTAATAGATGTGTCACAAGATAATCTGGACTTGACTAGGGATATGAACAGAGCATTGCTGGAGCTTGGACAGTGAAGGTGGGCCAGGGGTACTGGAGAATTTCTGAGGGTATTTTGCTGGGAAGGGTTTCCTCCACCCACATTTCCCCCCAGATCCTAAAGAAACAAAGGGGTCAACTGGCCGCATCTTTTTACTTGTATTTTAAATCCAGGACCTCATCATTGTCTGTGAATCCTTTCAGATGGATAAATGGAGGCACAAAATACTGAGGCTCAAACCACCAGAAATGAAGCAGGGTTTTGAATGAAAATTTGGTCTCCTTATAAGGTGTTCATTACCCTAGTCCCATAAGCTCACTTTTCTACAATTGCAATGTACTGTTCTTTCTGTTTTTCTTCCCTCAGTGTGGAAAGGCAGTCTGGTGATGCTATTTTTCAGATGAAGAAAGCAAGACAGAGGGAGTTTACCCAAGACTACTTATCACTTTTATGGAGGAGCCAGAATCACAACTCCTACCCTTTGAGTTTCCAGCCGTTGCCTAGCTACCAAACCTCCCTGCTTCTTCCACTGCACAGCAGCAGAGCAGGCACTTAATAATCATAATTGATGGTGCTGGCTAAAAGGGAGAGCTCAGAGTGATTCTGGGGAGTTTGTTTTCACATCCCAATGAATTTCATTCTTCCTATAGTCAATAGCCTATACCGGTTTGTTTTAGATAACATCTTGTCTTATTCTACAATGAAGCTTTCTTATCTGCATTGATGATTTCCCTCTTTTCTCTTTTCAACTTTCCTTTTCGGGGAAAATCTACTTGCTGTTTACAGGTATTACACATAAAAAAGAGAAATAGATATACTGTCTATCCAAAGGCTTCCAAGAGAAGAGGCTCATGGTCAGTTAAAGAAATAGAATGCAATTTGGTGAAAGTTAAATTTCTCCAGGAAGTAACACTCTGGCTCCACTCTTTCATTGGTTGTTTATGCTAAGAACATGGGAGCGCCATTATGTTCCATGTACTAGCAGAACTTTCAACTGTAGTTTGTTGAGTGCCTTGCATGTACCCAGTCCTGTTCTAATGCCGGGGAGTCTCATGTTGCTGATAGTCCAGGAGGAGTAAAACCATCGCAAATGATCCCATAAACGGATGACTGCACCCTTCACATGTGCCTCAGAGAAGACACACGCAGAGTCAGCAAAGGCTTCTGGGATGATCCATTTTATGTGTAAATTTCGCTAGGCTATGGTGTCCAGTTGTTTGGTCAAACACTGGCCGAGACGGTAATGTGGATGTATTTTGAAGATGGGATTCACATCTAGTCAGTTGACTTTAGTATGTGGGTGGGCTTCATCCAATCAGTTGCAGGTCTTAATAGCAAAAACTGAGAGTTCCAGGGATCAGAAGAATTTCTGCCTTAAGACTTCCAATTAATTCTTACCAGAATTTCCAGACTGCCAACTTCCCCCAAGGAGTTTGGACTTAGGGCTTCAACATCACCTTTACTGGAAATTTCCAGACTGTAGCTTGCCCTACTGAATTCAGACATGCCAAGCCCCACAATTGTGTGAGCCAGTTCCTTGCATGTGTGTGTGTGTGTGTGTATGTGTATCTCTTATTGGTTGTTCTATTTCTCTGGAGCAACTTGATTGATACAGATTTCCAGAGGAAGTGATGCTTGAGTTGAGTTCTAATGTATGAGTAGGAGGAGGTATTAGATGAAGAGGGAAGAGAAGAGTGTTCCAGGCAGAGGAACAATATGCATGGAGGCTCTTTGGTGGTTGGGGATATGTGGAGTCCAGGAACTACAAGCCCAGCGTGGCTGGAGTGAAGTCAGAGGTGAGAGGAACTGGAGACATGGACAGAGACCAAACCATGCATGCGTGTCATATACCTGTTCTGCACCCCGCCACCCACAGCCTCACTCTGTCTCCAGCCAGGGCTGTGGTGAACAGTGCCACGCAAGCTTCCACCAACTCCGTGCTGACCTCATCCCAAGTGTGCCTGGGGCTTCTCCTATTCCCAGGCACGGGACCCTTGCAGAATTCCACTGGCAGCCACGTGTGAGCATCAGAAGTGCCAGGGAGTTAGAGTCTACGGGGCAACCTTCAACCATTGGAGGATGAAAGTTGATGGGCAAATGCATCTTCCTTTCTTCTCTGGTGGACAATTCTGAGATGCATTCCCTGCAGCTCCTCAGGAGTTCTCCATGGAGTAAGTGTTGAGGAATTCCAGCATTGCACTGGAATTCTTCCAAGTGAAGGAGAATTAACCTGTAAAAGGGAGGAGCAGCCAGAGAAGTAGGAATAAATCTAGGAAGATTTACTTAATAAACAACAAAATGTGAAATAACTGCCTTCCTGGAATTGATAGTCTAGTAATTAGACTAGAGATCAAAAACTCATGATGATGAATTAAGGGTCATCAGAGAGACACAAAATAGGACCACAAAGGAGAAAATGGCTAATTCCTCTTGGGAGAGAAAGGGTCCATGTGAGAAGAGACTTGAAAGATGACTGATATTGTGCCAGTTGGAGAAGTAGAAAGCTCCGGTCTCCATTGAACTTACATAGACGATTCAGGGAGGAAAAGGCAGGATCTTAGGGACAGCCACCTAAATTATGGGAACTTGAGGACACAGGCAAGGACTGTATAAGGGTATGTTGACTGAGGGGGAAAAGCAGGAGGTCTCACGTGGGCCATGTTTGTGAAAGGCTATTTATCTTAGGGCTCCACTGTGTCCCTCTGCCACTTCAAACACCAGCTTGACTGGCCTTTTTTCCTAGATTGGCTGACTGGTTGACATAATTATCTGGTTGTTTTGGCATTAGAAAGACAGACTCTAAATCTAGAAGGTTTTTATAAGGTGGATATTGACTAGTTGTTTTCTGTTACTGCCAAAGTGAGGCCAGGAAGAAATATGATTACATTTCAACACAGGCAATTTAAGTTAGACATTAGGAAGCCTTCTTATCAGGAACATTTATTTTACCTGTCTGCTTCAGCCTTCCAACTTAGGGGCTTAGCCAGACAGTGAGGATAGCACTTAGTGATAGGAAAGCTGTCCACTAGACGAGCAGACACCAGAAATAAGGAAATTCAAGAAGTTTATTGGGGATGGGGGAGTTGAGGAAGTTATATCTAGGGCAATCACTGTAACACTTCCAGCTAACTAGTGAAATGTTCCTGGAGCTTGGGGACAGGAAATGATTTCCAGATACGTTTGGTAGAGAGCAGTTGTGGTAGGCAGAATAATGCCGTACCACCCTCCCCCAAGATGTCCCCATCCTAATCCCTGGAACTTGCGAATGTGTTTAAAAACACAGCAAGGGAGAATTAAAGGGCAGATGGAATTCCGTTTGCTAACCAGGTGACCCTAAAAGAGGGAGATTGTCTTTGGTTATCTGGGTGGGCCCAACGTACTCACAAGGGTCCTGTGGAAGAGGCAGGCAGGAGAGGGAGACAGAGCCAGAGAAAGATTGGAAGATGCTCTACTGCCAGCTTCGAAGATGGAGGAAGGGACCACAGGACAAGGAATGCCGGTGGCCCTAGGAGCTGGAAATGCCCCCAGAATAAGCCAGCCCTGCTGACACCTTGGTTTTAGCTCAGTGAGCCTGTGTTGGACTTCTGATAGACAGAACTGTGGATTAAATTTGTGTTATTCTCAACCACTAAGTTGGTGGCCATATGTTACAGAAGCAATAGGAAACTGACACAGTGTTCGAGATGTCCCAGTGATGACAGACTCAGGGAGTTGGTACACCTGTGGGACAGACAAGCTATGGGGAAGCAAGGGAGGCCATGGACTCAAGATGTTATCATTGCCTCTCTTTTTTTAATTAAAAAATTTTTTATTTTGGAATAATTTCAGACTTTTAGAAAAGTTGTAAAAATAGTACAAAGAATTCCTGTGCATTCTCCACATAGCTCCCCTAATGTTAACATTTTAACCCATTTGCTTTATCACTTTCTCTCTCTAAATAAATGAAAGCAATTTCTCTCTAATATATATTATACCTTCTCTCTGTATGTGTATGTCCATGTTTATCTATGTGTGTGTGTATAATTTTCTTTCTGAAATGTTTGAGAGTAAATTGCAGATACGATGCCCTCTACCCCCAAATACTTCATTGTATGACTCCTCAAAACAAGGACACGCTTTTACATAGCCACAGTACAAGGATCAAAATCAGGAAATTAGAGCTGATGCAACACTGCTATCCATCCTAAAGGCCTCATTGAAATTTTACCAAATCGCCCCATATAATGTCCTTTAGAGCAAAATGAATTTTCTTCCTTGTCTAGGATCTAACCTGGGATCACACGTTACACTTGGAGCTTGTGTCTCCTCAGCCTCCTTGAATCTGGACAGTAACTCAGTCTCCCCTTTCTCTCAGACCTTCACATTTATAAAGAGCACAGGCCAGTCATTTGTAGATTGTCCCTCAACTTGGGTTTTTCTGATGCTTCTGCATGATTCTTTTCAGGTTAGGCATTTTGGGCAGGAATACAGTGCTGTGCTCTCCTTAGCGTGTCCTGTCAGGAGGTGCATCAGGTTGATTTGTCTCGTTACTGTACCATTAGCTTGGATCACTTGTTTAAGATGCTGTCTGCCAAATCCCTCCACTGTAAAGTTGCCACCACTCCCTTTACAATCAGTGAGTATCCTGTGAGGAGAGTTCGTGATCCAATACAAATATCCTGTTTCTCAAGATACTTTCACTCACTCATTCAGCATCCATGGTGGTTCTTGTCCGGAACAAGTCACGCTGTGGTGGAAGCCATTAATGATTTTCTAATTATTTGTAATTTATACGTCTTCAAAAATTAGGATTTTTAAAGCATCACTGCAATCTCGTCATCTCAACTAAAACCAAATGAGAATTATTCCTTAATATCATCAAATATCTAGTAGGTGTTCACGTTGTCCCAAGTATCTAACAATTTAAAAAAACTTTTATTTTGAGATAATTTTAGACTTCCAGGAGAATTTCAAAAGCAGGGTAGAGGATTACTCTATACCATTGATTTTTTTGTTACATCCATAGATCAAACTGGGAATACCTGACATCTTAATAGTATTGAGTCTTCCAATCCAAAACCAAACATGATTGCTTAGACCTTTTTTGGTTTCATTCCATAGTGCTTCATAATTTTTCACCATACAGATCCTGCACATAGTCTTTAGATACTTACTTAAACTTTTCTTTTTTATCAATTTTTTAATTAAAACATTTTTTTTTTGGGTCTGGATTTTGTTTATTGTATCCCTGTGGTGTGATTTTATTTGGTCCCCCGTCCTCTGTATTTCTTGTCAATCGGTAGTTAGATCTTCAGACTTTATCAAAACCAGTTTCATTTTTTCTTGATAATACATAATGTGTGGATATTTCTTTTTTTGCGCATGATGTTATCAGTGTCAACCTCTTTTAATTCATTAGTACTTTATTGGTGTTCTTTTACGCATACAGAAAATGAGACTCAGAAAGGGTGAGTGACTTTCCTAAGAAAAACAGCCATTTACTAAAAATTGGAGCCAGACCTAGAATCTGTGCCTTATAAATGCAAGTACGATGTGCTTTCCAATGCATATTCTCTGCACCTATCAGGCTATTAAGCAACGCGTAGATCAATGCTCCATTCCCAAGGAGAGGAAGGTAGGGTGAAGTTTTGTGTACAGAGAGAGGACCGTACCAAATGATTATCCAAAAAAAATTTCCTCAGGTTCTGGGTTACATTCATTTTTATGGAAACAATTAAAAAACATTCACGCTTATTTCTTTATCTAGAATGATACCAAAACCTACCTTGGAATCCTGAACATATTTGGGTTTCTGCTTGCTCCCCCTGTTTTACAAAGGAAAAGACTCCACCACAAATAGACATAGAATTGAGTACAACAAACCAATTTGTCTCTTTTTATACTGTATTCAAGACTTGCTGCTAAAATAGCTTTTCAGCTTTGAGAGAGAGAGAGAGAAAGAGAGATTTGCAATTGGCTTTTAGCTACCATCTAAATTTTCCATGAGTTTGTGTCTAAGATGATATAGTATCTACCTTGGGGGCAAGCAATTCCATGAATTATTGTTTAGTTTTGTGGAGACATTTTAAACTGTATAAAAACATATTTATCATGTTCAAATCCACCAAGGACAGACATCTGTCTACACCTGAGCATTCACTTTTCTCACAGGTGTATGTACTCGGATTCCCATCCTGTATCATCTAATACAAGACTGTGATGTTCCTGAACTTATTTTTCAAAAGGGGACATGAGAGTCCTTCCCTATAAATATTTCCTGGAAGCTCTATAATTTATGAAATCTATAACATAAAGGTTATCATTGAAACAACTTTCAATCTATTCCAAATACGGTGAGGGAGGACTTACTTGGGTAATAACACCTTTTGGGTGGTAGTGGATTAAATGAGGTGCGTGTGGAAGCGCTTTGTAAACTGAGTCAATGGAAATGCTAATATAGCCATGTAGTCCGACTGAGGCTGGGTAGAGCCAGTGACAGCACCCAGGAAGTTTCGTGCTGTGCCCAGACTTGCTGTGTCACTGGAAACGCTGGGTGGGACTCTGAAGCCCATCGCTATCTCCTGCAATAAAGAGCTGGGGGGTGGTCAGCCACCACCTTAGTGGGTCACCCACGAGGACCCCAACTACAGCCTGGAGAGAACCTGGCTCCTGGGAGTTGTCGGCAGGACTGTGTCGATGTCCTTTAGCATCTTCTTTCTGCTGCGAGAAAAAAATATGGTTAATAAATTTCTATAGGAGTGTTCACCAGGGATCTTCGGGAAGAGTAATCTTCACATTTAGGAGTATTTTCTCATTATGGATAATGAGATGATGAGGTGAAAAATGATTTTGGCTAC
Organism: Tolypeutes matacus; assembly: GCA_026826555.1. Taxonomy (NCBI): domain Eukaryota; kingdom Metazoa; phylum Chordata; class Mammalia; order Cingulata; family Chlamyphoridae; genus Tolypeutes; species Tolypeutes matacus. The sequence continues at coordinate 5,896,454 of JAKSZT010010873.1, read as the reverse complement.
TTAGATTCTAAAAAGCCTTCAGACTGAATAATCTATGGTGAATTAGACTTAATGGCAGCAAAGAAATAACTCATTTACTACAAGGCTCACTTAGTTATTTAATCACTTTTACTGTCATACAAATACGCATTTCCATGCAAAGTGGTAAAAAGTTAGTAATGGCATAAAATGCAACTGCACAATGACAGTCTAGCAGATGCTATAGAGGGAGAGCTTCATTCCAGAGAGTTCTGAGGTTGAACAGAATCCCCTTGCAGTGTGTATACAGTAGAGGAACAAGGGTTGGAACCTTTCACTGTGCCCCTATATTATTACACGCTGTAGAACAGAGAGGCGTAAATGGTCAGGTTAGGCCTAGAACTCGTGTGGCCTTGAATGAGATCTTAGAGGGAAAATTCTTAGGGAGAACCCTGGTAGAGTATGAAGCTATTACTAGTTTAATTTAAAATTTTAGAGAATTTAGGCCACATATGCTGAAAATAGTCATTACTGGGAACTCCAGCCCTGGAGTTATAATGGGCATCAAATGCCCCATCTGGATTCTGGTCACACCTGAAATAATTAGCAAAAAGCACAGCTGCCAAATTGTGTTACAGATACTAAGAGCTGCAGCAGCTCAGGGAAGTGGGGCAATCCGTGAGGAGTGGGGCAGGTAGAGGGAGTGACAGAAAGACCTTGACTTGACTTATGGGAGGAATTTGGGGTGCGGGCAAGGAAGGCAGAGTCTAGCCAGCTTATGTTATGAGAAACCAGTCAAGGAGAGTGGCTGAAATGCCTGGTTCTAAAAGTTGGGTTTGTCCACATGTTGCATCCTTGCCCTTTTTGTGGGTCCCCAGGGAGTTTTCAAGGGTGAATTAATTTGGGGCTCTTGCTCAAAGATGAGCAGAAGTGCAGTCTTGACATAGACGAGACCTTTCCCACTCTCGGTCTCATTATACACGAAAGCAAGTCTCTGCTTTAAGAGAGCTGTAATAATTGCCACCCTCCTCCTGGCTTAGCTTTGCTTCTTATCAAGAGTGATGACAGGGTATCTGTTAGAGCAGTGCCGTCCGATCGAAATAGAATGCAAGCCACATATACAACTTCAAATGTCCTGGTAGCCACATTTAAAAAAGTAAAAAGAAACCGAAGAAATTCATTTTAATAACACATTTTATTTAAACCAATATATAATCAATATCAGATTTATTAATGAGACATTTTCCCTTCTTTTTGAACCTAATCTTTGACATCTGGTGTAAATCTTACCCTTTCAGCACGCCGCGGTTGAGCCCAGCTGCATTTCAAGGCCCAGTAGCCGCGTGTGGCTGGCGGTTACTCTGCTGGACAGCAAGCCCACTTGGAGCTTTCTTCCTGCTTTGAGGAGTGGGACTGCCTGAGCTCTACCACGCACTTGGGAGAATGCACTCCCAAGTTATCTGGGGTGGGGAGGTCTGGCCACATAAAATGACCCACCCAAAACAAACTCCACGAGATCTAGGGAGTTAAAATACTTACTAGAAGAATTTGGATAAATGATAATTGTTTTTTAAATTTTGAAGGGCATAAAAAAATTTCCAAAGGAAAAGTTTGGTAGATTTAGCTCTATAAAATATAAAACATTTAGATAATGAGAAATACCAAAAATTATGATTAAAGAAGTCACCCAACAAATTGGGGGAGAGACGCGCATTCATTATGAGATCGGTTTGAAAGACTAGCCATACAACGTAAACAAAAAACTCATTCAAATATATGATGAATAAAATTATTATCTCGGTTGACTTATGAGCTATTTTACAATTTATAGGAAAGGAAAAACATTTTTTTTTTTTAGGAGGTACCAGGGGTTGAACCCAGGATCTCGTACATAGGAAGCAGGTGCTCAACCACTGAGCTACATCTGCTCCCCAAAACAATTAATATTTAAGAAAATGTTCAACCTGTCTATTCCTCAAATAAATGAAAACCAAATCATCATTAAGGCAAGGTAACTTTTTTTTTTAAAGATTATTTATTTATTTATCTCCCCTTGCTGCTTGTGCTCGCTGTGTCCATTTGCTGTGCGTTTTTCTGTGTCTACTTGTCTCCCTTTGTTGGGTCATCTTGCTGCGTCAGCTAACCACGCCACACGGGCGGGCTTGCCTTCACCAGGAGGCCCCGGGAATCGAACCCGGGGCCTCCCATATGGTAAATGGGAGCCCTATTGATTGAGCCACATCCGCTTCCCAACTTTTTGTATTTATTAATGAAGCAAAAATAATCATAGAATGCTGATAAAATTTTGGTAAAGAGAGCAATTGGCAATACCCTTTTGAACTGTAGTAGGATACAATCGCACAAGAACCATAAATCCCTTCCTATCCCATCTATCCTCTTACCTGGGTATACACTCTACATAAATAATACATAAGAAGAAAATAAGGTATGTGTTTGAAAATGTTCATTTCTACTTGTCTGTAATAGTGAAAAATTGGGGGGTAGTTAAGCAAACGATGCTGGATCATCCTCATGTACAATCACGCAGGCGTTGAAGAAGTAATTATGAAGATTACATGGAAAGATACTTAAGGTATATTAAGTAGGAAAGAAGAGACAAAATTTTAAGTGTGCTTTGACTACAACAATGTGAAACTGTGTATGTGGACAAGGACCAGAAGGGAACGTACAAAAGTAACAATAACTGTGTGAAGGTGGGGGGATGAGGGGTGATTTGGCTTCTTTGTTTTATGTATTCTAAGGACTGGTAGGAAGGGGCATAGGCCCCTATCTATCTCCCCTCCCACTCCAAATCTCTTGGAATGTAAGAAATGATGTGAAAAGAAACTGAGTTGACAACCATGCTGGAAAGCATGGATGAGTGCAGTCAGGAAAATCTGGGGGAAAAAAGGCAGGAAAAAAACCCACCTACACTGATGGAGGAGAATGCAGTCAAAATGCACACAGGTGAGGACTTCTACAGAGGGGACATCAACTCCGGAGAAGCTGCAACCCCAGAGTCACAGCCTACAAGGAGCTGAAGGTGTTTGAGGATATGCAGGGCTGAGTATTTGGGGGTGGCTGGACCACCTGCCGCCCCTATCTTCCTTATAGGAAGCAGCAGGCAGCAATGGTATCTGCAAGGAAATGTGAGTTTTGGGGCCAGGAGGTAGGGCAGGGCCCCTGGCTGAGCAGCCCTACTGGACCCCAGGAAGATGCATTACCTGCACCCCCCTCCTCTCATGCAGTCATGTGAAGTAGGCTATAGGAAATTGGACAGTCAGGCCTCAGCTCTGGGGGTGGGCCCTGCTTTTTTTTTTTTTTTAAAACCAATCAATCTATCTCCCAACCTGGCCACAGTGATTAGTTTAGGAATGGGTACAGAGTTCAAGGTTGGCCACTGAGAGGAAAGCCCAGGACTTTTGCCCAAATCTTGGGGAGAGAAGCCCTTGCTCACCTTCTAGAAGTAAATGTGAGAGATGCGGCAGCCATCTTCTGGCCATGAAGTGAGCCTTGCCAGAGATGAAACTAACAATGAAGTAGAACCAAGCCTAGCCTCGGAACAGTGTAGGCATGGGAGCTGTGGTGGCTTGAAGCTATGTGTCTCAGAAGAACATGTTCTTAAACCCAGTCCATTCCTGTGGGTGTGGACCCACTGGAAACATGATCTCTTCAAGATGTTACTTCAGTTAAGGCCCACCTGAATCTGGCTAGGCTTTAATCTGGATTATGAGGTCCTTTATAAGCAATGAAAGTCAGACACAGAGAGAAAGCCACGAGGAGAAGCCAGAAGTCAGTGGAACCCAGAGAAGCCAGGAGAGGCTGCCGTGTGAATTACCATGTGACAGAAAAGCCAAGGACCAAGGATCAATAACAGCCAGCCCCAGAATGCCACAGTCTTCTGATGAAGCCTTGTTTTTGGACTTCTAGCTTCAAAACCATGAGTCAACTACTTTCTAATGTTCAAGCCAACCCATTGCATGGTATTTTTTTTTGGCAGCCAGGACACTGAAAGAGAAACCTAAGGGCAATGTGTTCTGGCATTTGGTGGGCAGGGCTGTGATGGTGTCTTCTCCCCTTCAAGTAAAGTCTGCCCCTTGGCATGCCCCAGCTGGCCTACTATCTACCTTTCTTAAAGAAAAACATCTACAGGAAACCAACCATCACCATGTCTTTGTGGAAAGCCTGAAGCATGACAGAATAAAACCAAGATACACAAACAGAAAAATTGACTCCAAGGAGACCATACCATAAAGTCAAGCATTCAGAATCAACAGCTTTCCTATACTCCAGTAACAATAGCTTAGAATATGTAATGGAAAGAGAATCTATTTTAATCAGAAATGAAAGCCATCACTAAATACCTAGGAATAAATCTAACAAGAAATGGATGAAACCAACATAAATTAAAGAAAGTAAAAGTATAATCTTTACTGAACCACATAAAAGAATAAATAGAGAGAGAAACTATATTCCTAGATGGGAATATAATAAAATTTTGTAAATGTATTTATTCCCCCTCACCTTTTTTTTGAATTGGAACAAGACTGATTTACTTGAATTGGACAAAAGGACACTAAAGTTCATGAAAAAGAGAAAATGCTTAAGCCAAGGAAAACAAATAGCCAAGAAAGAATACAGACAGACTGTGAAGCTGTAATAGATGTGAAGTATGATGCTAATTTATGAATTGAAAAATTGAAGTTTGTAAATATGGGAATTCAGCTTATCATAAAGGAAGTATTTCAATCAGTTGAAAAAGAACATATTTAATAAACAATGTTGGATAATGCAATCATATGCTGAGTTTGCCTTAGAGAGAGGCCACATTTGAGCAACAAGGAGGCTCTCAGGTGGCAACCCTTAGGCTAAGCACCTCTTAAAATATATGTATATATATATATATAAATAACATTTTTGTAAGCAAATACACATATATGCATATATATTTATATATCATTTTGCAAATGTTTGTATGTATTGTGAGAATTTTGATTTTTACCCATAATAAAAAAACAAAAAAAACAAAAAAAAACAATGTTGGGATGAAGAACTCTTCATTTGGAATAAAATAGTTAAATACATTATACACAAAAGTAAATTTCAGGTGTGTCAATAAGCTAAATGCAAAAATCACCACCTCATGAGCAAACAAAGCTGCAAAAGCATTGGAAGAAAATGAGAAATAATGTTTTATAATCTTGGTGATGAAGACCTCTTTAAGTAAGACATGAAATTCAGATACAGGGGAAAAAAAAAAAAATATATATATATATATATATATATATATCATCAAAGATCTTAGTTTTGGATAATTTTAGATTTACAGCAAAGTTGCAAAGAAGAGTAGAGTTCCTGCATGACTCTCACCCAGCTTCCCCTGATGTTAATATCGTAATACCACAATGACATAGACACTTGATGACTCAAAGTAAAAATACATTAAACACATCAAAAGGTAAATTAACAAATCTTGTGTTGAAATTAAGGTTCCATCCTGAGAGACTGACTGGGATAAAATATTTTCAATATGTATAACAGGACATTTATTTATATTACATAATGAGCTCCTACAAATCAGCAACTAAATGTAACTTGGCAATATCATGTTCATTTACAAAAAGCAATGCTCATATGCTCTTGTTGAAAGCATGAATTGTTCAAGCCTGTTAAGAAGACACGTGGTTAGTATCAAATTTAAAAGTCCATAAATTTTGACCTAACTATTCATTTCTAGGAGTCTTTTGAGCCAAAAAATCTCAAGAATATGTATAAATATCTATATACAAGCAAGCTCCTTTCTGCATTGCTTATAACGGCAAAAAATTGGAGATGGCATAGACTTGTACAATTACTAGTTAATGAGTTACCTTATAGCTTTTCTATACAATAATACAAAGCCACGTAAAAGCATGCAGTAGAGCTGTGTGTTTAGAGATGCATGATCTGTAGGCCATGCAGCTAAAGTGAAGAAAGCAAGTCCCAGACCGTAGAATCTGATCCCTTTTATGGAAAGAAAAGGGCATGTTTTTCATATATGTAAGCAAATCCAGGAAAAATGATTTAAAGGATGCTCACTGAGTAGGGAAAGGGATCGTTCCTATTTTAAATTATGCAAATGTGGACGTTTGAATCTTTTACAAGATGAATATATCCAAGTACTATTTATGTACTGCAAATTGAAATGAGAAAAGAAGTAACAAAAATTTCCTGTCTTGTTATTTTTACTGTTAATAATATAAAGCATTACTTATCTTTTTACACTGAAACAGGGATTTCAAAAGAAGGGGAGTGCCTGACTATGTCTCTCTCCGCAAAGGGCACCTCCCGAGACTGTCTCAAGTTTCCAGCCAGGACAGGTGGCCTTTGGGGAGGGCAGCTCTCTGCAGCGTTTATTCTGTCTTCCCAAGCCTGGGCCAGAGCTAAGAGGCCTTCAGCTTCCAGGCCTAGGCTGGCAGTTGGCGGCATCTGCTCCAAGGGGCTGACATCCTAATCAGAGCGTCCAGCTCAGGCGTTTCAGAGACACTGACAGCCGCGAAGGAAGCAGCAGATAAGCAGCATGTCACTGGCCAGAATGGGTCTTGCTATTTCTCAGATGAAATGGAAACATGCCCAATTGTGAATTTTAAACAGTGTTATCAGGCTGTTTGACAGCTCATCCAGGAATATAATATGGTTTCATTGAGGAGGTGGAAGCTCCCATCTGAATCTGAAAATTTCCCTTTGTATACCAGTGGATGAGAGGGTTTATAAGTAGAGCTTCTATATAGCTGGTGTGTGTGTGTGTGTGTGTGTGTGTGTGAGACGGTGGGGGGGGGAGAGATGGTTCCAACTTAAAAGATTTTATGCTGTTTTTCTTGGCAACCATCAAAATGTTCCCAAAGACAAGATTTTGGAACCCAGGCCACATCCCCAGGGGCTGGGTGTGCAGAGCTCTCATGGAAAGCAGATTTGGGGTATGCTGCTTAATGAGTGAGGATTTCTATTCGGAGTGTGCACAATTGCATAGTTCATCCATCCGCACATCCAAACAAGTTTTCTTTTCTTTTAAGCCAGAAAGGAGTGCAGTAGACTAGAAAGGCACTTAAAAGCATGCAGTGGAGCTGTGTGTTCAGAGATGGATGATCTCTAGGATGTGCAGCTACTAAATATAGAGAGCAACTCAAGTATTGATCTCTCATGATCTGTTTTCATGGGTAGTTTCATTCGGAGAATCTTTTACGTTTTAATTGGAAAACAATTGATGTATTTATGGCTACACTTTTGTATTCTTGAAAGGAGTAGCTCGGATCATCAAGATGTTGCCAATTTCTTCATCTTGTGCCAGATGTGAGGATTGAGGCAACTGTCAAAGAAGTTGTGGTGTGTATGTGTTTGGGATGTGGTTGTGTGTGTGTGGTTGTGTGGTTGTGTGTGTATAGAGTGAAGAGGGGTTGGGCCAGGATTAGGCAAAGAGCCAAATCGGGAGCCTTCTTTCCTTCCTTCCTTCCCTCTTTTCCTTTCTTTCCTCCCTTTCCCTTCCCACCTTTCCCCTTTCTCTCTCCTCTCTTCACATTCTCTCTTATTTCCCTTTTCTCTTCCATCTCTTTTATATACTTGGCTATGGTATTTTGTCAGCATTTATATCTGCTTTTGGGAAGCACCTTCTGTAGAAGAAAAACTCCTATGGATTATGGCAGAGCTTCAAATGACAACTGTTGTGGGAATATCCCACTAGACGCTCTGGTAGGGAACTCTTGAACACTTGGTAAGGAGTGTCCATGGGACGTATCATGAGGAATAGAAACAAGAAGGTTTTTAAAAAGAAAAAAGCTATCCAATTCCAAAATGTTGTGTTTTCATTACAATTATTTTCACTTACTTGAATACAGAGAAATTAGAGCATTGTAAGAAACTGTAGCATTCGATAAATTCTCCATTCCCTGTTCTCAAATCATCTTTGTTTCCTCAAAAAAAAAAAAGCACCTGAATTCAATTGTTACATGAAACTGTCAAAGTTTACTTGTGCATTATTTGTGTCTGATTTGTGATTTTGCTGTTGTTTTAAAAGAATAAAAATATTACTTTTGAAAAGATTTGAATTGGCAACCAGAAGGACCCATTACCAAAATTCAAAAACCAGATGCCAAACCAGAATATTAAAAGTATTTCCAAACTAATCAAAACAAACATTTCATTATATTATAGATTTTGCTGCTGCTTTCTCCAGAGAGGGGGCTGCCCTAGGGCACTGTATTAATAGGATTGGTAGTTCAGAAGAAAGAAAAAGCAAAGTGAGCTCAAGCTGGCTGAATTTCCTGACCCTCAGTTTCTTCTTCTGTAAAATGAGGGCTAAGTGTAGTAGTACCTGCCTCATAAGTATTCATACTGTCATGAAAGAAAAAAGAAATAGGTCCACGAAGAAGCTATATAGACAAATGAGTTATTGTTTGGTGTTCAGAAGGGGCAGAGGGCACTGTTGTCAAATGTTTAGCTCTACGTTTCATGTTTATGTTTCTAAGCGATGGTTTAATCACAGCAGCCGTAGGTGTCCATTGTCTTGATGAAACCTTGGTAAGTTTACTGAAAAATTTCCGACAGAATAATAGTGTATTCATTTAAAATTTTAAATGTCCATGGGCATTATCCTCAGAGTCCCTAAGACTGAGTTTCTTGAGGAAGGGCCATGTATTATTACTCTTCAACTTCAAATTCCCATTTCATGGTTTATACTAGAAACTAGATACTTAGTGCCTGACCCATTTGTGGAATAGGGCTGATGAGCTGATCCATTAGTGAGCAATGAACACTTGTGAATCACGTGTACACAGATCCCAAAAGAAAACTCAGTATAAACCTTTAATTTATTTTCAAGTCAATCTGAGGCCGTAGGTAGAAGGAGATTTCAGAGTGGCTCTCCTACTGTCTTCAGCTTCTATAAACCTCCAGACTTCCAGGTTCTTTGATTCTTTAAACCCGGCTCTGGGGGCCACCCCACATGCCCACCCCCATCCATGCTCTTTGTATCCTCTCTCTCCTTTTCCTCTCATCCCTATCCTCTCTACTTCTCAGTCCCATTTCTCTCCCCTTCCTAGGGCTCCCTTTCTTCTCCTTGTACCCTACAACAGCTTGCCAGTCATTCAGTTCCAAGTAGTTCCACTCTAGAATGAGTGGTGGCAAGGGTAAGGGTAGCTTTCGACCCCAACACTAGACCTTTTTTACACTGCTGACATTGACCTCCTTGTGGCACAGCCACCGTTTGTTACGATGCTAATAGACTCTGTCTCTTCCATATTGAGTTGCATTACCAAATTTCCCTTCTGGTTCCCAACCTTGGTATGTACCATGCCCTTAAACAGAGGGATAAGGTTGGGAGGGGGATGGGAAGACAGAGAAAAAAGAAAAGCATCCCATCACAAATGAATGAACATATTAGAAGTTCAGCAGAAAGACTATCAATTAAGATAAAAAAAAAATTGTTCCCTCTAAAAAAGCCACCAGAACTTTGATTATTTTCAATGGAAGCTTAAGTTATCAACACCGTTGAGGCTGGAAGAATGATGCTTACTGGCAGCTGGAGGTAAGAAACACGAGTGACAACAACTGAGAGTGAGTTGCATGTGAAGGTAGACAGAGTGCCAGGCTCACTGGCCAGGAATAAACCCATCAGGGAGCACTGCTCATGGAAGAAACAGAGGGCAGGGCCACTCCAAGATGGTGCAGATGGCCAGTAGCTTAACTCCCTGGTAGACTTTTTTTTTTAAAGATTTATTTATTTACTTTATCCATTTTAAACCCTTCCCCATTTGCTGTTTTGTGTCCATTCGCTGGGCAATTCTCTGTGTCTGTTTCCTGCCACCTCTTCTCATCCTGCTCCTCCAATCTTCACCAGGATTCAATCCTGGAGACCTCCGATGTAGGAGAGAGGTGTTCTGCCACCTGCGCCACCTCGGTTCCTGGTTTTCCGAGCTTTTGGAGCATCTCGTCTTGTCTCTCCCCTGCATCTCTCTCCTGTTACGTCATCATCCTGCTGCATGGCTCCCGGGGCCTGGCGGCTCACCGGCACACAGAGCCTGGCAGCCCATGCACCTTCTGTATATATATATATATATATATATATATATATATATATATATATATATATATTTTACTGGGAGGTCCCTGAGATCGAACCCAGGTCCCTCCATATGGCAGACGGACACCCAACCATTTGAGCCACATCCACCCCCC